>CAKLHJ020000009.1:82500-95967 GCA_921997135.2 Mus spretus | reverse complement strand
ACACTGTGCCACAGGCATGGGTCCAGTAGATATCTGTAATGACTTTCCTCTTGTTTTTAAGGCAGGGATTATCATTCCTTGGTTCATGTCGTTATTTGAATTCCCAGAGAACACAACTAGTATTTACAGGAAAAGGCTTTATCACACCTCCTCCCCCAGGAGATTCCTATGTGACAACAAGGAAACACCAGGAGCAACCTTCCTTAGTGATCTCTTTGGACCTCTATGGACTCAACACTAACAGGACCTGCAAACTGTGCGTCACAGAAATCTTCAGACCCCATCAAAGGTCCCAGAGTCCCAGTCCTGAACAAAACACACACAACTATGTTCACACACACAGACACGATTAGAATGCCAAATAAATCCAGAGAGGTGCCATCTCTCAGAATATAATGAACAATATCAGAGTAAAGCCTTGAAGCCTGCAGGCATTGCATTCACACACTGAGAGACAGTAAGTGTGAGCAGGTCCTTCTAGCTGTTTACAGCAACAATCAGAATGCAAAAACCCCAAGTTCAAGTACAAAAGAAGATGATAATAAACACACAGCACCTTGTTTATTCAACAATTAAACACCTGTCAGGGCTACTTAATTGAATGATGGGAGATGACACACTCCATTCGTGGAAGGAAATTGGGTTAACAGATGGCACAATACAGTCAACAGGGTACTGGGCATAATTCCTACCTGTAGTTCAAATCCTCATATATGTAAAGGTCCAGGATTCCACACATTTCCTCCATGTCATTGCTGATCTTCCTCATATCCAATTTCAGTTCTTCTAGTTCATTCATTTTTGATCTCTGCTTAGTGATTTTGGAATTTTGGGTTGAAGTATTTCTAGCAGACCCTGCAGATAGATAAACACAAAAGAATTTTCATACTTGATGGCCCAGGGACAGGGGAGACCATTCTGAGTCCCAAGAAGAAGACTGAGGGAGAGAAAAGGTAAAGACAGGGTGAATCCCTAAAAGAGCAGAAAAGCTATCTTCCAGCTGGTTTGCTAAGCTGTGTTCCTCTTCCTAACCACCATTGTCAGACATATGCCACACTCCCTGTTACAGGCCTCGTTGCCTTGAAATGTATAAGCTGCCTCAGACATAAAGATATGGGGAACATTGTCAGGTCATATCAGTTGGGATGCAGGGAAATCCTTAAGTTCATAGTGCTTAGCACTCTCAAGCACTAATTAATCGTGTGTCTTCAAATCCAAAGTGTCTGAGTCCTCACCACATGACATGACCAGGGGAGCATCCTTCTCTGTTCTTTTCATCAGAGACTCAAGTTACCTACAGTAATCTGGAAGATGAAGTGTTTCAACTCACTTCCATGAAAGGACACACTGTTATTCTCATAGTGCCCACTCCTGGCATTCTTTCCCACTCAAAATGAAATTAAATAGTTCCCAGAAAAGTAGCTGCAGGTTTTTCAATTCCTGGCTCTGTCATACTAATCATCAGAAATTCTTGAATCTTTGTCTGACATTGACAAAGTCCAAGGCTTCAGCTTGTAAGACCTACTCCTGGAAGGCCCAGCTCAAGCCTACCTATACCAGGAAGTTCCCCAACTCTGACCAGGACTCACTGTGCCTTCTCCAGAATGATTTCCTTCTTCCTTTTTCATGAGAAAGGATTCCCTCTTCCTTCTCTGTTGGTCTGGTCTCTCCTTCATCGCCATTCTCTTTCTGACATAGTCTGAGCAGCCAGGAAAACATTTCTGCTGGTGAACCCAGAGCAATCAGAAGGGATGAACCACAGGCAGTTGCTGTCACCACAACACAGGTGACAACACAGAAGATTCTAGTTCTATCCTAGATACAAGAGATTCTCCAAGGAAGGCATTACTGATGATGTCACTAGCAACTGCCATGACTTACCTGCTAACTAGTTCTCCGAAGCTTGGTCCTTTTCTGGGGTGCCTCTCCTGGAGCCTCTCCTGGACCCGTGGGATCCCCTTTGGCAACTTCTCCTTCCAAAGCTGGAGAATTCTCACTGCTTCATTAGACGTCATGTGCTTTTGAGGGGGAACATTGGTTAGGACTCTGACATGCTTAAGAGATTTTGTTAGCACCCAAATCTCTAGGAATTGTGGATTTAGTAGATGTTTCACAACAATAAATATACCAGCTGTGTCAATTCATGTGACATACATTCCAATTTCCCAGGGTTTTCCTGTCTCACAGAGGCACGGTGTATTCCCTGATAGAGGGCATTTTTTTCATATATATGTATATATATATCCATGAGTTTCACAAAATCTCTGGTTTACAACCCTATCTTTTACAAAGAAAACTCCCTATTCTTTTGAACATACGAAATCATCTACAGGGCAAATATAAATGGTAAACTTGCTGTCCCTTCTTCAAAACATTATCCTGCACATGCTCCCGTTCTCAAATACAACCAGACAATTTAAGTGGGCATCAGAGAGTAATGGTCATCCTGGACTGCACATTACTGCATTGTAGCCTCATAGCAATTACTTCTCCAATATCTGTCTTCCTGAATTACTAAGTTGAGAAATGAGGGTGTTGCAGGTTGCCACGTCATACTGTACTCACAGCAAATATAATACTCAGAAGGTAGGGCTGGGAGTGCAATGACCTGAGTTGAGATGAAACCTCAATTTTAATGTGTCTATAAGGTCAGGATGCTGTCCCTTTGGCATTATCATCTCTGGCTTCTGTGTTCTTATGCTGGCTTTGCTGAACCTGTGCTACAATACCCCCTAACCTCACAGATTTAAGAGTGAAAAATCATGTATATCTTCTTTCAGAAAACATCTGAATTTCACTACCTTCTTGAGTCACACAATATCAATATGCAGAGCTCAAAAATCAGGGGGAGATAGGTGATGGCTTCAAAGATGAGGGCTTTTTCTTACAATTAGGGCGCATATTTTTTTCCATGGGATTTTTCCTTTTCTCTTTCACTAAGGGTGGATTGTGTGTTTGCTGGCCTAAAGGTTCCTGGACCCAACAACACGGGGCTTACTCTATAGAGGCTCAATTTTACCAAGAAAAGGATTGTTGTAGAATCATGCAGTGACAGCAAGAAGGTCAACTACACTGTCTTAGGTCCAGCTTACCTGGTACAGAACTGAAGACCTGAGCTATCTGAGGAAAGGAAGCAGCATGCAGTGTCACACAGCTCTCTCTGATGCAAACTGCTGGAATTGGAATAGGGATGTTTGTTCGTTTGTATGTTTGGGTGTATATTATAAAAACAAAAAAAAGTTAGGCAGAGTTGGTACATGCCAGTAATCTCAGCACTCAAAAGGGTTTTAAACAATTCTTGTTGTTTGTATTCCTGTTGCTTTTATTGGTTTTGTTTTGCACTCTCCCAGCTATTTGCACTGGACCCAGAAAATTAAGCCCATGCTCTGTACAGTCCTATCATTCATGTTAATCAGTGATTATATTCTTAGCACCCACTCCTCAGATGATCTCATTACTCACTTTCAAATAAAGAAAACAGTCATACAGACATAAGTTAATTTGTATGGTCTCATGTAACCAACTCATCATGACTGTAGAGTGGCACCCCAATCTTTGGAATACCCAAACTTCTATTTTTGAGATGTCAGGCATCTGTGGAAGACTCGCTATCTGGTATGGTAGAGGACCTGGAATGGCTGCCACCTGAAGGCCAAGGCTGCCCCTCCAGTGCCTCTGAAGCCTGAGGCAGAGGTCAGCCAACAACACAGGAACACTTGGCCACAGCCAGTTCAGGACTGTACTTTGAATGAGCCCTGAGACCTGGATTAACAGAGGTTTCCAGAGTTCTGGTAAAAGTGAGCACAAACACTTAGACTTGAGGAGAATAATGGATCTTTGGGACAAACATCTTTCTTTTTTATTTATCTTTGCTATGTACATAGTTTATGTCAATACCAAAGGCATCCTACTTTACAACATCTAGTCTCTCTGGGTGTTAAAGTGATTGCCTGTGTATACACACTAGAGTTACTAGAACGATACATTCTGTCCAATTTTTTTAAATAATTAAATATTTTTGTATTAATATCTTTTTATTTATTCACTTTACACTCTGCTTTCTGCCCCCTGACACACATATTCTTTCCCCAATATTGCTGGCCGCTTCTTTTCTGAGGGAATATGGGACAGCTATCTCAGGTCATCCCTTCTTCTACCAAAGCTGAGTGACCCTGTCCTGGAGAAAGGTGCTGAGGGTGCTGGGAATGAATGACTTCTGCTTGGCTTTCTTCTTGCTCCACTTGGCTGGCTTTGAGCAGTTCTTGCAGAACTGTCCTTGAACTTGGTACTTCATACTGATGGTCCGTAAGAAGCACTGGTTTTATTAATTATTCTTGAGAGTATATTTCCATCAAACCGAATCCCATCAGTATACTAACAATTACAGAGTAAATGAGATATGAGACATCTATTCCAGGAGTTTCAAATTGTTCTTAGACCAGCAGTAGAGAAGCCCACAAAGCTGGCAAAGGCAAGTGAGGTCACTCAGGGACCTGAGAGCATACTGCTGCTTTCCTAAAGAATGTTCTAGAGGATTATCATATCTAAACTCCCATATATTCCTGTGCACAGGACACTAAAGGGCTCAACATACTTTGCATTTGTCACTCAGCTTCTCCAAGTATTAGAAGTCACCTAATTTAGAGGGATTGAAGGTATAAATAAGTCCCAGTGGCTAGAGGTACCTCAAAAAAATGTGTAAGAACAGAGAACTGATTGAGAATCAGAAAGACAAGAGCAAAGCCATAGCTCAATAAGAAAATCTGAGTAACAAGCCATCTAGTGAAAACTGAAAGTAGCAGGCCATGCACCAGTAAGGTTGGTCCTTGGCTCTCAGGTAGATCTATCTGAAAATTTCTGAAGAACTCCATATTGATTTCCAGAGTTGCCATAGCACTTTGCAGTCCCACCAGAAATGGAAGAATGTTCCTCTTTCTTCAAATTCTCACCAACATATGCTTTCACATGAGTTTTTTTTTTTTTTTTTTTTTTTTGATCTTAGCATTCTTCACTGGAAAGTATAACGCTGGACACCAACCTCAGGGTCATTTTGGTATTCATTTACCTGAAAACAAAGGACTTTGCACACTTCTTCAGTGCTTCTCAGCCATTCAAGATGCGTTGTTGTGAATGTTGTGTTTAGTTCTCTACCCCATTTTTAGATTGTGTTCTTAGCTCTTATGAAGGTTATCTACTTGAGTTCTTTATAACATAACAACAGAACCTGAGGATATCCAAAACATCATCAGATCCTACTACAAAAGGCTATACTCAGGAAAACTGAAAACCTGTATGAAATAGACAACTTCCTAGACAGATACCAGGTACCAAAGTTAAATCAGAATCAGATTAACGATGTAAACACTCTCATTTCCCTAAAGAAATAGAAGCAGTCATCAATAGTCTCCCAGTCCCAAAAAGTCCAGGACCTGAGGGGTTTAGTGCAGAGTTCTAGCAGACCTTCGAAGAAGACCTGATTCCAACTCTCCTCAAACTATTCCACAAAATAGAAACAGAAGGTACTCTACCCAATTCTTTCTATGAAGCCACAATTACTCTGATACCTAAACCACACAAAGATCCAAGAAAGAAAGAGAACTTCAGACCAATTTCCCTTATGACGATGGATACAAAAATACTTAATAAAATGCTCACAAACCGAATCCAAGAACACATCAAGACAATCATCCATCATGACCAAGTAGGCTTCATCCCAGGGATGCAGGGATGGTTTAATATATGCAAATCCATCTGCATAATTCACTATATAAATAAAATCAAAGAAAAAAACTACATGTATCTCATTAGATGCTGAGAAAGCATATGACAAAATCCAATACCCATTCATGATAAAAGTCTTGGAAAGATCAGGAATTCAAGGCCCATACCTAAACATGACAAAAGCAATCTACAGAAAACCACCATCCAACTAAATGGAGAGAAGCTGGAAGCAATCTCACTAAAATCAGGGACTAGACAAGGATGCCCACTTTCTCCCTACCTATTCAATATAGTACTTGAAGTCCTAGCCAGAGCAATTCGACAACAAAGGAAGATTGAGGGGATACAAATTGGAAAGGAAGAAGTCAAACTATCACTATTTGCAGATGATATGATAGTATGTATAAGTGACCCTAATAATTCGACCAGAGAACTCCTAATCCTGATAAACAGCTTCAATGACGTAGCTGGATATAAAATTAACTCAAACAAATGAATGCCCTTTCTCTACACACAGGATAAACGGGCTGAGAAAGAAATTAGGGAAACAACACCATTCACAAGAGTCACAAACAATATAAAATACCTTGGTGTGACTCTAACTAAGGAAGTGAAAGATCTGGATGATAAGAACTTCAAGTCAGTGAAGAAAGAAATTGAAGAAGAACACAGAAGATGGAAAGATCCCCCATGCTCATGGATTGGCAGGATTAATATAGTCAAAATGGCTATCCTGACAAAAGCAATCTACAGATTCAAACTTCCAACTCAATTCTTCACTGAGTTAGAAAATGCAATTTGCAAATTCATCTGGAATAATAAAAATACCTAAGATAGCAAAAACTATTCTCAACAATAAAAGAACCTCTGGGGGAATCACCATGCCTGACCTCAAGCTGTAGTACAGAGCAATTGTGCTAAAAACTGCATGGTACTGGTACAGTGACAGACAGGTAGATCAATGGAAAAGAATTGAAGACCCAGTAATGAATCCATACACCTATGGTCACTTGATCTTTGACAAGGGAGCTAAAATCATCCAGTGGGAAAAAGACAGCATTTTCACCAAATGGTGCTGCCACAACTGGCAGTTATGTAAAAGAATGCAAATTGATCCATTCTTATCTCCTTAAACAAAGCTCAAGTCTAAGTGGATCAAAGAACTCCACATAAAACCAGAGACACTGAAACTTATAGAGGAGAAAGTGGGGAAAAGCCTCAAAGATATGGGCACAAGGAAAAAGTTCCTGAATAGAACAGCAATGGCTTGTGCTGTAAAATCGAGAATCGACAAATGAGACCTCATAAAATTGCAAAGCAAAAGACACTGCCTCTGGTGCATTCTGGGGGTCCAGTTTCCTGAGGTTGCCTGTTTACATTCTTTCTGCCAGACATCAGGACTTCAGTCATTTTCCCTCCACCAATACCAGATCAGGTTTCCCTCTCCCCACCCCAACTGCCCCCTACCATGTTAGGGAGGGAGGGAAGGACCTGGGAGGGAAAGTGATCCTGTTTGTTTAAAAATGACTTTCATTATGATGTGTTAGACTTAGGACTAGCTCTGGATGCTGTATGCTGGCTCTTATGGGACTCTGTTACAGAACACTCCTCTGAAGTGCTCTAGGCATCCCTGCAGCAGAGGCTCTGCCTGGGTTCATCCAGCTACCTCCTAAATCTTCTCTATCCAGAGAACACTATGCACTAGAAATAGGCAGAAACTGCAGAGACCCGGGTTCAAGGGTGGCAATCTCAGGTCTACAGGCAGTATTTCTCAATAAAAGTGTAGTTTCTTCCAGCCATGGTTATGCACTCCTTTAAATCCCACCACTTAAAAGTTAGAAGCAGGAGGATCTCTGTGTTTTCAAAAACAGCAAGCTCATAACATATCAGAGAGTTTGGAAGGGAGGGAGATACTCACTGAGTATCAAACATACCGTTTCCTGGACAGAAGGTCCTGAAGACTAGATCCATATAAACTCTGATGTGTTCTCTTTCTGGCTGTGACCATCAGGTTGTCCATGAGCAGAAAGAAGCCCACAAAAGTCACTCCACAGGATCCTCCCAGGCTTTGTTCCTACTTCATCTGAGAGACAAAAAAGCAAGACCAGATTTTTTTTTTTTTTATTGCTTGTTCTTCTTCTGCATGACCAGGTCCTTCTGCTCAGCAGTACTGTAGCCTTTGCTCCAGACTTTCCTGTTCCTGATAATTAGAGTATGTGTTCTTAGTGGAGGGGTATCAAAAAGCATGCACACACTGGAATAAAAATGCAAGTGTTTACAAAGGATACCAGTGGTTGATGATCAGCCAGGCAAGCAAAGCAGCCAGCTTCTGGGGGAAAGAGCAAACAGTATTTCAAGACAGAGGCTGAGAATGAAACCCAATGAGACCTTCTAGAAAATGAAGAAAATGCATGAAAAAGTGCATGAAAAAAATACCACATGCCTATACTATCCAAAAAAGAAAACATACACACACACACAAAAACACACATATCCCCAGCCTATCCACCACACACAGAGGATGTAAATGAGAGCAAAATACCAAAAAGAAAGCACCTTGTGCTGCAAGAACACATTTGTTTAGTTATAGCATACCAGCAATTTGAGCGGTATCTTACACTATGCAAAACAAAAGGTGGAAGATACAATTGCTATGGTGAGCATGCTTTGCTTGGCCAGACTATGCTGAAGTGGTTGCATAAAATTTCCTCTTGCAATCTTAAATCTCTGACACCATGTCCCTAGCTTGTCAGAATCCCTACCCACATCCATACTCATCCAGTCAACAGGAGAATGCAATCTACAGAAAAGGAGAGTACTCCAGCCTCATTCACAAAAAACATGGCTAACACTCTGCTAGTCAGAGTTCTGTCAGTGTGAGTCTGTCCTGGGCAGATTAAAAAGATTGTCTTGAAATGTAGACAGCAAAGATGAGAAATGCCACATATCACCCCAAAAAAGATGACGTCAAGAACTGCTCATTTGGCATTTGCAAAGGAATTCCCCCCACCCTTGCAAGCTGCTTCTCACATGTGAACTTATAGGACTGATGCCAAGCAAATAAGCCACAAGCCCTGACTTGACTCACTTAAAGCTCTGTGCTCTGAACCCTGTAGGTGTGTGGTGTATTATTGAACTGTCCTCATCTTTGGACTGAAGCATTAAGCAGAGGTGAATTTGCTTGCTGATAATCAACTTTCTCACAAGAAGTTCATTCCGCAGAAATATTTGTGCTTGGACATAGACCTGAACAATTGTCTGTCATGAGGTAGGTACTTGGATTGGGGTGTGGATGAGTAAGATGATGGATGAAAGCACAGGTAGGTGGGTGAGCCGGGCTAGAAGTTACAAGGGCAGATGGAGCTAACCATTAGCCTGACAAAGCTGCCTGTCTCTACCTGCTGTTCCTGACTCTGGAAGTCAATGGTCTCTTCCTATTGGTCCTTATGGAACCCCTTTAAGACCCACAAGTACTGCTGCACCAGTGCCTCATCTTCCAGCACTTTCTTATTCCTGTGCCTCCTCAGCATGTCTACCTTCTTCTTCAGCTGATTCAGTTCCATCAGAAGGAGGCTGTGCAGGTTTCTGCAAACACTCTTTGCATACAAAGCCCCTGCTCTCCTTTTCCTATTAACTTATAAAGAAACACCATCAACCCCACCAGACCCTGGTTCTCAGGAAGACCTAGATAAGAACCCAGGACATCTAGGTGAGCTGCACTCAGAAGACAAAAACTACAGAACACAAATTCTAGAAACACTCATGCTACTTCCAAAAGTTCCAACACCAAGAGGGATCCATGTTTCCTAAAAACAAGAAGTGGACTACACTTGTCCCAATCTGTCCATCCTAATGGAGAAACATCACGAAGGAATGGGCAAAGGCACTATGAATTGGAAAAGGAGAAACAAGGGGAATACTTGCTATATATGGGTCTGCTGGTAACCAGCTCTCTACAGACCCTGACTCAGCCCCAAGGGTCAAGAAGACCTCACATGATACAAATAGTTCTGTCTAGAGCAGAGTTTCTCAATCTACCAAATGCTGTGGATGATTTAATGCAGTGACTTTCCAAACATAAAATTATTTTAATTGCTACTTGGTTACTATAATTTTTGTACTGTTATAAGCCATAATAGAAGTATCTGAGATAAAGGATTGTCTGATACACAACCTCTGTGAAAGGGTCCTTTGACAATCACCCCACAAAGTGTTTCAACCCACAGGTTTACAACAGCAAATCTAAAGGCCCCTGTGTGAAGTGGCAGAAAGCTAGAACCAAAGCTGGAGAGTCTCCTGTGCAGGATCAAATGCAGAGATGGCAATTCTACAGCTCATGTGCTCCCAAGCAAGACAGACAGTTACCTATAGCAGCCTTTCTCTTTGCCAGGCCTTCAAATGTCTCTGAGGCCTCAGTGTACACATTCTGTAAGCTCTGCAGGTCCAACATTACCTGCTTAGTCTCCACTTTCAATTTTTCATATTAAGGATTTGATCTGTGTTTGGGCCTGGCCCCAGAAGCAAAGAGTCCCAAGAACACAGGCTTCAAGGGTCACCTGAATCCAGGATGGATTCTGAATTATCCAAGCTCACAGTATGTTACCTTCTACCTCCTATGTACTAGCATCTTCTAAGCTTATTAATCTTGCTGCTTTGTCCATATGTCTCCAGAGGCTGGGTATCAAGGTGGTTAGAGTTCTGGTCCTTTGAGCTCCCACATAGGCCTTGAGGGACAGACTAGGTCTCTAAACTCTCAGTAGTTTATGACACAGGTGTGGGTATACCAGAAACTGTGAGGACATTTCTCCTTTTTTTTTTTTCAAAACAAGGACTCTTGATCCTGAGTTGTAGGATTTCAGTTTCATATAAAAGAAATAGAATAGCCTATGTCCTCAGCTCACTCCTGCTCTGACTTCAAGTTCAGCCTGTGAGAATGTTTAGGGAGAAAAGGTTGGGCACAGTGACACCCTGGAGTTACAGTCTCCCAGTACCTTAAAATTTAATACGAATAAATTGTAGGCCATACCATAGACCCAAGAAATTGACCATGATGTTTGACAGAATGAAAAATACCTCTTGTGCAAAGCTTTCTCACTGATGAAGATCAGGTGATCTTGTAGCTCATTTTTCCCACTGGTCATTGACTGAGTGATTAGACTTTCCACTTTCCTCACCCATCTTCTGAACAGGAGTGTTGGGGATGATGGTGGTAAACCAGCAGCCCCTATGGGTAGATGAACACAAGTGAATATGCATACTGTCAAGGAACAGAGCATTGACAGAACAAAGAGTCCTATACAGACATCTGACAAAACAGGAATGCATGTGACCCAGTCAGACCTCTTTTGATTCACTTAGCACATGCATCATGTGACCAAGGACAGGATCCTCAGGCTTATTCATAGGTGCGTATGATTTAATTAGGCAGTACTGTCCATAAGCCTGTGGTATAGAAACCATCAGAAAATTATCATAGCCCACAAGCACCAAGATGGTGTGGAGATGCCCATATCTCCTGCCAGGTCACTCTAGAAACAAGACTATGGATGGAAAAACAGTGCAAGAGCACAAGGCTTTCCCAGACTCACCAAGTCAGACGCGTGAGAGCCCAGTGTGCCCAGAGTCAGCAAGAAAGCACCAGTCTCTACTATGGCTCACTATTTTGACAGTCCAGTGGCTAGACTAGAGAACAAACTGATACCCATACCTGCTACCTATATGGGCAACTTACAGGGAACACTGTTCAGAGACATTCTTCTGTGACATCTGAGAAATGAAAGGTCTTCCCTGGGAAGCCAATTTCTTTCCTTCTTAGGAGAACTGGACAGACAGTTCACCTAATGGAGTCCCTGGGGTAAAGGACAGTGATGCCCAGCCCTGAGGTGCTGACATCTCACAGTCCTCTGCCTGCTGCTGCTTTCACTTTCCTGCCATTCAAACCCATTTCCCCTGTAAGAGCAGAAGCCTGAAACTCCCAGGACAACAGCTTTGGCCTTAAAACTTCATTGATCTGGGACAAACTAATGTCCTGTAATCATTGGCAAATTCAGGATCCATGACAAGCAGGGAAGGCCAGAAGCTTCCCAGAGAGACTAACTACTGAGTCCCACTTTTTGAAGACCCAGAAACAGACTGTGGTCTCCTTCAGGCTCTTTTACTGTCGTTCTCTTGTGAAGCCTAGACCACATGTGTGCTGGTAGTCAATGTGGTCACATATAGCTTCAAACATTAAAATATACCCTTTGTTACAAGATCCAATCTTCTTGAAACTCAAACTGTGTTTACTGAAAAATAGATCATAGATGGGAGAGAGGGAGAGAGAGAGAGAGAGAGAGAGAGAGAGAGAGAGAGAGAGAGAGAGAGAGAGACCAAATTCTTGCATGCATGTAGCCACATGCCATAATAGCACAGTAATCCCATTTAGTCAAGTTTGTATGGAAAAATATTAAATTGCCTATATTTAAATTTTAAGAAAGTTTAAAAAAAAAACAACTCAGAACTGGAATCCCGGTTAAAACAGGTTTGCTTTCTTTGCTGTTGTTTATTTTGTTTTAAGAGAGGAAGGATTTATTTTCTCAGAGGATAAATGTATCTTGATGGGAAAGGCATGGAGCTGGGGCTCTAGCTGTGGTTGCCAGAGCATGTACCAGCTGCTTGTTCTGTGCACAGCAGTGTGAATTCTCATGGAGGCCAGAAGCATCCAGTACCCCTAGAGCTGGAGTTAGGAGGCACCCAGTGTGGGTGCTCCAAACCAAACTCCCTGCCCTCAGAGAGGACAGTGTGTGCTCTTAATCACTGAGCCATCTCTCCAGCCCAGAAGCCTGCCAACTTCCTAACCAGGAATGTCTGCCTGTATCCCCTGGCCTTATTTTCAGCCTGTGTAAAACAATGTGCTTTCCTGACAGCTGACTTTTCTCTCTAGTCTTATGTAAATGTCACCACAATTCACTTAGTCCTGCAAAGGAAAAGAAAAAAAATAAGCCTGGGTTCCCCCCTTCTCTCCTTGCTTCCCCTTCCTGTCACTTTCTCTCCCCACCTCTCAGGCCTGCATTATGTTACTTACTAATTTTGAAGTTTTTACTTTATTTTTACTTATTTGTATGTGGGCCCCATGTCCAAGTGTGGAGAGGTCAGAAGACAGCTTGCAGAAATTGTTTCCCAACTTCTGCCATATGAGAGCTGGGTATTGAACTCAGGTGTTCAGGCTTGGCCTCAGGTGCCTGACCAACCGAGCCCCACCCCCACCCCCGGCTCCCCTCATTGGTTGTCTCCTCTCTAAGCTGCTTATATGTCATCCCTCTTGCCATGACCCAAGTCACAAGTTGAAGTCCTAGTGTCTTCACTAGGAGTCCCTTGGAACAAGGAGTTCCTTGCAGGTGGTTACCCTCAGGCCACTTGTCTTTATGCTGCACCCAGTTCTGGAATGGTCTTCCTCTTACTCAGCCTTGTACAGCACCTGTTCATCTTTCACGATTCACCCTAAAGGGCTACCTTTCTCATAAAAGTATTCCCGACTTTGCTGCATGGTAAAGAAAGAAAGAAAGAGAGAAAGAAAGAAAGAAAGAAAGAAAGAAAGAAAGAAAGAAAGAAAGAAAGAAAGAAAGAAAGAAAGAAAGGAAGGAAGGAAGGAAGGAAGGAAGGAAGGAAGGAAGGAAGGAAGGAAGGAAGGAAGGAAGGAAGGAAGGAAAGAAAAGAAAAGAAAAGAAAAGAAAAGAAAAGAAAAGAAAAGAAAAGAAAAGAAAAGAA
>CAKLHJ020000009.1:0-77500 GCA_921997135.2 Mus spretus | reverse complement strand
AAATAAGAAAATCTGAGTAATAAGCCATCAAGTGAAAACTGAAAGTAGCAGACCATTCACCAGTAAGGTTGGTACATGGCCTTCAGGTAGATCTATGTGGGAATTTCTGAGGAACCTCCATATTGATTTCCATAGTTGTCATAGCAGTTTGCAGTCCCACCAGAAATGGAAGAATGTTCCTCTTTCTTCAAATTCTGACCATGTGTTTTCACATGAATTTTTGATCTTAGCATTTTTCACTAGAAAGTATACTGTTGGACACCAACCTCAGGGTCATTTTGGTTTTATTCCCTGAAGACTAAGGACGTTGCAAACTTCTTCAGTGCTCTCAGGCATTCAGATTCATTGTGAATTTTTTGTGTAGTTCTATACCCCATTTTTAGATGGTGTTCTTAGCTCTTATGGTGGTTAGCTACTTGAATTCTTTATATATTTTGGATATTAGCCGTGCATTGGATGGGGAGTTGGTAAACATTATTTGTATATATGTAGCTTGCCAATTTGTCCTATTGGCTATGCCCTTTGTCTTACAGAAGCTTTTCAGTTTCTTGTGGCCCATTTATAAATTTTGATGTTAGAGCCTGAGATATTGGAGTTCCATTTATGATATTTATCTCCATTCCCATGAGTTTGAGGCTCTTTCCTGCTTTCTCTTCCAATAGATTCAGTGGGGATTTGGCTGCACTGATGAATCTGCCTTTAGTTTTAGCATCAATAGCTGCTTGGCTAGACTTTTTGGTCCTTGAGTTCATAAGCCTTCTGCTTTGGTGTGGAAATTCTGGAGTTGCTTGAGACCATTCTGATCATCACCCCTAAAAGAGAGAGAAGCCTTGCATATTACCAGGTTTATTCTAGCCAAAATGCAGAAGAGTATATTTCTCTTGTCCTATTTTGAAAGGACAGCTGACTATCTCTCTGATGCTTATTTTCTGGATGGAAAGATTTCCTATGCAATAGGTCTGCAGTGTCAAAGACATATAGGTTAAAATACTCATAGATCTTTTTTGTTTCACCACTCAACCAAGGCATACTATGCTTTCTTTTCTCTCTTCTCTCTTCTCTCTTCTCTCTTCTCCCTCCTCCCTCCTCTCTCCTCCCTCCTCTCTCTTCTCTCCTCCCTCCTCTCTCTTCTCTCCTCTCTCCTCTCTCCTCTCTCCTCTCTCCTCTCCTCTCTCCTCTCTCCTCTCTCCTCTCTCCTCTCTCCTCTCTCCTCTCTCCTCTCTCCTCTCTCCTCTCTCCTCTCTCCTCTCTCCTCTCTCCTCTCTCCTCTCTCCTCTCTCCTCTCTCCTCTCTCCTCTCTCCTCTCTCCTCTCTCCTCTCTCCTCTCTCCTCTCTCCTCTCTCCTCTCTCCTCTCTCCTCTCTCCTATAGGAGCCTAAACTTTGATGGCCTGATTTCTCCTATTCAGAGAGAAAAACAAAAGATTCCTTGGAGATTCATGTGGAGAAAAGGGATTTTCTGGGACTTCCTGCCATTCTCTCTGTGAGGAAGTGAAATTAAATTAATTAGATACATTTGGATACATATTAGTTTATTTAGCATTATTCTCACTTGTGCCTAAAGGATATACTTACTAGCATAGTAAGTTTCTTGGTTTTCTTTGTTGCTAGCTTTGGAATATAGTCCAGTGTTAGTGAATATAGGCATAATTTAAATTTTAACCCAAAAAGTATTTGGGGAATTGGGTGTGGTGCTGCACACCTGTATTCACAACAACTAGGTGAGGAAAGAGGGCCCAGATTGGGGAGCCAGCATAATCTACATATTGAGACTCTGGATCCAGAGACAGGAGAAGAAAAAAATGGGGGCTGGGATGTAGATCTGGGACAGAGCATATGCCAGTGCAAGGCTTGCCCTAGCATCACTAAAGTAAATAAGTAAGGAGAATCAAAGTGTTTTGCTGTTGAGAATGAGCGATTGGAAGATATTTAGGAAAGCAGTCCTTAATCTTGGGTGGGAGTGGGTAGCAGATAGGTAGTTAGAAGTCTAGCTCAGTTTAAAAATGTGGGAGTATTTACAAAATACCTTAAGTGGAGAGAGGCTTGACTATACTTCAGTGCCTAAAATGGATTTTATTTTCAAATGGTTCTATATCTGTTGGCATTAGCTGTTGGCAGTATACCAGTTAATAGTCTAGACTTAATGGACACTTAGAAAGAGAAGTGTTATAAAGCAAAAAGGGCACAATACAAGCTAGAGGTTGTACAGTTCCACTTTTTGCTTGGATGGTGAGAGTCTTTGGTCTTGTGTGCTAGGACCACAGTAAATTCCTGTAATCGACAGCACTGTTGCTCACAGAATATTTTTTTATCTGGGTATCAACTAAGACAATTGACACAGGGCAAACTTTTTGAACGTGAAGTTCTTACTATGGAATACAAATTGATTGCGGAGTCAGTTCCATATTGCTGCCAGGGCAGCCTTCCAGTCTGTGCTGGTTCCATCTGTAGTTCTTTTGCTCTAGACTGATCAGGAACCTGAGCCCTGCACCATGGCTTCTCAAGTACCCACTCATGGTTTTCAAGATATGACACATAACTCTTAAGTTCCATCACAATTGAAGGTAAAACCGTAGAACATGGGATTAGACACTTTAAGTGTCTCATGATTCTGCTTGTGAGCAATTGATTAGTTCAGAATAATTGTAAGTAGTAATAGAGTGTTCATAAAGTTTTAATCAGCTTGGGCTTATGTCTCTTGTACTTTGGAGGTGTGGTATGGCACCTTATTAAGTAGAAAACTGACTGGGGGTTCAGCGTACTCCTTTCTGTTTAACCCTGACTGTAGCATCTATAGACTGTATGGCCAAGACTCTTTCTTGCTTTTGTTTGTTTGTTTGTTTGTTTGTTTGTTTGAAACAAGATCTTGCTGTGTAGCCCTTGCCGGCCTGTTACAATGTAACCCAGACTGGCTTGCATTCTTGGGAGCACTCATACCTTAAACTCCAACATGCAAGCTTTCAACAAGATTGGTGATATGTTCTACATGGAAGTTTCATTGTATAGCCCAGGCTGGCCTCACATTTCAGAGGTCTGCTGGCCTCTGCCTCTGGAATTCTGTAACCAAAGGTGTGCACTACAATGGCTCACCAATGAAGATCTCAAAGTAACAGTAATAAAGGGGAATTTGTGAGCAGCAGGGGAGAAATTATTTGAAAATCTAAAACACTAAAGAAAGTCAAGAAACTTTTTATAAACCAAATGAGACAATATGCCATGTATTTGAAATGGTAGTAGCCATTTTGAGAAATAGAGTTTGATGCTGGAGACCTGCCATAAATTCCAAGTCAGATTGGGCCTTAGGTGTGCTAGGGGACTCCCTCAAAACAAAGAAACACACTGAACAAAGAAAAGGCAAGTGCATGTCCCTTAGGTCAGAGAACCACTGTGAAAGCTTTTAACTAGGAGAAGCAGTTAGTAGGTCAGATACTATTTTAAATTGGGGATTCCTTGAAAGTTTCTCAGAAGCCATGATCTTCCACCAGGCTTTTCCCTTGAGCTGCCTTTAGTGGGAAATGAGGCAGCTTTCCTTTCTTTGCCTACACAGTATTTCCAACCATCCTGGTTTTCCTCTACAGCTGCAGATGCTGTAGAGTTGCAGTCATTTACTTAGCAGGAATCGGCTTAGACTGGCTTTGCTTTTTAAAGCTACAGGCCTTAGGAGCTGGCTACTGAATTCTGCGTTGATCAGAGCGGGCTGCAAGGCTAGGTTTCTATAAATAACAGATACCTGCACTTTGAGGAATTAATTGCCTGGCTCCTGGATGTGAAGCTGTGCAATGTGTCTTTAAGCAATCAGCATCCTTTCAAAGAGTAAGAAATGGAGCCCGTATTCTTCACCAAATAGGCATGGGCCTTAGACCACCTTTCACTTCACTCACCCTTGACTGGATTCTGGGAAATGTTGCTATATAAAACCTGAAAGTAGGGCTGTTGAGATGGCTCAATGGGGAAGGGCACCGACTGTTCTTCCAAAGGTCCTGAGTTCAAATCGCAGTAACCACATGGTGGCTCACAGCCATCCCTAACGAGATCTGACTCCCTCTTCTGGTGTGTCTGAAGACAGTTACAGTGTACTTACATATAATAAATAAATAAATCTTTAAAAAAATCTGAAAGTTTAATATGTAGGTTGAAATACTGGATAGCTGCCAAAGTGACCTTTAGGTATATAGAGTGTGGGGAGGAGAATATTAGATGCTTAATCACATTTTGGTCCCAGCTTGTGCCCTCTGTCTTCTTTATATCAAAAGGAAACGTCTGAACTGTGTTAGGTCTTTTACTAGGGGTCTTTGTCTTGACTTGTCTATGACCAAATAGTCAGACTAACACAAAGGTCACTAAAAGGGCATTATTTTGCTTTTGGCTGTGATGGGCCTTCTGTACTCTAGGCACTGATCTGGATCTCTGGCCAAGGCCATTTAATGCTATTGTTTCTTAGAAAGTTGTCGGCAGTGTGTTCTTGTAGGTACAGAAGTTCATATTATAGGGCCAGAAGGACTTTTGAAGTCCATTTCACCCCATGTTTTCCTCGCTAAAGGGAATAACTGAAGCACAAGAGAGGCTGTCTCTGTGTTTGAGAAACATGGATGCATTCTCATGTTGAATGACTGAAAGGGATTTCACATTTTCAGTGTAGTTAAAATCTCTTAGAGCTGGCAACAGATCATTGCTGGGCTTAAGGTTGCACCTGAAACCTGAAAGAATCAAAACCCCAAATCTTAGTTTCCAGGAATTTTCAAGGTCAAGGCTAAGTGACAAACTAGGGGAGGAACCTGAAGAGCTAAAAGAATTGATCTACTGAAGAGAGCACACCCCCCCCCCCCAAGTCGGTAGGGACTTCACCATTGGAAAATCACTAACAGCACTGTGAAGTTTACTAAGGTGGACAGCAGGAAGCCTGTCCTTTACCTACCCTCTCCCTCAGCCCCTCTTCCCCCACCTGTGTAGGATTTTGAGGATGAATGTGCATTGTGCACTGCTGCTGCAAGGTAGCTCTTCCCTGTGGCTGTGCTTAAGCAGCTGGCCAGGGAAGCCTGGGAGCTGAGGCTCCAGCCTGTGGATTCTCTTTCCTCAGACTTTAGTCTGGACCAGGGAGTGGTGTTCTCTCCTGTGGATGTGTGTATATATATTATTTACTTTATACTTTGTTCACGTAGTTCAGTGCATTCTTCCAGGCATTCTGGATGGGCGCTTTAGCCTAGACATTTATTTTGGCATATTGTCATCTTGGGCTGCATGCATGTCCTCTCTTGTTTCTGTGTCCTCACCATGCCCTTCCCAGCTTCCTGTTAGCCAAAGGGAATCACTCTTTCTGAACCAAAAGCTCTCAGAGCAGAGCTGAACCTCCCAGAAAATGCTCTTCTCTTCTGAATGCACCAGATGGGGCTGGGCCCAAAACTAAACAGCACTGTCGAGGTGGCCTAAAGGACCGGAACCCCCAGGCAGAGGTGGGGAGGTAAGGTCCTAGCAATGGTGCTGAGTGAGGGTCCATGAGACCGAGTTCTTCTCCCGGGCAGAGGGAACTTTTACTTAGCTGGAATGGTACCTTGTGGTCTGAATATGTGGAGGGATTCGGGGTTCAGAATGCACCCCAGAACATAGGAGATAGCTCCATGTCCCCCTTTCCCTCAGGAGCCTTCTCCTCACTCCTGCTGCCTAGAACAAGGGGAGGAGGATCTCCACTGCCTGGCCTGCTGCATCATGCCCCTGCCTATCTCTACTCACCATTCCCTCTGAGCCCTCCAGACCCTAGGAGGAGTGAGAGGGAGATCATTTGAGGCTTATCTCAACATCTGTCATCTCATTCTGGTGCTGGTCATATCCTGGGTCAGCAGCACCAGAACATCCCAAGGCTGGGTGCCCAGGCGTGAAGTGCACAGAGGACCCAAGAGTTCTAGGCAGGGGAGGCTTGTGATCCAAGGTCCCGGGTCCAGGGTGCTGCGCGGAGGGGATCGCAGAAGATGGTGCTAGCTAGGGGCAGGGCTCAGATTTTCAGGCAGAGCCCAGCAGCTGACCACAGCCCTTCGGGGTGCTGCTGTGTCCCTGCAGGAATCAGAGAGGATGCCTGGGCCTGCAGCCAGCACCACCTTCAAGGCTTCCCAGGAGGAGCTGTCCCTGGGGCCAGTGTGGTTTACCCCACTGCTGCAGGACCTGGAGAGGATTCCTCCTACAGTGAATCGGAACAGGAGGGGCCCCAGAAGCTGATCCATAAAGTGTCCACCTCTGGACAGATGGGGAACAAGGTAAGGCTCGGTCGTGGACCTGTGAGAGGGCTGTGGACAGAGGGAATGCTCTGGGAGATCTCTGGAAGTGGTATCCAGAAGAGTGGTGCAGGGGCGCGGCCTGGATGGGGCGTGGTCTAGCACAGAGGACTGGAAGGTACTCTAGGGATTCCTGAGGTGGGTTGAAGAGATATCTAGGGTGTGTTCTGGAACACATGTCTAGCCATCATAGCAAGCATCTTGAAGCACGGTTAGAGCCTGGTGGCGAGTTCCCACCTAGGAAACTTAAAGGGAGTTTGGTTGTTCACCCATGAGCTGCATGCTATGGAAGCCCTGCTGGAAGCTGTATTCTGCCAGCCACTGTGCTTTCCCACCCACAGCAAGCTGAGCAGCTTGAGCCTCTCAGTCAGTTTCCCTGGTGTGCTGTGCCCACAGGCTGCCCAGGCTTCTGTGTTGCAGGTTCCCTCAAAGTGCAGGGCTCAGACATCCACGTTGGTTCATCACAAATTAATTTCTTTAGGGTATTTCAGGGTGTGGTAGTGCTTTTGTGGCATTTTTGTGCTGATTAGTCTCAAAGTTGAGCTTTCCTGTAATAATGAAGGAGGAGGCTACTGGATGTTAAGGGACTTAGATATTCTAACGTTCTTCTTAGTTTAGAAGTCTTCAACACCTAGGCTGTTGTTAGTGGAGGAGTTAAAGCAAGATTTTGAGGAGGGACCTGATTAAATTAGTGGATGCTCCCTCTAGTTACAGATTTGCAAAAGCAATTCATCCACAGTCATTTCATGACAATTAGCTGCCTAAGGCTTATGGGAGTCTTACATGGAATCAGTTTGGATTAGTGTTTGTTTGAGCTTGTGCTGGCATCTAATATTCAGTAGATGTATACATGACAATGACTTCAGTTACCAGAGTCAAAGGTTGCTTCAGCTGTGTTTACTCAGACATCTTGGAACTACTGTTTAATGGAGACGGATTTGAAGTTCATAGCATTTGTAATTTTTCTGAATTTTGATTTTTTGAAAACTAAAACTAACCATACTTTTAACTTGTGAAAAATTGTTCAAAACAAAACAAAACAAAAACAAAAATATACAAACCAAAAGACCCAAAACCCTGGCCGGACAGTGGTGGCACAAGCCTTTAATACCAGCACTACTGAGGCAGAGGCAGGCACATTTCTGAGTTCAAGACTGGTCTACAAAGGTTGTTCCAAGACAGCCAGGACTATGCAGAGAAACCCTGTGTCATAAAAAACAAAACAAAACAAAACGAACAAACAAACCTGAAAAAGTGAGTTAAAGAGAAAAATGGCAGGTTTCAAAAATGGCACATCATATACTTATATGCAATGGTCAAAATTCCATGCCTATTAATATCAATATCGGCTAGTAAGATTCATGCCATTTGAAAAAAAGTAGGGATGGCATAAATTGAACTGAGGAAGTAAGATTGAACAAAAGATTTGATAGAGGGCACTATTAAGTTGTGGGCTTAATGAACATGAAAGATTGTATTGTTTAATTTTTGGATAAAGCATGTTTATGATGGCTACAATAAATCTAAGAAAATGTTTTTGTTTGTTTGTTTCTGTTTTGTTGTTGCTGTGGTTTTTCGAGACAGGGTTTCTCTGTATAGCCCTGTCTGTCCAGGAACTCACTTTGTAGACCAGGCTGGCCTTGAACGCAGAAATCTGCCTGCCTCTGACTCCCGAGTGCTGGGTTTAAAGGTTTTTGGGGTTTTTTTTTGTTTTTCTGTTTGACTTTCTGAGAAACATTTGCCACGATTATGGCTAAATATCAAGTTTTGGAATACTGCTTCTGATATTCATATCAGAATATCAGGAAATCTGCATTTTATACTGGCTCATATGTCAGTATTTATAAAAAATGGTTTTGTGCTCAAACATCTGAAGTCAGAGTATTAAGTTGCTAAGACTAGTGGGCCTCTGCCTCACGGCCCACCTCCTGCAGTCCAGGCTGTACCTTGTGCTGTGGAGCCCATCACTGTGGCAATCCAGGCTGTACCTTGTGCTGTGGTGCCCATCACTGTGGCACTCCAGGCTGTACCTTGTGCTGTGGTGCCCATCACTGTGGCACTCCAGGCTGTACCTTGTGCTGTGGTGCCCATCATGGTGGCTCTTAGCTCACATACTGCTCCTGAGGGGAAAAGGTGAGGTCTGTGGAGGAGGTAATTTAAGTAGAGCTACTAAAGGTAACAGGGTTCCTAGTCTTTGGGAATTATCCAGGTAAGAAGAGAAGCACCCTTAGGAGGATGAAGATATTCCCTCATCTTCTCCCTAGGAGTATAAGGTGAGAGAGGCTTGAGGGGAGGCGCAGGCCCCAGATTTGGCTAAGGCTTAGTTGGTTTTGAGACCACACTAACAGTGTTTTCTCAGTCATCCTGAAGATACATCAAGACCCTCTAAGTATGACGGGTTAGGATTACTAATAGTGCATTTAGTTCTGCATTCACACACTTATACATACTACATGCTTACATATAGATGTGTAAATGAGCTCCTGATCGAGTAGTGTAGTTAGGTGTGTGGCCGACAGGTGAGTGTGTTGTTCATAGAACCTGAAAATATTTGAGGGGAGGAGCAAGGACTCGGTCTGTAAGGTGCTTGCTGTGTAAGTGGAGGAACTGAGTCACAATACTCATGTGTCTTTGTTGCCTTTTTGTTGCTGTGATAAAAATACCTTGACCAGGAGAGCTTATAGAAGATTGTTTTTAGGCTTTTACTTCCAGAAGTATAAGAGGTCATCCTGGTGTGGAGGTATGGCTGCATGAGGCAGGCATAGCAGTAGAAGCAGGAAGCTGCAGCATGATGCACTGAAGGCCTGGAACAGAGAGAGCCAACTGAGAGCAGTGTGAAGCTTTAAATTCCCAGACCCTCCCCCCCCCCCAACTCCCAAGCCCTGCCTTGCCCCTCCCCCCAGTGAGGTACTTCCTCCAGAAAGGAACTCCTAATCCTTCCCAAACAATGCCACTGACTGAGGACCAAGTATTTACCTTCCATAGACTGGGGGCATGCTTGTGTGGAGTGGGAGTAGGGTGGGGACAGGGGTGGGGCAGTCATTCTTATTCAGACCCCTCTACCACATTTGATAAAAGACAGGTGCCGGGGAGGCATTCACAGGAGGATCCCCATGAGTTGTTGGCCAAGCCAATCAGAGATTCAGGTTTAAGGATCAACCTTGTCCAAAAATTAAAGAGCAAAGTGACTAAAGAAGACAGCTGCAGGTCATAGTAATGCCCGCCTTTAATCCCAGCACTTGGGAGGCAGAGGCAGGTGGATTTCTGTGTTTGAGGCCAGCCTGGTCTACAAAGTAAGTTCCAGGAAAGCCAGTGCTACACAGAGAAACCCCTTCGAAGAAGAAGAAGAAGAAGAAGAAGAAGAAGAAGAAGAAGAAGAAGAAGAAGAAGAAGAAGAAGAAGAAGAAGAAGAAGAAGAAGAAGAAGAGGAGGAGGAGGAGGAGGAGGAGGAGGAGGAGGAGGAGGAGGAGGAGGAGGAGGAGGAAGAGGAGGAGGAAGAGGAGGAGGAGGAGGAGGAAGAGGAAGAGGAAGAGGAAGAGGAAGAGGAAGAAGAAGAAGAAGAAGAAGAAGAAGAAGAAGAGGAAGACAGCTGACCTTGACCTCATCGAATATGTTCTCTTGAAGTGCACGTGTGTGCGCACAAACACACACACACACACACACACACACACACACACACACACACACATACACACACACACACACACACACACACACACACACACACACACACACATATCTTTCCATGAATGACTGCATAGTTATTAAATACTTGCAATGTGAATATTATCATTAGAACAAGCCCACTCACTTTAGTTCCCATTGAAGATCCCCAGGGTCGTTCCCCTGTTTGGTAGGCAGTGAACAGTGCAGAACAGTTTGGGCTGGGGAGGCAGCTCACTGGTAGACTGCTTTGCTAGCATGCATGAAGCTCTGGATTTAGTTCCCAGTATTGCATAGAAACAAGGTGCAGTGTCACTTACCTGGAATTGTAATGCTCAGGGCATAGAGGCAGGGGATAAGTGCTTCAAGACTATCCTCATTTACAAAGGGAGTCCCAGGCCAGCCTGGGCTACATCAAACTCTGTCTCAAAACCAAATTAACAAAAGGCAAGAGTTTAAGTAATTAACCTTGTTTGAAATACTTTTTGTAAATATTTCATGATACACTAAAGCATTTGCATACTAAAATGGACATTGCATTACTTGAGACATTTGAAAAGTGTCTAGGCATTTTCTTAATTGAAAACAATGTACAAGTTGGCAATGGGTATTTTAATTATACTGCTCAGAAGGCTGAGGCAAGAGGATGGTAAATTTGACTATAGCCTGGTCTATCTTGTAAGGCCCTATCTCAAAACAACAATAAGACATGTATGTAGTCAGACATACTTTCTTAGTTAGGGTTTCATTTCTATGAAGAGACACCTTGACCAAGGCAACAGAGGGAGAGCATTTAATTGGGGCTGGCTTACAGGTTCAGAGGTTCAGTCCAATATCATCAAGGCAGGAGCATGGCAGTGTCCAGGCAGGCATGGTATAGGAATATTTGAGAATTCCACATCTTGTTCCAAAGTCATGCAGGAGAAGACTAGCATCCAGGCAGCTAGGAGGAGAGTCTACAAGCCCACCCCCACACTGTCACACTTCTTCCAATAAGGCCATGCCTTCTTTAACAAGGCCACACCTCCTAATAGTGCCACTCCCTTGGCCAAGCATATTCAAACCCACACATACTAACAATACAAGAGGCTACGGGAAAGGATTCTACCCATGAGAGAAATCCCATCTTCCACTGATCTCTGGTTTCCTCTCAGAGGCAATCATAAGTGATGTTTTCTTGGGGTGCTTCCAGAAAATCTCTATGCACTTACAAGTGTTATATATTATTTATGTACAACTTACATGTAAGAATATATATGTATGTATATATATATATATGTATATATGTATATATATACATATATATATACATATACATATATAAACACACACGCATATATATATATATGCATTTATACATTTTTTAAGATAACCAAATATCATGGTATATACCTGTAGTCCCAGCACCAGGGAAACTGATGCAGGAGTGTTGCCTAAAGATCAAGGCTAACCTGGGTGACATAGTGAGACCCTCTCTCAAAAAATAGACATTTAGAAAATATCACTGTCTATTTTTATATTCGTAGATATTTGTACACACACACAATGTGTATATATTCTGTTTAAAAACTGCTACTGGGACTATTCCCTAATGGCCTTCTGTACATTTACTTCCTTCTTTTTAGTGACAGTAGGCCATTCAGATGAGCTGTGCCAAATTGCTTTCAGCAGTTAAAGTTGGCAAAGTGTAGAGAGTTTCATTTGGTTGAAATAATATGGTACGTGATCATTTAATTAATCAGTTTAGTGGAAGGAAATTGGTGGTTTTAGGACAGTACACTAATCTTACCATTTTTGGGGGCGGGGTAGTGTATATGACTACTTTTAATGTAAGAATAGGAAGTGTGTGTGTGTGTGTGTGTGTGTGTGTGAGGGGGGGGAGGTAGAGAGAGAGAGACAAGGAGGGAGGGAGATAGAGGGAGGGAGAGGGAGACAGAGACTGAGACAGAGAAACAGAGAGACAGACAGACAGATAGACAGACAGACAAAGAAGTGTGCTGCCACTGCCCCAGCTCAGGGCTAAGACTGTGCTTTGAAGGGCATGTAGTTTGACAGTGATCTCCTGTATCTTAGCGCCCTCCTCACCTACATCTTTTTGATGTCTTTGGTACATTTTGTTTGTCTTCCTAGTGTCTAGGTACATCTTTTTTCCTCTTTACTCATTCTCTGTTTTTCTCTTGTATCTCTACTCCTGTCAGCTGAGTAGAACCTCAGGTAGTTACATTTAGGTTGCTGTGTGATAAGCAAGATAATTTTGTATCCAACTTAATTTCCCAAAGGCAAAAAAATCTGCAGGCTTGAAAGAGATGCTGGCTTGAAAAAGGCAACTGGGAGCAGTAAGGTTTCCATTCTTGGTTTGCCTCTTTACCCTTCTGTATGTTCCCTGTGAGGTGGAGTCCCCTTTAGACTTGGTGCTGTAGAGCATTTCATATGCATTTAGTAAGTATCAATGGTCTGAAAGGACATTGTTATAAACTCTGAATGTGAATAAGTCTGTGTGTGCCTTTTGTTGGCCTGTGAGTACAGTAATCTTTCATTATGCCTCAATGGCTGGAGATTGTTGCACTACTTTCAAGCTGGCATGGCTAACGGTCTGTCATACGGTGGTACACTCGGATGAGAACTGTCTCCATGACTTTCAGCCATTGAATTATCTCAGCCTGCCTGGCAGTGGTGGCACACGCCTTTAATCCCAGCACTTGAGAGGCAGAGGCAGGCAGATTTCTGAGTTCGATGCCAGCCTGGTCTACATAGTGAGCTCCAGGACAGCCAGGGCTACATAGAGAAACCCTGTCTCAGAAAAAAACCAAAACAACAACAACAACAACAACAAAACAAACAAACAAAATAAACACACAAAAACCCAAAAACAACAATAAAAGAATTATCTCAGCCAAGGTCAGAAAGCTTTGTGTGTCAAAAATATCTCCTGACTAAGTAATGGATTTCTTATTTTGTTTGACATTCATGTATATTCATTGTTAATTCTGAATGGCTATAAGTTGTTCTCTAAATTTGGCAAAATTGTGCTAAACATAGAACACAGTAAGCTGATGAGTACCTTGCTTTTAATTAATCATGAAAGTAGCTTTACAGTGAGGCAATTTGGACTTCTGTTTTTCTTTGCTTTATGAGATATAGTTTAGGCAATTAAAACATTATTATCTGACATGGTGGTGCACGACTTTAATCCCACCACTTGGGAGGCAGAGGCAGGTGGATCTCTCTGAGGTTGTAGCCATCGTGCTTTATGTTGTAAGTTCCCCGAACATCCAGGGTTCCACTGACAGACCTTGTCTCAAAAAAACAGAACAAAACAAAAAACCAATCACCCCCAAAACAAATAAACGGACAAACAAACAAACAAACAAACAAAGCAACATTCTACCACCATGGATTATTATTAATTTTTTAATCATGATTTCTCCAGGGAGGAGACAATAGGGCATTTGGTCACTGACTTTCAAATTGTAAATCATATTGTCTTGGGAGGTCATGGGAATTTCTCCCTAGTGTTTAAAACAGAAACAATAAACAACAAGGTATCATTAAGAATGTTCAGCCTCTGTTCTGTGTGGAAATATTGGGATCTAGATCCAAATAAGATGAGAAGGGAGAAGTAAGACCAAAGGTTTTCAGACAAGTTGGAGACCAAGAAGAACATCTGCAATCATCTGGAGCAGAACTCTGCCTACTTTCCTAAAGATCAAGTGCCAAAGATGACTACCTTTGGGGCTATTAGGATTCCCTCAGAATTGCTCATCTCTGAGAATGATGGTCCAAGGAGGAAGGTAGAAGAGGGATGGAGTGATGTTTGTCAGAGGGTGCAAAATTTCTGTCAGATTAATTAAGTAATGTCTGGAGTATAGAACAAGTTGATTTTGACATAAACTATGTTCAAAGCAAAGATAAATAAAAAAAGAAAGACTTGCATTCCAAAGATCCATCATTTTCCTTGAGTCTAAGTGTTTGTGCTCACCTTCACCAGGTCTCTGGAGACCTGTGTTCATCCAGATCTGAGGGCTCATCCAAAATAGAGTCCTGAACCAGCTGTGGCCAAGTGTTCCTGTGTTGTTGGCTGACCTCTGTCTCAAGCTTCAGAGACACTGGAGGGGCAGCCTTGGCCTTCAATCGCCAGCCACTCCAGGTCCTCTGCCAGCTAATGGAATCTTCCACAGAGGCCTGTCATCTCAAAAATAGCTAGGGTATTCCAAAGATTGGGATGCCACACTACAGTCATGATGAGTTGGTTACGTGAGACCATACAAGTTAACTAATGTCTGTATAATTGTTTTCCTTATTTGAAAATGAGTAATTAGATCATCTGAGGAGTGGTTGCTGAGAATAAAATCACTGATTAACAAGAATGATAGGACTGTACAGGGTATGGGCTTAATTATCTGGGTCCAGTGCAAATAACGGGGAGAGTTCAAAACAAAACCAATAGAAACAATAGGAATACTAACAACAACAATTTTTTAAAAACTTTCTGAGTGCTGGAATTCAAGGCATGTACCAAATCTGGCTAACTTTTGTATGCCTTTATAATAAACAAACAAACAAACAAACATCCCTATTCCAGTTCTAGCAGTTGCCTCAGAGAGAGCTGTGTGACACTGAATGCTGCTTCCTTTCTCCAGACAGCTCAGGAGATCTTTCCATCTTCTATGTTCTTCTTCAATTTTTTTCTTCAGAGACTTGAAGTTTTCTTTTTGTTCCTTTTTCTTATTAGTGATTTTTTTCATTTACATTTCCAATGCTATCCCAAAAGTCCCCCATATCCTCCCCAGAGCCCTGCATTGACTCAAATATAAAATATTTTTTAATCTGAGCATCCTGGCCCTCCTGTAATAAGGACCGATTCTAGAGAAACAATATAATGGTCTACGCCCCTAATTTTTGATACTCTAACATAAGATGACTTACAGTTAAAACATTTTTCACAACTTTAGTGTTGTGAAAAATTGCCCATACTGCAGTTTCCTGCCAGGCAGCAACTATAACCAAACTGATTGTTTGAGGGTCTGATCTATGCACAAAGACAAACATAACTAGATAACTGTGTCACAGTTTTGTATGAAGTGAGCTGTATGAGCGCTCTCATAAGATGATTACTCTTGTAATTATCTTAATTAACAATATATGGGTGAGTAGAAAATCTTAAATTTATAAACAAGCTGCAAGCTGCAGTCAATGGAACAATGGCAGTTTTAACCATAATTTTTAAGTTTCTTGTGCAAGATTAGGATAATACCTACAACCTTGGGAAAGCAAAACCCAAGTTTAAAACAATTTATCATCTTTAAAATCAATATAGGAGCATTACTATCATATGACAAAGTTTGGCTGCCAATTAATACCTATGAATACCTATTAAAGGAAGCTCTAATACTTTAATAAAGAGGCATTGCTTTAAATCTTATTTTAAATTTTACTATTTAGGATAGGAACCACATTAATTATTATCTAAACTAGAAATATCTTTAGAGACCCAGCCTCTTGGCCTGCCTTATGCCACCTGTCGGAAGGACTCTAAACTTGAGTTATCAAATTTAACACTAACCATCTGTAACAATGTAACAATTATGAATCTTAACCAACAACTTATGAGCTGATTGTGAAAACACTCAGAGCACATTACCAATAAAAAGGAACCAAATGAAGCAGTTACATATAGACCAATCAGAGAATATTAATTTTTGTAGCTACAATGATAGAATAAAAGGCACTTTACCATTTGTCAAACACATTAATCACGAACCATTTATCAGCTTTTTTACTCCGAAACTAAGAGGCTGTGCACTCACCCTTTTTTCCTAAAACGAACAGTTTTTCCAGCAGGGACCCTCCTGCCATGTGTCTGATTCCTGGCTGAAGCACGTGGCAGCTCTCGGCTTTGCAGATAAAGTTTTTTTTACCATCTTTATTATCCAACATAAAACATAGAACATTCATTCATACTGACTGGACACGAACATACATGAATTGAACATGAGAACAGATTGGTGCACCAGACATTAGACAAGACACAAAAGGGGACACAGTACTACTTCTGCTATAAGGCCCAGAGATAACAAAGCATGGCACTCCTGAAATTTCTCTCTGCATTTTGGGACAATTTCCTCCCTCATGATGCAATCTGCCTGATTATTAATTCCCTTTTAATAAACCCTTTCTTTTCTCACGCCTAAAAATGTAGCTTCTGTGAGCCACGGCCTACCGCCTGTTACAGTACCCAGCTCCTGTTAAGCTTCACTGCTGAACCTAAGTGAATTAGCTCTCAGGTTTAAAGCTGTTTCAGCTTAGCCCATACCGACCTTCTCCAGTATGAATTTCCTTTATCCTTTAATTATTTTCTTCTTTTATGGAGCTCCAAACCAGCAGTGCCTCTTCCAAAAATCCTTTGCCGTTTCTCAGTCTGGCGTAGTTCGCCAAATGTTCTGTCCGGCCAGCAGATCACAGGCTGGGTTCTAGCCTGGAAAGGCATTTTGGAAACCTGGACGAGAAGAGGGGCTGGGCTGCGAGAGATAAGGAAGGAACCAAGACAAAGGTCTCTGCTCAAGGTTCAATTTTTCCTATTCTGGCACTCAGTTATGAAGGAAGGAAAGGCCCGATTCCTGCCAAATAATGTTGGAGTCCAGTAGCAGGGTGACCACTTGTATGGCTCCAAAAAGCAAAGAGGCAGGTTACAGCAGTGGGCGTGGCAGAACAATTGAGGCTGCAAGCTCTATCCAGGTGTAAACAGTGGAACCATTAAGGCTGGGGGAGGGGAGGCTACACAAAGCAAAGATAAATAAAAAAGAAAGACTTGCATTCCAAAGATCCATCATTCTCCTCAAGTCTAAGTGTTTGTGCTCACCTTCACCAGGTCTCTGGAGACCTGTTTTCATCCAGGTCTGAGGGCTCATCCAAAATAGAGTCCTGAACCAGCTGTGGCCAAGTGTTCCTGTGTTGTTGGCTGATCTCTGTCTCAAGCTTCAGAGACACTGTAGGGGCAGCCTTGGCCTTCAGGCAGCAGCCATTCCAGGTCCTCTGCCAGCTAATGGAATCTTCCACAGAGGCCTGTCATCTCAAAAATAGAAGCTGGGGTATTCCAAAGATTGGGATGCCACACTACAGTCATGATGAATTGGTTACGTGAGACCATACAAGTTAACTAATGTCTGTATGACTGTTTTCCTTATTTGAAAGTGAGTAATGAGATCATCTGAGGAGTGGTTGCTAAGAATAAAATCACTGATTAATGTGAATGATAGGACTGTACAGAGTATGGGCTTAATTTTCTGGGTCCAGTGCAAATAGCTAGGAGAGTTCAAAACAAAACCAATAGAAACAACAGAAATACTAACAACAATAATTTAAAAAAAAAAAAAAAAAAAAAACCTTCTGAGTGCTGAAATCACAGGCATGTACCAACTCTGGCTAACATTTGTGTGCTTTTATAATAAACAAACACACAAACAAACAAAAAAAAACCATCCCTATTCTAGTTCTAGCAGTTGCCTCAGAGAGAGCTGTGTGACACTGCATGCTGCTTCCTTTCCCCAGATAGCTCAGGAGATCTTTTCCATCTTCTATGATCTTCTTCAATTTCTTTCTTCAGAGACTTGAAGTTCTCTTTTTTTCTCTTTTTTTATTTGTGATTTTCTTCATTTACATTTCCAATGCTATCCCAAAAGTCCCCCATATCCTCCCCCCACCACTCCCCTACCCACCCACTCCCACTTTTTGGCCCTGGTGTTCCCCTGTAATGAGGCATATAAAGTTTGCAAGAAAAAGGGGCCTCTCTTTCCACTGATGGCCAACTAGGCTATCTTCTGATACATATGCAGATTGAGACGCGAGCTCCGGAAGGAGGTGGTGGGGGGGAGGGTACTGGTTAGTTCATATTGTTCCACCTAGAGGGTTGCAGATCCCTTTAGCTTCTTGGGTACTTTCTCTAGCTGCTCCATTGGGGTCCCTGTGATCCATCCAATAGCTGACTGTGAGCATCCACTTCTATGGCAGTTTCTAGATGGTACATCCTTTCTTCTCAGCTCCAAATTTTGTCTCTGTAACTCCTTCCATGGGTGTTTTGTTCCCAATTATAAAAAGGGGCAAAGTGTCCACACTTTGGTCTTAGTTCTTCTTGAGTTTCTTGTGTTTTGGAAATTGTATCTCATATCTTGGGTATTCTAAATTTCTGGGCTAATATCCACTTATCAGTGAGTACATATCATGTGAATTCTTTTGTGATTGGGTTACCTCACTCAGGATGATGTCCTCCAGGTCCATCCGTTTGCCTAGGAATTTCATAAATTCATTCACTTTAATACCTGAGTAGTACTCCATTGGGTAAATGTACCACATATTCTGTATCCATTCCTCTGTTGAGGGGCATCTGGGTTCTTTCCAGCTTCTGGCAATTATAAATAAGGCTGCTATGAACAGAGTGGAGCATGTGTCCTTCTTACCAGTTGGAACATCTTCAGGATATATACCCAGGAGAGGTATTGCGGTATCCTCCGGTAGTACTATGTCCAATTTTCTGAGGACCTGCCAGACTGATTACCAGAGTGGTTGTACAAGCTTGCAATCCCACCAACAATGGAGGAATATTCCTCTTTCTCCACATCCTTGCCAGCATCTGCTGTCACCAGAATTTTTGATCTTAGCCATTCTGACTGGTGTGAAGTAGAATCTCAGGGTTGTTTTGATTTGCATTTCCCTGATTATTAAGGATGCTGAACATTTTTCAAGTGCTTCTCTGCCATTCGGTATTCCTCAGGTAACAATTCTTTGATTAGCTCTGAGCCCCACTTTTTTACTGGGGTTATTGGATTTTCTGAAGTCCACCTTCTTGTGTTCTTTATACATATTGGTTATTAGTCCCCTATCTGATTTAGGATAGGTAAAGATCCTTTCCCAATCTGTTGGTGGCCTTTTTGTCTTATTGACGGTGTCTTTTGCTTTACAGAAGCTTTCCAGTTTCATGAGGTCCCATTTGCCAATTCTCAATCTTACAGCACAAACCATTCCTGTTCTATTCAGGAACTTTCCCCCTGTGCCCATATCTTCTATGCTTTTCCCCACTTTCTCCTCTATAAGTTTCATGGTCTCTGGTTTTCTGTGGAATTCCTTGATCCACTTAGATTTGACCTTAGTACAAGGAGATAGGAATGGATCAATTCCCATTCTTCTACATGTTAACCGCCAGTAGTGCCAACACCATTTGTTGAAAATGCTGTCTTTTCTCCACTGGATGGTTTTAGCTCCCTTGTCAAGGATCAAATGACCATAGGTGTGTGGATTCATTTCTGTGTATTCAATTTTATTCCATTGGTCTACTGTCTATCCTTATACCAAAACCATGCAATTTTTGATCACAATGCTCTGTAGTACAGCTTTAGGTCAGGCTAGCAACAAAAATTTTTAAAAAACCTTCTGAGGGCTGGAATTACAAGCATGTACCAAATCTGGTCAACTTTTGTATGTATTTCCACCAGAGGTTCTTTTATCCTGGAGAACAATTTTTGCTATCCTAGGTTTTTTGTAATTCCAGATGAATTTGCAGATTGCCCTTTCTAATTCAATGAAGAATTGAGTTGGAATTTTAATGAAGATTGCATTGAATCTGTAGATTACATTTGACAAGATAGCCATTTTTACTATATTGATCCTGCCAATCCATGATCATAGAAGATCTTTCAATCTTCTGAGATCTTCTTTAATTGCTTTCTTCAGAGACTTGAAGTTCTTATCATACAGATCTTTTACTTCCTTAGTTAGAGTCACACCAAGGTATTTTCTATTGGTTTTTACTCTTGTGAACAGTGTTGTTTCCCTAATTTCTTTCTCAGCCCATTTCAAAAGACCAAGTAAGAATCAGTGTCAATCTCTTACTCCCTGCAGATCAGGATGTTAGTAAGCTCTTAGTGGTTGCTCTAGCACTAAGCCTGCCTGTCTGCGGCCATACTTCCAACCATGATGACCATGGACTCTATGAAACTCTAAGCAAGCCCTCAGTTAAAAGCTTCATTGTATGTTACCTTGTTTATAGTATTTCATCACAGCAATAGAACAGTGACTACCACAGGCAGGAAAGAGTTTCTCTCAGCTTACAGTTATAGACCATCATGAACTGAAGTCAGTGCAGGACGCCATGGTGGAGCCCTGCTTACTGGCTTGCTCCTCATGGCTTGTTCAGCCTGCTTTCTTACACCACAGGACCACCTTCCAAGGCAACCCACTTCTTGCAGTGGGCTTAGCCTTACCACATCAATCCTTAATCAAGAAAATGCCCCACAGACTTGCCTACAGGCTAATATGAGACAATTATCTCAAACACCTCATGAGGAAGCTACATCTTTTTTATATTTCTTTTGAGGAACTTCCATGTTGTTTTGCCTGTGGCTCCACCAATTTACATTCTTGCCTGGAGTACACAGCTATCTTTATGAGGCAGTGGACTGTGTCACCAGGGGTCCATGACAACCGGTATCATTTCATAGAGTTTTCTATTGTGGATGGGGTATCTAGCTAGGCTCTAAGTGATTAGCCAATGAGCTTTCCTCCAATTCTGTGAAAGATATTCAATCTCTGGTTCACCCAGAGTAAGACATGTGCATTTTCATCTGCCCTGAATAAAACAGTTTAGACAAGCAAGGATTGTCTTCTTCATCAAGGACCTGAAGGGTGTGGGGGAGAGTGGGCTGTGGGGGGATGGGGATGGCAGGGGGGAAGGCTTAGACACACAGAGCTGTGGTTAAGTCTCCTGTAGAGGACCCCTCTTCTAGCCCCTCCATAGTCCTGGCACTCACCTGGAGCTAAGCTGAATTCCCCACACTGGGTTCATCTAGGGCTACTGGCTCCTATTCTCAACTACTTGAAGTTCCTAGTGGTGTCTGCATACACAACAGGATTGGGCCCACTATTTTCAACTCAACATGGTTCCCAGGAGCTTCTGGGTGCACAGGACTCCCCATCACCCCAACCCTGCTGTTTTCAGCCAGAGAAACACAGACTGGGCCCCCTATCTGAGACTGTTTCAGGCTTCCCTGAGCAATGTGGCTCAGCACCCCAGGGGCTAGGAAGAAACACAGCCTAACATCCCTGAGTTTTGCCTTCCCCAAGTGGCACATTGGTGGCATTCCTGACCCCCAGAGGGAAGGCAGAGACACAGAATGATGCCTTTACTGTATGCTGTCAGCAGGGCCTGATCTCTCTGCTCTGTTTTTGATATCTGTGCTCACAGGTATGGGGTATGAGGCAGCATGTCACTGTGGTTGATTTGCACTTCCTTGGTGCTTAGGGATAACAAACCCTTATCATAGAAATTAACATTTAGAGTCCTACTTGCTATCATGTGCCAACATACATACTAATAAATTTAATAGTTGGATATGTTAAATGAATTTTTTTAATTGGAATTTCTTTCTTAGAGCTTCTATTGCGGCAATATCATAACCAAAGTAACTTGGGAAGGAAAGTTTTTTGACTTATACTTCCACATCACAGCTCATCATGGAAGGAATCTGGACAGGAACTCAAACACTAAAGAAATCTGGAGACAGGAGCTGATGCAGAGGCCACTGAGGAATGCTGCTTACTGGCTTGCTCCTTATGGCTTGCTCAACCTAATTTCTTATAGAACCTAGGACCACCAGGCAAGTGATGGCCCCATCCACAATGGGCTGGGCCCACATCCATCAATCTAATTAAGAAAATGTCCTATTGGTGTACCAACAGCCTGATCTTGTGTTGGCATTTTCTCCATTGAGGTTCCCTCCTCTCAGATACTTTCAGCTGGTGCCAAGTTGACATATAGTTAGCCAGCACAGAATTGTTATGGCCAAAAGTTCCTTTTCCAATGAAAGCAGTGATTCAGTGAGTTCATGTCCCTGGAGTTCCCTGACATCAGCAAGTTGCCATCATCAGAACCCCCTTAGCAAATGCTCTCAACAGAACATACTTTGAAACAGTGGACAAAGTGGTGTTCCCCTAACAGCCAGAAGACCAGGCCACCAATCTGATCTGCTTGTAGAAGTCACTCTAACTCACTTGCAAAAAACAGCAGCTTCATAGCAATCCACGCAGCAACCTGTCCTTTGAAACCTTCAAAACCACTACAAGAACAAACCTGAGAGCTGAGATTGACCTGAATTAATCTTGTGATGAAAAAATAGAGTGGAGTGTTTCCTCCATCTCTGGTCTATGAAGAGATCAGCAAGCATCTTTAAAAGTGAACACACAATGCAAAATCAAACCCCAGGAAAGAAATCAGTAGAAACAATTTGACTTTAGTCAGGAACTCTTTCTTGAATGACTGGAGGACTATTCCGGATGTAAGCTGGTCCATTTCTTCAGCTGTGAATATGTGATATTTAATGGCAGTAGATGATAGATGAGAGGCTTCGTTCAATGTTTCATAAGATTTTTAATCTCACAGATGAGAACATAGGCAAACCCAAGGATGAGGTGATATATCTTTTCAATTGAGTCTTACAACTACTGCATCATAATGTCACTCTGTTGGGTTGGTTATTTATCTTGGTGCTTTGGTTGTGGCTGTGTATTATGCCATGGTATCTTTTTCAAATATAAAAGATGAAAAACTTCTTCAGTACAATCAACAGCTACAAAAACCTCCAGCAAAGTGGCTGGAGGCTCAGTGGTGGAGCATTTGCCTGCCCAACATGTACAAGGCCCCAGACTCTAGACTCAGCAACACAAACAACATCAATAACAACAAGCCAACAACAAATGAACCATACAAACTACACAGCGTTGGGCTGTAGTGGGAGAGGGTAAACTTAAAGAGTTTACTGTCACAGAAATGGTAGTTAAGCACCTCAGGTAACTATCACTGTCATGAGATCCAAAGCACACAAAGATAGTAATCAAAATATGGTTCTGAATAAAATTTAATGTTTGTTATAATATTAACCGACAAGTAATATACAAATTTGGTAGATACCAGGGAACTCAATACATGTTCATCTCTTTCCTTCTCTCTACCAAAAGAATTAGGACAAAGAGAGAGAGAGAGAGAGAGAGAGAGAGAGAGAGAGAGAGAGAGAGAGAGAGAGAGAGAGAAAAGACATCAGCTTTTTCCCCCCCTCCGTGTTCCTCTTGATCAGGCCAACTTGAATCTCACTGTACCCTGAGAATGAATTTCTGCTTCCCACATGTCTACCTGTAGAATTCTGAGATTACAGACACGAGTCACCATACCTACACAGTGCTAGGGATTGAAACAAGGGCTTTGTAAATACTAGCTAGGAAAACAGTCCACCAACGGTGCTACAACCCAACCTGTAAAATGCCACATTTTACAGAAAAGAAAAGAAACAAAAAGGAGAGGAGAGGAGAGCAGAGGAGAGGAGAGGAGAGGAGAGGAGAGGAGAGGAGAGGAGAGGAGAGGAGAGGAGAGGAGAGGAGAGGAGAGAGAGAGAGAAGAGAAGAGAAGAGAAGAGAAGAGAAGAGAAGAGAAGAGAAGAGAAGAGAAGAAAGAAAAGAAAAGAAAAGAAAAGAAAAGAAAAGAGAAAAGGAAAGAAAAAAGAAAAGGCAGGTACATTTCTAGATAGTAGGCAACAACTTTATTACTAACCTTAGATAAGAGTTGGTATCTTGTTTTATTACCACAATTCTTGCTCCGCAAGGAGAGAAAAAAATTAAAGCTGAAAATAGTATGAAAAGTGAAGCTAGCTGACAATAGTATGGAGAAGGAAGCATCTGGTTTGGACTGAGGAAAAAGCCCATTCAGGTAGAGCCCCCCTTCTCCCTACACGCCATGGGTCACCTTGGGTAAAGGAGACTTGGTTGGCTGGAGGAAGAAAAGGGCCAGGAGCTGTCTTCCTGCAGACTTCCAGGAGAACAGAAAGAAATGCCTGGGTTCCAGTCCAGCTTTGCTGAGTTCTTGGAGAGGACCTTCATACCTGCAAAGGAAAAGGTGAAACCTGAAGATACAGCTCCAAGTGACAAGGCTTGCTCTGAGGCTATGCTAGCTGATGAAGAATTATGTTCCTCTTAAGGCAATAAGAAAGGAACGGAAGGAGAATGAAGACGCAGATACTCACAAAAGACTACCACTTGCTTTCTTCCTGCTTCATTCTGAATATTGTCCAACGATCATGATTGAATCCCAGGGCTTGTCCATGGGGAATGTAGCAAGGAAATTGGGTGAGATGTGCTCTGAGCAGACAGCCAAAGATAGACCACCATGTGAAGAGAAGGCAGCTGAACTAAAGGAGGTATGAGCTACAGGATATTGCATGCCTTGAGAGGGCAGAGGTGAAGAAAGATAGAACGGCCCTGGAGGCTCAACGAAGAATGAAAAGATGAAGAAGAGGAGGAAGAGGGGAAGGAGGAGGTAGAAGAAGAAGGAGGAGGAGTAGAGGGGGAGGAGAGGAGGAGGAGGATGGAAGGGGGACAGGGAGAAGAAGAAGAAAGTGGAGGAGGAGAAGAAGAAGAGGAAGGAGGAGGAGAAAAAGAAGAGGGAGGAGGAGGAGCAGGAGGAGGAAGAGGAAATTCAGGCAGAGGAAAACCAAATGGTTAGTCTGTGATTCCTATGGAACTTGTGGAGGCCCTGTTACTTATTTCATTACAAAGATGAAACTTAAGTACTGCTTAACACTGGCTTCTGTATAAATACTATACAGTTTTTTTGTTTTGTATAGGATCCCTACCTACTTCAAGGCTCAGGAAACAGTATTGAAGAAGCTATGGAAAGAGTGACTGTAAAATACTGTGAGAGGCTGGCCTCTGAACGCACCATGGCTGTTACACACACACATTCACAGCAGCTGTGTTTACCCATGCAAGCCCTTCATAAGATCCAGAGAGTTAAACTTTCCATTGTGGCGGGGGAGGGATTCTCAATACCCCAACCCCTTCACCTGCTGAGTTGCTAATGGCAACTGATAACTGCTAAAGAACAGAGAGCCACTTTTCTTTGAGAAAGGTGGCCATTGGCAGGTTTCCCACACCCCTGAGTATGACCCAGCAGGCATGCACATATACAGGCAGCACCATTTGGACTTAGTGGGTGATTTTATTAAACAACATGAAGTTGGGAGGGATACAGGAGACTTGTTGAGGGAAGGGTGTTGATCAAAGTGTATGGAAGACAGGCTGGGGGCAGGAGGTGATGGTGGTAAGGCTAGAGGGAGTAACCAAGGAATGACTACAACTAAGATACATTGTATACAGGAATGAATGGATTTTATTGTATGTTATCAGGATGTAGCTCAGTAGTGGGTGCTTGCAGTGCTAACTTAATATTCACAAGGTCCTGAGTTCAATCCCTACTACTGTGGTAGAGAAAGAAGTTTTTAATGCAGTCTGTAGCTCCCCCTCCCCCCAGGGTTCATTTATGTGTTCATTTGTTTGTTTGAAGCAGGTTCTCTGTCTTCAAGCTAGGCTTACACTCACACAGATCCCCCTGCTCCTGCCTCCTTGGTGATGCAGTAATGGTTACTCCACCACCATCTCAAGCTGGAGGCTTTTTGGAGGCTACTATATACTTAGATTTTTTAAAGTTTTGATGTTGAGTATTCATAAATACTTAGTAGTTTCTTTAATGACTTGCATGTGGTAGCACGGTCAACTTCATAGGCATTCATACTACTAGTATCTCCTTTTTAAGGAAGTTTGTAATACAATTGTGAACATTAAAATATAAAAAATATTACTAGAGACCATCATGAATAATGTACATACTAGTTTATAAATGCAAGTGAAAATGTGAGGTGTGACATCACAGCTTTTTTGCATCCTACACTCTTTCTCCTTGCTCTCTTCCTCCTTTATATAAGCTCATAGAAGTAAGAAAGGGATGAAAGGAAAGAGGGAGGGAGAGATAGAGGAAGGAAGGGAGGGAGACAGGAAGGGAAAGAGGGAGTGAGAGAGTGGTGGAGGGATGGATGGAGGAAGAGATGGAGGTAAATGGAGGAGCGAAGGGAAAGGTGAACCCACATACACTGTAATAACAAAAGAATTATTCAAGGGCTCATGGTATCAACACTGTTCTCACAATAATGTATTCATTGTGAAACCATCTAAATATGTTTTCAAGCATTGTTATACAAGGGTCTCATCATTTCCCTCCCATCTTTAAAGCCACCAAGAACTGACAGACTTCCCTTGCATTCTAACATACTGTTCAACCCAAAACATTTCAACTCTGTGGAAGTAAAAACGAAAAACAAAATAAAACAAAACATAGCACAAGTCTGCAAGAGAACCCAGTTTAAAGAAAATGTAATTCAAAATTCCTGATACTTATTCAGTCTTTAGAAATCATTTGAAAGGGTGGGAAGGATCAGGGGTTCAAGGCCTTTGAGAGACATTGCCTCAAAAAGCCAAAGGAATAAAAACTACTTGCACCTTTGTGCCTATGTAACCCAGAACTAATAGTGTCTCACTTGGATCCCCTGAGTGGCAGCTGTAGCTCCGTTGAAATCTGAGTTTCTCTATGGGCCTTACAGGAGAGAGTGTCATCATGGTAACCTCTGGGTTTGTTATGGTGAAGAGAACATCTACTTCATCCCTCAGCAGTGCTGTGAGAATGTCCAGGAGATCACATGGTGTGCCCTTACTGAATGTGTTGCCTGATGGACATAACCTCCTTAGATCACAGTAGCCTGTCCATACTTTACCAAAACGAAGCCTGAGACAGAGTGCGTAGAACAAAAAAAAAAAAAAAAAAAAAAAAAAAAAAAAAAAAAGAACAGTACACAGTATTAAACCCGGGAGAGAAATGGAGAAAGTGGGCAGAATGACACAGGCACACATTTACAAAGCACCTGCCTTGCTCTGGGAACAGACAGAGTCAGATATGATTGGCCAGAGCAGTGGTTCTCCTCCTTCATAATTGTGACTCTTTAATACAGTTCCTCATGACCTGAACCATAAAATTATTTCCATTGCTACTTCTTAACTGTAATTTTGCTACTGTTATGAGTCTTAATGTAAATATCTGATATGCAGGGTATCCTGTACAGGGGTTGTGACCCACAGGTTGAGAAAGAACCACTGACATAGTGCTTGACAAAGCTGGGGCATTGAGTGCATTATAAACACGTGATATGCGAAACATTAAATTACGAAGCAGCCGAAACTCCACGCTTACAGAAGTATTATAAGATCCTCCTGTTTAAAAAAGATTTTAAAAATGGTGATGTGTGGTACTGAAAATGTTCTCAAATGAATGTGATGGCCGTGCAGGTAAAACCACCATTCTAGAAGCTGAAATAAAGATGGTCACTATTTCTAAGTTCCCCTGGGCTAGCACCACCTCTCTGTCTCTGTCTCTCTCTCTCTCTGTCTGTCTGTCTGTCTGTCTGTCTGTCTGTCTCTCTCTCTCTCTCTCTCTGTCTCTGTCTCTGTCTCTCTCTCTCTCTCTCTCTCTCTCTCTCTCTCACACACACACACACACACACACACACACACACACGTATGCACTTATTCGCACTCTGGGGCTTTTTGTTTTACGGATGTGGGTGTTTTTTGGGTTAATTGGGTTATTTTTATAAGGAGACAGGGTCTGTTATGTTCTTCCCATCTAATCCCTGACCTCAAACCACCCTCCTGCCTCAGTTTCCTGAGTAGCTGAATCTACAGCACACACCACCACGTTTGGGCATTTCAGACAGATGAGAGTACTTTTCTACCTAGTGCTTTCCTGACAAACGTTTATTTTTATTTTTGTTTCGCTTTGCTTTTCTGAGATAGGGTTGAGCTTCATAGTCCCGACTGTGGATCAGGCAGACCTTGACATTGTTGGTGAACGTTTTTTTCCTAATGTGTAGTTTGCCAATTTGTCCTATTGGCTATGCCCTTTGTCTTATAGAAGCTTTTCAGTTTCTTGTGGCCCATTTATAAATTTTGATGTTAGAGTCTGAGCTATTGAACTTCTGTTTATGACATTTATCCCCATTCCCATGAGTTTGAGGCTCTTTCCTGCTTTGTCTTCAGTTAGATTCAGTGAATCTGGTTTTATGTTGAGATCTTTAATCCACCTGGCCTTGAGTATTGTGCCAGGTGACAAATATGCATCTACTTTCATTTTTCTGCATACTTACTCCAGTTAGACCAGCATCATTTATTGCAATGTTTCTTTTTGGATTGTATATTTTTGACTTTGGGGAGATCAAGTGTCCATCAGTCTAGTTTAATTTCTCGGTCTTCAAATCATTTCTTTTTCTATTTTAAAACACTTTAATCTTACATTTCAAATGTTAGCTATTTTTCCAGTTTTTTGCCTAAAACCCACTTACCTCATGCCCCTTCGAACTGCTTCTATGAGGGTGTTCCACCACACAGTGCTCTCTTGCTAGCATAGCATTCTCCTACACTGGGGCATGGAGCTTTTAAAGGACCAAGGGCCTTTCCACCCATTGATGTCCAACAAGGCTGTCATCTGGCACACATGTGCCTAGAGCAATGGGTCACTCCATGTGTGATTGGTGGTTTAATCCCTGGGATATCTAGGGGATATGGTTGGTTGATATTGTTGTTCTTCCTATGGTTGCAACCCCCTATAGCTCATTCAGTCCTTTCTCCAACTCTTCCACTGGGGACTCTATGCTCATTCAAAAGAGGGGCTGCAAAAATGTGCCTTGGTATTTGTCACTCTCAGGTGGAGCCTCTGAGGAGACAACTGTAGCAGACTCCTGTCAGAAAGCACTTATTGGCATCTTCCATAGTGTCTGGCCTTGGTGTCTGTATGTGGGATGGATCTCCAGGTGGAGAAGGCTCAGGATGGCTTTAGCTTCATTCTCTGCTCCACATCTTATCGCCACATTTCTGCCTGTGTTTGCTTGCCTAAAGGGTCCTGGATCCACCAACAAGGGGCTTACTCTATACAGGCTCAATTTTACCAAGAAAAGGATTGTTGCAGAATCATACCATGGCACCAAGAAGTTCAACTACAATATCTTAGGTCCAGCAGACCTGGTAGAGAACTGAAGACCTGAGCTATCTGGGGAAAGGAAGCAGCATGCAGTGTCACACAGCTCTCTCTGAGGCAACTGCTAGAACTGGAATAGGGGTGTTTGTTTGTTTGTTTGTTTGTTTGTTTGCTTGTTTGTTTGTTTATTATAAGGCAGAGTTGGTACATGCCTGTATTCCTAGCACTCAGAAGGTTTATAAAAAATTGTTGTAGTTAGTATTCCTGATGTTTCTATTGGTTTTTTTATTGAACTCTCCAAGCTCTTTGCACTGGAAGCAGAAAATTAAGCCCATGCTCTGTACAGTCCTATCATTCACGTTAATCAGTGATCTTATTCTTAGCACCCACTCCTCAGATGATCTCATTACTCACTTTCAAATAAGGAAAACAGTCATACAGACATTAGTTAACTTGTATGATCTCACGTAACCAACTCATCATGACTGTAGAGTGGCATCCCAATGTTTGGAATACCCCAGCTTCTATTTTTGAGATGACAGGACTCTGTGGAAGACTCCATTAGCTGACAGAGGACCTGGAATGGCTGCCACCTGAAGGCCAAGGCTGACCCTCCAGGGTCTCTGAAGCTTGAGGCAGAGGTCAGCCAATAACACAGGAAAACTTGGCCACAGCAGGTTCAGGTCTGTATTTTGGGTGAGACCTGAGACCTGGATGAACAGAGGTCTCCAGAGTTCTGGTAAAGGTGAGCACAAACACTCAAGTCTTTGAGGAGAATAATGGATCTTTGGGATTTGTTAGTATTCCAGCTGTTTCTACTAATTTTAGTTTGAACTCTTCCAGCGATTTGCCCTGGACCCAGAAAATTAAGCCCATGCTCTGTACAGTCCTATCATTCATGTGTATTGTAATCAACAGAGTAGTCAATAGTAAACTAAGTATATTGGTTCATGGTTATATTCTACTCTACTAAAATACATGATTTTGACTGATTAACAATTGCTAGTGATTGTGTGAGTAGAGGAACACATATGAAGATATTTAACTAAGAATTAGTAAGTAGTTGCCCCTTTTTCTTCATCCATACATTGTAATATGTAAAGACAGAGTTATTTTGAAAACAAGACCTCTGCAAAAAAAAAAAAAAAAAAAAAAAAAAAAAAAAAACAAAACATTCTGTGAGCACATATTCAGCAAAAGTTTAAAGTACAAACCTGAACAGAATTATGACAATGACATCTGGCCCCTACTCTTAGATCAGTCTGCTGACAAGACTTTGAAGAAGATTCACGATGAGCCTAGTGAATCACAGTTTGTGCATCTTCAGGAAGTCATTTCAAAGATTTCAAAGTAAAAGTGAAGTGCTTAAGAAAGCATGGAAAAATTGTTTCCCCAAGGAAGAAATCCTACCTCACTTCTCTAAGGAAACAGCAAGATTAAAGGTAATTCTAATTTTAAAATCAGTATATGTCATTTGAGTGCAAAGATGCATCTGTGAGCCCACATCTGCAGAGCTTAAGAATGTCTAGACAACAGGATCTCAGCGTTGAACATGTCCTGTATCTTCTTCACACCCTCAGTCCCAGCTGCATCCTTGTCCTTGACCATTAAAGCTAAAAGGATACAGGTGTAAAATTCCGGGATCCTGTGATCCTGAGATTTAGGTGTGTGGCAGTTCCTGGCAGTCAAGTTGCCTGTGAGACTCTAAGATTCTTGTGTGACTACCTCCTGGGATTCTGGGATCCTGGGATTCTAAGATCCTGGTCATGATAGAGTGAGTTAGTGGAGTGGAGCCTCCTCTGTGGGCTGTGGGACTGTCCTCTGGGTTTGTACCCAAGGTAGACAAGTGCTAGAGTAAACATATGCAAGAAATGATGCCAGCAGTCCTGGGACAGGTGGTGACAAACTAAAACTTTTTAGTCTCAGCATCCAGAGCAGAGGGGTAGAGGCTATGACTCTTCTTGGTTGTTTGTCATGCTATTGAGCAGCCACCTCCTTATGTATTGTCCCTGATGCAGATGTTGCATGACAATCTGTAGATGCACAAGAATCTAAACTCGCTGATATTCAGTGCAATCAACAGTTGTCAGTTTTATCATCTTGTGGTGTTAGGATATTTGATCTCTTTGTCTATTTTTACTTGCTGTAAAAGGAGCCTAAGGCAGCTCCTGATAACTCTCTGTGAGTGCTCTGCATAGCACATTCCGGGTTTGGTAATGTTTTCAATTGCAGGGTTAATCTGACCCCTTACACTAGGATTTGTAGAGTCATATAGCACTTAACTAATAAAAACCTTTATAGGGGTCAACTGATTGCAGTCTGATAACAGCCAAGTTCCCCTTTTCGTCCTCCACTTGAGCTTGTCTTACCCTTGACAAATCCTGAAAGTTACTCTCAAGTCTTATTGTCCCCAAATGAAAGATGAGTCTGACTTGCTGTGTCCCTTTCAAGTCGGGTAACAACGATGATTTATAGGCTATGTAGTATATAAATTGCCTTGAATCTGCACTACCTCCATTATGTTCATAGCAGCCTTAATTATGATAGCCAGTAGCTGGAAAGAACCAAGATGTCAGTTAACAGAGGAATGGATACAGAAATTATAATACATTTAAACAATGAAGAGCTACTCAGCTATTAAAAAGAATGAATTCATGAAGTTCTTACACAAATGGATGGATCTGTAGGATATCATCCTGAGTAAGGTAATCCAACCACAAAAGAACACATATGATATGTACTTGCTGATAAGGGGTATTAGCCCAGAATCTCGGAATATCCAAGATACAAATTGCAAAGCATATAAAAATCAAGAAACAGGAAGACCAAAGTGAGGATACTTTGATCCTTCTTAGAATGGGGAACAAAATACCCATGGAAGGAGTGACAGGAACAGAATGTGAAGCAGAGACTGAAAGAATGACCATCCAGAGACTGCTTCACCTGGGGATCCATTGCATAAACAACCACAAAAACCAGACACTTCTACAGAGGCCAACAAGAAATTGCTGGCAGAAGCCTGATATAGCTGTCTACTGAGAGGCTCTGCCAGTGCCTGACCAATACAGAAGTAGATGCTCACAGCTATCTATTGGTCAGAGCACAGGGTCCCCAGTGAAGGAGCTAGAGAAAGGACATATGGAGCTGAAGGATTTGCAGCCCCATAGAAGGAACAACAATATGAACTAACCAGTACCTCCAGAGATCCCTGGGACTAAACCAGCAGCCAAAGAAAACACATGGGGAAAATCATGGCTCTAGTTTAATATGTAGGTGAGGAAGGTCTGGTCGGTCATCACTGGGAGGAGATCCTTGGTCCTGGGAAGGTTCTTTGCCACATTAGAGGGGGAATGCCAGGGCCAGGAAGAAGGAGTGGGTAGGTTGGGGATCAGGGTTGGGGGTAGGAAAAAGGGGATCTTCAGAGGGGAAACTAGGAAAGGGTTTAACATTTGAAATGTATGTAAAGAAAATATCAAATAAAAAGGCATTTGTAAGGACTTTATAGGATGATACCTAATTCCAATCTTCATCGTTTTTGAATGATGTCTTTTGGCAGACACAGGTGAATCATAAAGTAATAAAATGAACTTTGAAGGACCCGCAGAGAAACCTGTCCCCAAAAAGATTGTGGAATTTATTATCTCTACTTGCAGTTACCAGTGATTGTATATTTGAAGGAAAGCAGAAGCATACACTGCTGTGTTTTCTGACAGCTTTTAGTCCCTTAGACTATGCTTTGATTTAATGAGAGCTATTACAGAAATACTGATGTATTTGCCATTAATGCGTTCAACACCATCATCCACAGTATTTTCACAGTAGATAAATATTTGACAACAAGGATGCAGCATGGGTAATTTTTCCAACATTAAGTTCCTATCCAGAGAGTTGGACACACTCTCCACACTGAATGTATGATGTACTTTGTAGTTCAGTCTGGCTGTGAAGAAACTATGGAGCCCAAGTCCCATGAAGAATGCAGAGATCCATCTGGGTCTGATATCTGTGGGATTTCATGACCACACTTGAAATAATAAGGTTCTTAAGATTGAAGAGTTGGAGATCATTGTGTTAGTCCTAAGAATAAATACAATGTACTCAATTGTAACTGAAAGCTGTACTCTGTTTAGCCTTACCAAAATATCAAATTAATTACAAGAACAAATAAACAAACAATAAATAACAAAACTTCGAATGAAAACAAGAAAAACCAAGTAACTAAACTAATCAAAATTCAAACCAAAATCAAACCAAAAAATTGTGCAAAGCAAAATTCTTAGTCTGCTCATTTTGTAGCACAGACTTACAGCCTGTGGCTGTCCTTGGCAACTTAGTAGAAAAGCAGTTCCTGGAGGTAACAATCTTTGCAGGAGAAATTTAAGCAACACTCTCCTTTTGGAGTGTGGGTCTGAAGGATATGGCCTCCCAAGTCAAAGCAGAACACATGTTGTAGACTTGGATCCACGTTTTTACAATTTTGTTGGCTGATCTACAGGTAATTAGTCATGATGACCCATCAGGAAAAGATAAATTTGCACTCAGATTCTTCCTGGATGCCCAGCAGCTCTTGATGTGTCTCAGCATTTCTCTGAGTCCCTTTAAATGTGCACTCTTCCTGGGCCAGAGGCTAAATGAATTTAAGGCCTGTTCATACCGAAGAAACCAAAATAAAGGAGGAGCATACATCCCATAACAGCCATGGTTATTAGAGATGAGAGGCAGCAGTGGTGTATTTCCTGTGCATACTTAGTGCTCTTCCTCCAGCCCTTCTCTTTGAGGGAGATCATGTAGTGGTCTGTGCCATGTTCTGCTTTCTGCTGGACTGTTTCACACTTAGGAAAGGAAGAAACAAAGGCAGGTTAAACATTTGTCAATTGAGCTGCCCCTCCCAGAACAGCTCTATTCAGCTGGACAAACCAACATGACCTATCAGCTGAGATCATACCATGCATCCCAAGTGTCATAGAACACCTGAGCTTGGAATTGTTTCTCACCTTTTAAAAACTGCTAGAATCAGAACTGTCAGCTACACATTATACTGGAGTTCTAAAAAACACCACCTTTTCGCAGTTGTGCAGGTATATTATATTGAGTAATAACAATTGAACAATGTCTGAATGTGAGTCCAAGAGAGATGTGTGCAACCTAGAAACCATGTGGATTCCTTATGGGGTGGGATCGTGCCCTGAACTGAAGTGAAGGCTATGATAATTTCTCCAGTGCAGGAACCTCACAGGGTTCTTCTTGTCAATCCCTCTATCTGCAAATAACCAGAGACACCATACATCACAATACCCATGGGTACTTCATGGGTCTTAGAATCTGCAAGAGTGTGCTAAATAAAAATATTCCCAAGGCTGGGCAATGAACCTTAAAAGTGACGGTCATGAAGAAACAGAACAACACCCCTGTACACCTATGACTATTGTAGGGCACACTCTCAAACACACATAATATTTGTATTTATGCAATACAAACATATTGTATTGCAGTGACCTGTTTAGTTTCCCGGTTAATACTAATATAAAAATCTCCCAGGACACTTTGGAGGCATAAAAAAACAAATCTTGAATGGGAAAGGTACTTAGTGGGCATAGCATATAGGCAGCTCAATCAGTGATATGCTTTCCACTCATAAACCGGTTTGGGAATCAGGGTTCTTGTCCTATTATCCAATCTGGCTCAGCAAGTTCCCAAGGCTGTGTAGAATAGGTTTGTTTCCCAGCCTAGGGTCACATGTTGGTAGTGGACCAGCCTCTTGTTCTTGTTCCCTGTTTCAGACTTGTCCCAAAGTAAACAGTTTCTTCCAATAGGATCTCCCTTTTCCATCACCTAACTGACTTGGTGTCCAAAGGTTTGAGCCCAGAGTAATAGGAACTGTCTATAACCAGGATCCAAAGGAACCTTTTTCTCCCCAGAATGTGATTGTGCCAGGACTATTTTGAGTAAGAAAAGACTGACTAGTTGAAGGACAAAATCTTGCATGGATTATCTCACACTGAGTTCATGGAAGGGCTGCACCACAAAGGACCTTTTCATCCTTCAGCAGATGGACATCAGGATAACTTCTCCTTCAGGGCTGCTCTGAGGACCACTACAACCCTGAGCGCCCTAGACTCTGTGGATATCTCCTCCTTGTTCTGGAAGCACTGGGTCAAAGAGGACTTCTTTTCCACTTTCTGAACATGGCTTCTAACAGACATAACCAGTTTTATACTACCAAAACTGTCTGAAGGTCCTCATTTATCCCAACCCCCACTGTGGCTGATTTTAACTCTGAGAAAATGATGTTGAAGAACAGTCACGCTGAATGCTACACAGATAAGATAGTGTGAGTACTTTAGATTATCAAGACCCTCAATGGGCTCCTGAAACAGGCCTGTTTTGTTCCACAGCTATGGGAATTCTGATGGATGCAAGTTCAGCTCCAAGCAACTCAATCTCTCAATGAGTCAAATCCAAGACAAACTACAAGGCAAAGCTTTACTGAGCAGAGGTAGCAGGAAATGCAATGATGGCAGGCAATGAGGAAAACAACCTGGAATGCTTAGAAGACTCAGTGATCCACCTGACCTTCCAGTGGTCCTTCACAATTCACCAAGAGCAGAAAAGGGACATAAACACATGGATTTTATACAGCAATGTCCTCCTTACCTCCATATACCATATCCCTTACATTTGCTCTAAAGATTTCAATGAGAATCAATTGTTTTGTCTCGAGTTATTAAAAATCTGACCCTACAACAATATTTGTGTCCTTTTTTTCTTGGGAGTTAGGTGAGCATGCAGAATAATTGGACTGCTGTATTTGATATTTCATAGGTGCAAACTAAAACCTCAGAGTGCATTTCTCATTAAATTTGGCCTCTAGAGACACAACAGCTGCATTTATGCACTATCAAACACACAGGAACACACACACACACACACATTTGTATATACAAGCACCCATATCACAAACACAAAATACACAAACAAACAACTTTAGTATAAACAAGCTCAGGCAATGGTGGTCAAAACATACACAGACAAAAACACACCATACAAAAGAAACACAAACATATACAGGACACAATACACACACAGAGATACACAAACACAAGTCAATGAAAATATTATTGTAGCCCAGCACATTTCCTGTTGCATGAGCACCTACTAGGACCTCTGATGTGTACGTGTATAAGGTTCTTAGACTCAGGCAGTGTTTACGGCCCTCATCTGTAATTAACTCCTCTTCAGAAACTTTTTTCATGCAGATACTTTCTGGTCCTACAAGGAAGTTACAAGCTCTGCACAGATAACCTGGACAACACAATACCAAATTCCCAAGAAAGAGATTCCTAAGAAAAGCCTCCAGCAAGCCCCATGTTGACTCTCTCGATCCCCTCACTATACCTACACAGGTTCCTTGGTAGCATCAGAGAAAGACAGTGACTTTTGGTCACTACCCAGGAACTTTTCAACCTATTATAGTTCATGTGATATTAAATGTTTCTCAATATCAGTCAGAAGAAAGCTGGTTGAAGGACGTGCTGTGACATTTATGAAATGCAGCACTGTACCAACTATGAGGGGGAATCTAACCTGAAACAAAGCCATGCCCACGATATAGTTAGCAAAAACCATGTAAGCAGAGGGATGCAGGGTAGGATTCTGTGCATGTTCATGGTGGAGCCAATAAGACAAAACCAAGTCGCCCAGGGAGATAACTCTATGCAGGGAAAGTGAAGAAATCTAACACTTATTTTTAAAATAGCTGTGTTGTTTATCAATTTGTTGAAATAAATAAGAAAGGGGGAGCTACCTGATAGTGGACAGAAGATGCAAAGACTACTGGACAGAACAAAACAGTAAATGTCACGTTTATTGAGAGACCAAGGCTCAAAGAAGTAATATAGAGAATGACTGGACAATTCAGATGTCATTGACTGGCCTCCCAACATACCGAGAGAGACACAGGTCAGAAAAGCCATGCATACACAAAAAAGAAACACTCAGACACACAGTCACAGACACAGACACACACACTCAAGCACACACAGACTTATTCACATAAAATCATAACTGAGCAGAAAACAATGAGGTATCTGTTATGGTTCAGGACCAAGATAATTCAGACTATGCAGAGGAGTTGTATCAAGGGAGACCCAAGGACTCTGCGAATATTTTAGAGGAAAAAACAGCACTAGAGATGCCGGTTCATAGTGGCACACTCCTTTTATCCCAGCACTTGGGAGGCAGAGGCAGGCAGATTTCTGAGTTCGAGGCCAGCTGGGTATACAGAGTGAGTTCCAGGACAGCCAGTGTGAACAGAGAAACCCTGTCTGGGGGGGTTGGGGTGGAGGAGGGAAATATCTAACAAAAATCACTAGAGAACACTCTTCTTGGTCCAATTTGGGGGCATATATTAAGAAATTTTTTCATGAAGCCTCAGAAATCACACACCAAACCTGAGCCTGTGAGAAGCCTTTCTGTCATCTCTGGTCATCCAGCCAACTCCAGACTCTAAGGCCCAGGAATGACCACTCCAACAGCACTCAAAGAAAATAGAACTGACAAGCTGCTACTCAGGCTCTGTCAGTGTGAAGCAAGATATATGAAGCCTGAAGGGACCATTTTAAGATAGAGGGGAAAAGGGGGAATAGAAAAGCCGCCAAAAGACAGCAATGAAATCCACTTATTTGTCAATTACACTAGGCTGTCATCCCTGCAAACTATTTCCTACCTAGAATCTCACAAGATCCCTGTAAAGCAAATGAGCTACAGGCCTTTACTTCTTCCTTCAAAGCTCTTACTATTCTCAACAAGGGCTCCAACACAGCACCCTTCAAACTTAAGGCTTGTAGAGTTGTGATGTGTGAACAACCTATCCCCCTTAGTGTTTATAGCAGAGCAGGAACATTTGCATGCCAAAAATGCAGTTTCTTGAACCAGGCTACCTCCACAGAGAGCCCTGTAGATGATCACATAAACAAACACTTGGAGGAGACATAGGTGAGTGCCTGGAGAAGTTGGAGGACTGTGACATTGGATTGTCTATGTTTATGTTTAGACATGAGGGCAATCTGCCTCTGATACACATCATCCTACCTGCTGTTCCTTGGCACTTGAGGCACAGCTGTTCTTGCTGGCCTCCTCACAGAACCTCTTTTCTTCCCCACAGGACACTTGTGGCCAGCCTGCTCCACCAGCAGCCTTCTGTTCTCATTCAGTAATATCCTTACTTTTTCGTTGAGTTGAGTGCACTCACGGAGGAGGTGGTCCTCCTTAATGCTGATCCACAAAGAAAAATTGGTGATTCCCAGCCTGATTCCATTGGCTTGCGACTCCTACAAGTCCCATGATCCCTGCAAGGGCCCTGATCTCCAGAAAGCCCGAGAAGAGTACACAATATACATAGCAGAACCAAACAAAGACAAGTCAAATCAAGATACCACCCATATTCCAGAGGACTCAACAACCTTCTGAAAACCCTGTCACCAAGAGTTTTCCCTATACATCACAAAAGAGGAAATGTTCCTCATGGTTGATTATAGGTCTGTGGTACCATAAAACCTTCAGCAGGGAGAGGACTTATCCCCTCTGAGAGAGGTAGAAGACCCAAAAGGTGTACACTCTTTCCATTTTCGTCGGGAATCCTAGATTTTTTAAACTGTGGTCAGAAACCTAGAGGTTTAGGGTGTCTGGATATTCCCAGCAAGGTGGAAAAGTTTTCAATGTACAGGATCTTGAATTTGGAAGAATAAAGATTGGAGGGTCTTGGACACTCTTCACACTTAGGACGACTGAGTCCAAGAGGAACAAATCCAAGATCCTTGCCTCAAGGCAGGTTTCCTGATAAAAAACAGATAGCATAGAACCAGAGCCCTTGCTTTTGTTCAAAGTCCTAAAAGAATAGAAGCATTCCTTGCCTAGTTCTGGGGGTCTCAGTTGTGTCACTGACTCACCTGTAGGAATAGTTATCTTCTATCAGTTCCTTGGAGTACTGCATGGAACCAATTATGGACTGGATCATTTTATTCATATCCAACATTGTCTTCTCATGTTGTGATTTAATGATGTTGAATTCAGTGTTCATCCTGTGTTAGAGCATGACCCAAGAAGCAAATAATCTGCTGAATTAAGGATTCAATAATCATGTGCCAACAGGCTATGTCATGGACTACCAAGCCATGTGCATGCCACACCCTGGCTCATTCAAACTGGGTCCCCTTGGTGCTAATTAAACTTACTATCCTGGGCAGAGGACAGCAGAGCCAGGGGACCAAATGGAGCTAGCTGACCTTCAAGGACTTCCCTTACAAGCATGAAGGAATAGACTACTTCTATGACAATTTTCCAATACACTGTGCCACAGGCATGGGTCCAGTAGATATCTGTAATGACTTTCCTCTTATTTTTAAGGCAGGGATTATCATTCCTTGGTTCCTGTTGTTATGGGGATTCCCAGAGGACACAACTAGTATTTACAGGAAAAGGCTTTATCACACCACCTCCCCCAGGAGATTCCTGTGTGACACCAAGGAAACACAAGGAGCAACCTTCCCTGGTTATCATTTTGGACCTCTATGAACTCAGCACTATCAGGACCTGCAAACTGTGCTTCACACAAATCCTCAGACCCCATCAAAGGTCCCAGAGCCCCAGTCCTGAACAAAACACACACAACTACATTCACACACAGAGACACAATAAGAATGCCAAATAAATCCGGTGAGGTGCAATGTCTCAGAATATAATGAACAATATCAGAGTAAAGCCGTGATAGCCTGCGGGCATTGGATTCACACACTGAGAGACAGTAAGTGTGAGCAGGTACTTCCAGCTGTTTACAGCAACAATCAGATTGCAAGCACCCCAAGGTCAAGTACAAAAGAAGATGATAATAAACACACAGCACCTTGTTTATCCAACAACTAAACACCTGTCAGGGCTACTTAATTGAATGATGAGAGACAACACACTCCATTCATGGAAGGAAATTGGGTTAACATATGGCAGAATACAGTCAACAGGGTACTGGGCATAATTCCTACCTATAGTTTAAATCCTCATACATGTAAATGTTCAGGATTCCACACATTTCCTTCCTCTCATTGCTGATCTTCCTTATATGCAATTTCAGTTCTTCTACTTTATTTATATTTGTTGTCTGATTTGTGATGTTGGAATTTTGGGTTGAAGTATTTCTAGCAGACCCTGCAGATAGATAAACACAAATGAATTTGCATACTTGATGGCCCAGGGGAGGGGAGACCATTCTGAGTCCCAAGAAGAAGACTGAGGGAGAGAAAAGGTAAAGACAGGGTGAATCCCTAAAAGAGCAGAAAAGCTATCCTCCAGCTGGTTTGCTAAGCTGTGTTCCTCTTCCTAACCACCATTGTCAGACATATGCCACACTCCCTGTTACAGGCCCCCTTGACCTGAAATCTATAAGCTGCCTCAAACATAAAGATATGGGGAAACTTGTCAGGTCATATCAGATGGGATGCAGGGAAATCCTGGAGTTCATAGTGCTTAGCACTCTCAAGCACTAATTAATCATGTGTCTTCAAATCCAAAGTGTCTGAGACCTCACCACAGGACATGATCAGGGGAGCATCCTTCTCTGTTCTTTTCATCAGAGACTCAAGTTACCTACAGTAATCTGGAAGATGAAGTGCTTCAACTCCCTTCCATGAAAGGATGCACTGTTATTCTCATAGGGCCCACTCCTGGCATTCTTTGCCACTCAAAATGAAATTAAATAGCTCCCAGAAAAGTAGCTGCATGTTTGTCAATTCCTGGCTCTGTTAAACTAATCATCAGAAATTCTTGACTCTTTGTCTGACATTCACAAAGTCCAAGGCTTCAGTTTGTAAGACCTACTCCTGGAAGGCCCAGCTCAAGCCTACCTCTACCAGGAATTTCTCCAACCTTGCCCAGGACTCACTGTGCCTTCTCCAGAACAATTTCCTTCTTCCTTTTGCATGAGAAAGGATTCCCACTTCCTTCTCTTTTGGTCTGGTCTCTCCTTCATCGCCATTCTCTTTCTGACATAGCCTGAGCAGCCGGGAAAACATTCCTGCTGGTGAACCCAGAGCAAACAGAAGGGATGAACCACAGGCAGTTGCTGTCACCACAACACAGGTGACAACACAGAAGATTCTAGTTCTCTCCTAGATACAAGAGATTCTCTAAGGAAGACATTACTGATGATGTCACTAGCAACTGCCATGACCTACCTGCTAACTAGTTCTCCCCAACTTGGTCCTTTTCTGGGGTGCCTCTCATGGATCCGTGGATCCTCTTTGGCAACCTCTCCTTCCAAAGCTGGAGAATTCTAACTGCTTCATTAGATGTCATGTGCTTTTGAGGGGGAACGTTGGTTAGGACTCTGACATGCTTAAGAGATTTTGTTAGCACCCAAATCTCTGGGGACTGTGGATGTAGTAGATTTTTCACAACAACAAATATACCACCTGAGTCAATTCATGTGACATACACTCCAATTGCCCAGGGTTTTCCTGTCTCACAGAGGCAAATATCTTTCTCCTATATGTTTAACTGTATAAAACCTGGATAAAATTTTCTAACTGGGCATTCCTTGATAGTGTACATTTTTCCATATATATATATATATCCATGGATTTCACAAAATCTCTGGTTTACAATCCTATATTTTACAGGAAAACTCCCATTTCTTTGAAACATAGGGCATCAACTCCAGGGCAAATATAAATGGTAAACTTGCTGTCCCATCTTCAAAACATTATCTTGCACATGGTCCTGTTCTCAAATACAACCAGACAATTTAAGTGGGCATCAGAGAGCAAAGGTCATCCCGGGCTTTACATTACTACATTGTAGCCTCATTGCAATAACTTCTCCAACATCTGTCTTCCGGAATTGAGAAGTTGAGCAATAAGGATGTTGCTGGTTGTTCCGTGATAATGTACTCACAGCAAGTATGAGAATCAGGAGGTAGGGCAGGGAGTGCAATGGCCTGAGTTGAGATGAAACCTCAATTTTAATGTGTCTATAAGTTCAGGATGCTGTCCCTTGGCATTATCATCTCTGGCTTCTGTGTTCTTATGCAGGGTCTGCTGAATCTGTGCTATAATGCCAGCTAACCTCACAGATAAAGAGTGAAAAACTATGTATGTCTTTGTTGGGAAACCATCTGAAGTTCACTACCTTCTTGAGCCAAACAATATCAATATGCAGAGCTCAAAAATCATGGGGAGATAGGTGATAGCTTCAAAGTTGAGGGCTTTTTCTTCCAATTAGGGCACGTATTCTTTTCAATGTCATTTTTCCTTTTCTCTTTCACTGAGGGTGGCTTGTGTGTTTGCTGGCCTAACGGGTCCTGGATCGACAACAAGGGGCTCACTATATACAGGATCAATTTTACCAAAGAAAAGGATTGTTGCAGAATCATGCCATGGCACCAACAAGGTCAACTACACTGTCTTAGGTCCAGCTGACCTAGTATAGGAAAGAAGACCTGAGCTATCTGGGGAAAGGAAGCAGCATGCAGTGTCACACAGCTCTCTCTGATGCAACTGCTAGAACTAGAATAGGGATGTTTGTTTGTTTGTTTATTATAAATACATAAAAAAGTAGGGTAGAGTTGGTACATGCCTGTAATCCCAGCACTCAGAAGGTTTTTAAACAATTGTTGTTGTTAGTATTCCTGTTGTTTCTATTGGTTTTGTTTTGAACTCTCCCAGCTATTTGCACTGGACCCAGAAAATTAAGCCCATACTCTGTACAGTCCTATCACTCATTTTAATCAGTGATTTTATTCTTAGCAACCACTCCTCAGATGATCTAATTACTCATTTTCAAATAAGTAAAACAGTCATAAAGACATTTGTTAACTTGTATGTTCTCATGTAAACAATTCATCATGACTGTAGTGTGGCATTCCAATCTTTGGAATACCCAAGCTTCTATTTTTGAGATGACAGGCCTCTGTGGAAGACTCCGTTAGCTGGCAGAGGGCCTGGAATGGCTGCCGCCTGAAGGCCAAGACTGCCCCTCCAGTGCCTCTGAAGACTGAGGTGGAGGTCTGCCAACAACACAGGAACACTTGCCCACAGCTGGTAAAGTACTGCATTTTGGATGAGCCCTGAGACCTGGATGAACAGAGGTCTCTAGAATTCTGGTGAAGGTGAGCACAAACACTTAGACTTGAGGAGAATAATGGATCTTTGGGATGCATGTCTTTCTTTTTTATTTATCTTTGCTATGTTCATAGTTTATGTCAATTAAAAAGGCACACTACAACATCTAGTCTCTCTCTGTGTTAAAGTGATTGCCAGTGTATACACAAAAGAGTTACTAGAACAATACATTTTGTCCCATTTTGTTAAATAATTAAATATTTTTGTATTAATATCTTTTTACTTATTCACTTTACACTCTGCTTTCTGCCCCCTGACAACCAAATTCTTTCCCCAGTATTGCTGGCCGCTTCTTTTCTGAAGGAACATGGGGCAGCTATCTCAGGTCATCCCTTCTCCTACCAAAGCTAAGTGACCCTGTCCTGGAGAAAGGTGCTGAGGGTGCTGGGAATGAATGACTTCTGCTTGGCTCACTTCTTGATCCACTTGGCTGGCTTTGAGCAGTTCTTGCAGAACTGTCCTTGAACTTGGTACTTCATCCTGATGGTCCATATGAAGCACTTGTTTTATTAATGTTCTTGAGAGTATTTTTCCATCAAACCTACTCCCACTAGTATACTAACAATGACGAAGGAAATGAGATATGAGACATCTATTCCAGGAGTTCCCAATTGTTCTCAGACCAGCAGTAGAGAAGCCCACAAAGCTGGCAAAGGTAAGTGAGGTCACACAGGGACCTGAGAGCATACTGCTGCTTTCCTGCTGCTTTCCTAAAGAATGTTCTAGAGAATTATCATATCTAGACTCCCTTAGATTCGTGTGCACTGGACACCAAAGGGCTCAACATACTTTGCTTTTGTCACTCAACTTCCTCAAGTATAAAAAGTCCCCCAATTTAGAGGGATTTGAAGGTATAAATAAGTCCCAGTGGCTAGAGGTTCCTCAAAAAATGTGTAAGAACAGAGAACTGCTTGAGAATCAGAGAGACCAAATGCTTACCAAGAGCAAAATCATAGTTCAATAAATAAGAAAATCTGAGTAATAAGCCATCAAGTGAAAACTGAAAGTAGCAGACCATTCACCAGTAAGGTTGGTACAGGCCTTCAAGTAGATCTATGTGGGAATTTCTGAGGAACCTCCATATTGATTTCCATAGTTGTCATAGCAGTTTGCAGTCCTACCAGAAATGGAAGAATGTTCCTGTTTCTTTAAATTCTGACCATGTGTTTTCACAGAAGTTTTTTATCTTAGCATTCTTCACTAGAAAGTATACTGCTGGACACCAACCTCAGGGTCATTTTGGTTTTATTCCCTGAAGATTAAGGACGTTGCAGACTTCTTCAGTGCTCTCAGGCATTCAAGATTCATTGTGAATTTTTTGTGTAGTTCTATACCCCATTTTTAGATGGTGTTCTTAGCTCTTATGGTGGTTAGCTACTTGAATTCTTTATATATTTTGGATATTAGCCGTGCATTGGATGGGGAGTTGGTAAACATTATTTCCGAATATGTAGCTTGCCAATTTGTCCTATTGGCTATGCCCTTTGTCTTATAGAAGCTTTTCAGTTTCTTGTGGCCCATTTATAAATTTTGATGTTAGAACCTGAGCTATTGGAGTTCCGTTTATGATATTTATCCCCATTCCCATGAGTTTGAGGCTCTTTCCTGCTTTCTCTTCCAATAGATTCAGTGAGGATTTGGCTGCACTGATAAATCTGCCTTTAGTTTTAGCTTCAATAGCTGCTTGGCTAGACTTTGGTCCTTGAGTTCATAAGCCTTCTGCTTTGGTGTGGAAATTCTGGAGTTGCTTGAGACCATTCTGATCATCACCCCTAAAAGAGAGAGAATCCTTGCATATTACCAGGTTTATTCTAGCCAAAATGCAGAAGAGTATATTTCTCTTGTCCTATTTTGAAAGGACAGCTGACTATCTCTCTGATGCTTATTTTCTGGATGGAAAGACTTCCTATGCAATAGGTCTGCAGTGTCAAAGACATATAGGTTAAAATACTCATAGATCTTTTTTGTTTCACCACTCAACCAAGGCATACTATGCTTTCTCTTCTTTCTTCTCTCTTCTCTCTTCTCTCTTCTCTCTTCTCTCTTCTCTCTCATCTCTCCTCTCTACTCTCTCCTCTCTTATCCCTTCTCCCTTCTCCCTGCTCTCTTCTTCTCTCATCTCTCTCCTCCTTCCTCCCTCCTCCCTCCTCCCTTCTCCCTTCTTCCCTTCTCCCTTCCCTTTCTCTCTCTCTCTCTCTCTCTCTCTCTCTCTCTCTCTCTCTCTCTCTCTCTCTCTCTCTCTCTCTCTCTCTCCCTTTCTTCCTCTATCTCCCTCTCTCCCTCTCTCCTGATGGAGCCTAAACTTTGATGGCCTGATTTCTCCTATTCCGAGAGAAAAACAAAAGATTCCTTGGAGATTCATGTGGAGAAAAGGGATTTTCTGGGACTTCCTGCCATTCTCTCTGTGAGGGAGTGAAATTAAGTTAATTAGATACATTTGGATACATATTAGCTTTATTTAGCGTTATTCTGGCTAAGTCTTGAGCCTAAAGGAGATACTTGCTAGCATAGTAAGTTTCTTGGTTTTCTTTGTTGCTAGCTTTGGAATATAGTCCAGTGTTAGTGAAAATAGGCATAATTTAAATTTTAACCCAAAAAGTATTTGGGGAATTGGGTGTGGTGCTGCACACCTGTATTCACAACAACTAGGTGAGGAAAGAGAGCCCAGATTGGGGAGCCAGCTTAAGCTACATATTGAGACTCTGGATCCAGAGACAGGAAAGAAAAAAATGGGGGCTGGGATGTAGATCTGGGACAGAGCATATGCCAGTGCAAGGCTTGCCCTAGCATCACTAAAGTAAATAAGTAAGGAGAATCAAAGTGTTTTGCTGTTGAGAATGAGCGATTGGAAGATATTTAGCAAAGCAGTCCTTAATCTTGGGTGGGAGTGGGTAGCAGATAGGTAGTTAGAATTCTAGCTCAGTTTAAAACTGTGGGAGTATTTACAAAATACCTTAAGTGGAGAGAGGCTTGACTATATGTCATTGCCTAATATTGGTTTTTATTTTCAAATGGTTCTATACCTGTTGGCATTAGCTGTTGGCAGTATACCAGTTAATAGTCCAGAATTAATGGACACTTAGAAAGAGAAGTGTTTCAAAGCAAAAAGGCCACAATACAAGCTAGAGGTTGTACAGTTCCACTTTCTGCCTGGATGGTGAGTCTTTGGCCTTGTGGGCTAGGACCACAGAAGTTCCTGTAATCGACAGCACTGTTGCTCATGGAATGTTTTGTTATTGGCGTAACAACTAAGAAAATTGACCCAGGGCAAACGTTTTGAATGTTAGGTTCTGACTATGGAATACAAATTGATTGCGGAGTCAGTTCCATATTGCTGTCAGGGCAGCCTTCCAGTCTGTGCTGGTTCCATCTGTATTCCTTTGGTTCTGGACTGATCAGGAACATGAGCTCTGGACCATGGCTTCTCAAGTACCCACTCATGGTTTTCAAGATATGACACATAACTCTTAAGTTCTATCACAATTGAAGGTAAAACTGTAGGACATGGGATTAGATACTTTAAGTGACTCATGATTCTGCTTGTGAGCAATTGATTAGTTCAAAATACCTGTAAGTAGTAATAGAGTCTTCATAAAGTTTTAATCATCTTTGGCTTATGTCTCTTGTACTTTGGGGTGATGGTATGGCATCTTATTAAGAAGAAAACTGACTGGGGGTTCAGCTTTACTCCTTTCTGTTTAACCCTGACTGTAGCATCTATACACTATATGGCCAAGACTCTTTCTTGCTTTTGTTTGTTTGTTTGTTTGTTTGAAACAAGATCTTGCTGTGTAGCCCTTGCGGACCTGTTACAATGTAGCCCAGACTGGCTTCCAGCTCTTGGCAGCACTCATACCTTAAACTCCAACATGCAAGCTTTCAACAAGATTAGTGATATGTTCTACATGGAAGTTTCATTGTATAGCCCAGGCTGGCTTCACATTTCAGAGGCCTGCTGGCCTCTGCCTCTGGAATTCTGTAACCAAATGTGTGCACTACAATGGCTCACCAATGAAGATCTCAAATAACAGTAATTAAAGGGTATTCGTGAGCAGCAGGGGAGAAATTATTTGAAAATCTAAAACACTAAAGAAAGTAAAGGAACTTTTTATAAACCAAATGAGACAATATGCCATGTATTTGAAATGGTAGTAGCCATTTCGAGAAATAGAGTTTGATGCTGGAGACCTGCCATAAATTCCAAGTCAGATTGGGCCTTAGGTGTGCTAGGGGACTCCCTGAAAACAAAGAAACAAACTGAACAAAGAAAAGGCAAGTGCATGTCCCTTAGGTCAGAGAACGACTGTGAAAGCTTTTAACTAGGTGAAGCAGTTAGTAGGTCAGAAACTATTTTAAATTGGGGATTCCTTGAAAGTTTCTCAGAAGCAATGGGCTTCCACCAGGCTTTTCCCCTGAGCTGCCTTTAGTGGGAAATGAGGCAGCTTTCCTTTCTTGGCCTACACAGTATTTCCACCATCCTGGGTTTCCTCTACAGCTGCAGATGCTGTAGAGTTGCAGTCATTTACTTAGCAGGAACCTGCTTAGACTGGCTTTGCTTTTCAAAGCTACAAGCCTTAAGAGCTGGCTACTGAATTCTGTGTTGATCAGAGCGGCTGCAAGGCTAGGTTTTTATAAGTAACAGATACCTGCACTTTGAGGAATTAATTGCCTGACTCCTGGATGTGAAGCTGTGCAATGTGTCTTTAAGCAATCAGCATCCTTTGAAAGAGTAAGAAATGGAACCCGTCTTCTTCACCAAATAGGCATGGGCCTTAGACCACCTTTCACTTCAGTCACACTTGACAGGATTCTGGGAAATATTGCTATATAAAACCTGAAAGTTTAATGTGTAGGTTGAAATACAGGATAGCCGCCAAAGTGACCTTTCACTATATAGAGTATGGGGAAGAGAATATTAGAATCATAATCACATTTTGGTCCCAGCTTGTGCCCTTTGTCTTCTTTACATTAAAAGGAAAAGTCTGAACTGTGTTAGGCCTTTTACTAGGTGTCTTTGTCTTGACTTGTCTGTGACCAAATAGTCAGACTAAGACAAAGGTCAATAAAAGGGCATTATTTTGTTTTTGCCCGTGTATGGGCCTTCTGTACTCTAGGCACTGATCTGGATCTCCGACCAAGGGCATTTAATGCTATTGTTTCTTGAAAGTTCTCGGCAGTGTGTAGTTGTAGGTATAGAAGTTCATATTTTAGGGCCAGAAGGACTTTTGAAGTCCATTTCACCCCATGTTTTCCTCGCTAAAGGGAATAACTGAAGCACAAGAGAGGCTGTCTCTGTGTTTGAGAAACATGGCTGCACTCTCTTGCTGAATGACCTAAAGGGATTTCACATTTTAAGTGTAGTTAAAATCTCTTAGAGCTATCAGCAGATCATTGCTGGGCTTAAGGTTGCACCTGAAACCTGAAAGAATCAAAACCCCAAATCTTAGTTTCCAGGAATTTTCAAGGTCAAGGCTAAGTGACAAACTAGGGGAAGAACCTGAAGGGCTAAAAGAATTGATCTACTGAAGAGAGCACCCCCCCCCCCCAAGTCGGTAGGGACTTCACCATTAGAAAATCACTAACAGCACTGTGAAGTTTTCTAAGGTGGACAGCAGGAAGCCTGTCCTTTTCCTACCCTCTCCCTCAGCCCCTCTTCCCCCACCTGTGTAGGATTTTGAGGTTGAATGTGCATTGTGCACTGCTGCTGCAAGGTAGCTCTTCCCTGTGGCTGTGCTTAAGCAGCTGGCCAGGGAAGCCTGGGAGCTGAGGCTCCAGCCTGTGGATTCTCTTTCCTCAGACTTTAGTCTGGACCAGGGAGTGGTGTTCTCTCCTGTGGATGTGTGTATATATATTATTTACTTTATACTTTGTTCACGTAGTTCAGTGCATTCTTCCAGGCATTCTGGATGGGCGCTTTAGCCTAGACATTTATTTCAGCATATTGTCATCTTGGGCTGCATGCATGTCCTCTCTTGTTTCTGTGTCCTCACCATGCCCTTCCCAGCTTCCTGTTAGCCAAAGGGAATCACTCTTTCTGAACCAAAAGCTCTCAGAGCAGAGCTGAACCTCCCAGAAAATGCTCTTCTCTTCTGAAAGCACCAGATGGGGGTGGGCCCGAAACTAAACAGCACTGTTGAGGTGGCCTAAAGGACCGGAACCCCCAGGCAGAGGTGGGGAGGTAAGGTCCTAGCAATGGTGCTGAGTGAGGGTCCATGAGACCGAGTTCTTCTCCCGGGCACAGGGAACTTTTACTTAGCTGGAATGGTACCCTGTGGTCCGAGTATGTGGAGGGATTCGGGGTTCAGAATGCACCCCAGAACATAGGAGATGGCCCCATGTCCCCCTTTCCCTCAGGAGCCTTCTCCTCACTCCTGCTGCCTAGAACAAGGGGAGGAGGATCTCCACTGCCTGGCCTGCTGCACCATGCCCCTGCCTAGCTCTACTCTCCATTCCCTCTGAGCCCTCCAGACCCTAGGAGGAGTAAGAGGGAGGTCATTTGAGGCTTATCTCGACATCTGTCATCTCATTCTGGTGCTGGTCATATCCTGGGTCAGCAACACCAGAACATCCCAAGGCTGGGTGCCCAGGCGTGAGGTGCACAGAGGACCCAAGAGGTCTAGGCAGGGGACACTTGTGATCCAGGGTCCCGGGTCCAGGGTGCTTTGCGGAGGGGATCGCAGAAGATGGTGCTAGCTAGGCGCAGAGCTCAGACTTTCAGGCAGAGCCCAGCAGCTGACCACAGCCCCTCGGGGTGCTGCTGTGTCCCTGCAGGAATCAGAGAGGATGCCTGGGCCTGCAGCCAGGCTTCCCAGGAGGAGCTGTCCCTGGGGCCAGTGTGGTTTACCCCACTGCTGCAGGACCTGGAGAGGATTCCTCCTACAGTGATTCGGAACAGGAGGGGCCCCAGAAGCTGATCCGTAAAGTGTCCACCTCTGAACATATGGGGACCAAGGTAAGGCTCGGCCGTGGACCTGTGAGAGGGCTGTGGACAGAGGGAATGCTCTGGGAGGTCTCTGGAAGTGGTATCCAGAAGAGTGGTGCAGGGCGCAGCCTGGAATGGGCGTGGCCTCGCGCAGGGGACTGGAAGGTGCTCTAGGGATTCCTGAGGTGGGTTGAAGAGATATCTAGGGTGTGTTCTGGAACACATGTCTAGCCATCATAGCAAGCATCTTGAAGCACGGTTAGAGCCTGGTGGCGAGTTCCCACCTAGGAAACTTAAAGGGAGTTTGGTTGTTCACCCATGAGCTGCATGCTATGGAAACCCTGCTGGAAGCTGTATTCTGCCAGCCACTATGCTTTCCCACCCACAGCAAGCTGAGCAGCTTGAGCCTCTCAGTCAGTTTCCCTGGTGTGCTGTGCCCACAGGCTGCCCAGGCTTCTGTGTTGCAGGTTCCCTCAAAGTGCAGGGCTCAGACATCCATGTTGGTTCATCACAAATTAATGTCTTTAGGGTGTTTCAGGGTGTGGTAGTGCTTTTGTGGCATTTTTGTGCTGATTAGTCTCAAAGTTGAGCTTTCCTGTAATAATGAAGGAGGAGGCTACTGGATGTTAAGGGACTTAGATATTCTAACGTTCTTCTTAGTTTAGAAGTCTTCAACACCTAGGCTGTTGTTAGTGGAGGAGTTAAAGCAAGATTTTGAGGAGGGACCTGATTAAATTAGTGGATGCTCCCTCTAGTAACAGATTTGCAAAAGCAATTCATGCACACTCATTTCATGACAATTAGCTGCCTAAGGCTTATGGGAGTCTTACATGGAAACAGTTTGGATTAGTGTTTGTTTGAGCATGTGCTGGCATCTAAAATGCAGTAGATGTATACATGACAATGACTTCGGTTACCAGAGTCAAAGGTTGCTTCAGCCGTGTTTACTCAGACATCTTGGAACTACTGTTTAATGGAGACGGATTTGAAGTTCATAGCATTTGTAATTTTTCTGAATTTCGATTTTTTTGAAAACTAAAGCTAACCATACTTTTAACTTGTGAAAACTTATTCAACAAAACAAAACAAAACAATACAAACGAACCAAAAAACCCAAAACCCTGGCCAGGCAGTAGTGGCACAAGCCTTTAAAACCAGCACTCCTGAGGCAGAGGCAGGCAGATTTCTGAGTTCAACAAAGTGAGTTCCAGGACAGCCAGGGCTATGCAGCGAAACCCTGTCTCGGAAAAAACAAAACAAAACAAAAAAAAGGAACCAACAAACCTGAAAAAGTGAGTTAAAGAGAAAAACGGCAGGTTTCAAAAATGTCACATCATATACTTATATGCAATGGACAAATTCCATGCCTATTATCGGCTGATAAGATTCATGCCATTTGAAAAAAAAAATTAGGGATGGTATAAATTGAACTGAGGAAGTAAGTAAGATTGAACAAAAAATTTGATAGAGGGCAGTCTTAAGTTGTGGGCTTAATGAACTTGAAAGATTGTATTGTTAAATCTTTGGATAAAGCATGTTTATGAAGGCTACAATAAATCTAAGAAAATGTTTTTGTTTGTTTGTTTTTGTTATTTGTTGTTGTTGGTTTTCAAGACAAGGTTTCTCTGTATAGCCCTGGCTGTCCAGGAACTCACTTTGTAGATCAGGCTGGCGTCAAACTCAGAAATCTGCCTGCCTCTGACTCCCGAGTGCTGAGATTATAGGGTTTGTTTGTTTTTGTTTTTTTGTTTGTTTTGTTTTGTTTTTTTTGTTTTCTGTTTGACTTTTTGACAAACATTTGCCACGATTATGGCTAATTATCAAGCTTTGGAATACTGCTTCTGATATTCATATCAGAATATCAGGAAATCTGCATTTTATACTGGCTCATATATCAGTATTTATAAAAAATGGTTTTGTGCTCAAACATCTGAAGTCAGAGTATTAAGTTGCAAAGACTAGTGAGCCTCTGCCTCACGGCCCACCTCCTGCAGTCCAGGCTGTAACTTGTGCTGTGGAGCTCATCTCTCACTGTGGCACTCCAGGCTGTACCTTGTGCTGTGGTGCTCATCTCACATGGTGGCAGTCCAGGCTGTACCTCGTGCTGTGGTGCCCATCATGGTGGCTCTTAGCTCACATACTGCTCCTGAGGGGAGAAGGTGAGGTCTGTGGAGGAGGTAATTTAAGTAGAGCTACTAAAGGTAACAGTGGGTTCCTAGTCTTTGGGAATTATCCAGGTAAGAAGAGAAGCACCCTTAGGAGGATGAAGATATTTCCTCATCTTCTCCCTAGGAGTATAAGGTGAGAGAGGCTTGAGGGGAGGCACAGGCCCCAGATTTGGCTAAGGCTTAGTTGGTTTTGAGACCACACTAACAGTGTTTTCTCAGTCATCCTGAAGATACATCAAGACCCTCTAAGTATGACGGGTTAGGATTACTATTAGTGCGTTTAGTTCTGCATTCACACACTTATACATACTACAAGCTTAAATATACATGTGTAAATGAGCTCCTGATCGAGTAGTGTAGGTAGGCATATGGCCCATAGGTAAGTGTGTTGTTCATAGAACTTGAAAATATTTGAGGGCAGGAGCAAGGACTCAGTCTGTAAGGTGCTTGCTGTGCAAGTGGAGGGACTGAGTCACAATACTCATGTGTCTTTGTTGTCTTTATGTTGCTGTGATAAAAGTACCTTGACCAGGAGAGCTTATAGAAGATTGTTTTTGGGCTTTTACTTCCAGAAGCATAAGAGGTCATCCTGGTGGGGAGGTATGGCAGCATGAGGCAGGCATAGCAGTAGAAGCAGGAAGCTGCAGCATGATGCACTGAAATCCTGGAACAGAGAGAGCCAACTGAGAGCAGTGTGAAGCTTTAAACTCCCAGACCCTCCCCCCACAACTCCCAAGCCCTGACTTGCCCCCCCCCCCCCCAGTGAGGTACTTCCTCCAGAAAGGAACTCCTAATCCTTCCCAAACAATGCCACTGACTGAGGACCAGGTGTTTACCTCCATAGACTGGGGGCATGCTTGTGTGGAGTGGGGGTAGGGTGGGGACAGGGGTGGGGCAGTCATTCTTATTCAGACCCCTCTACCACATTTGATAAAAGACAGGTTCTGGGGAGGCAGACACAGGAGGATCCCCATGAATTGTTTGCCAAGCCAATCAGAGATTCAGGTTTAAGGATCAACCTTGTCCAAAAATTAAAGAGCAAAGTGACTAAAGAAGACAGCTGCAGGTCATGGTGGTGCCTGCCTTTAATCCCAGCACTTGGGAGGCAGAAGCAGGTGGATTTCTGAGTTTGAGGCCAGCCTGGTCTACAAAGTAAGTTCCAGGAAAGCCAGGGCTACACAGAGAAACCCTGTCTCAGAAAAGGAAGAAGAAGAAGAAGAAGAAGAAGAAGAAGAAGAAGAAGAAGAAGAAGAAGAAGAAGAAGAAGAAGAAGAAGAAGGAGGAGGAGGAGGAGGAGGAGGAGGAGGAGGAGGAGGAGGAGGAGGAGGAGGAGGAGGAGGAGGAGGAGGAGGAGGAGGAGGAGGAGGAGGAGGACGAGGACGAGGACGAGGAGGAGGAGGAGGAGGACGAGGAGGAGGAGGAGGAGGAGGAGGAGGAGGAGGAGGAAGAGGAGGAAGAGGAGAAGAAGAGGAAGACAGCTGACCTTGACCTCATTGAATATGTGCGTGTGCTCCTGCATGCGCCCGCGCACACACACACACACACACACAAACACACACGCGCGCAACACACACACACACACACACACGCACACACAAATATCTTTCCATGAATGACTGCATAGTTATTAAATACTTGCAATGTGAATATTATCATTGGAACAAGGCACACTGACTTTAGTTCCCATTGAAGATCCCCAGGGTCATTCCCCTGTTTGGCAGGCAGTGAACAGTGCAGAACAGTTTGGGCTGGGGAGGCAGCTCACTGGTAGACTGCTTTGCTAGCATGCATGAAGCTCTGGATTTAGTTCCCAGTACTGCATAGAAACAAGGTGTAGTGGCACTCACCTGGAATTCTAATGCTCAGGACATAGAGGCAGGGGATCAGTGCTGCAAGGCTATCCTCATTTACAAAGGGAGTCCCAGGCCAGCCTGGGCTACATCAAACTCTGTCTCAAAACCAAACTAACAAAAGGCCAGAGTTTAAGTAATTAACCTTGTTTGAAATACTTTTTGTAAATATTTCATGATACACCAAAATATTTGCATACTAAAATGGACATTGCTTTACTTGAGACATTTGAAAAGTATCTAGGCATTTTCTTAATTGAAAACATTGTACAAGCTGGCAATGGGTATTTTAATTATACTGCTCAGAAGGCTGAGGCAAGAGGATGGTAAATTTGACTATAGCCTGGTCTATCTTGTAAGGCCCTATCTCAAAACAACAATAAGACATGTATGTAGTCAGACATACTGTCTTAGGGTTTCATTTCTATGAAGAGACACCATGACCAAGGCAACAGAGGGAGAACATTTAATTGGGGCTGGCTTACAGGTTCAGAGGTTCAGTCCATTATCATCAAGGCAGGAGCATGGCAGTCTTGGCAGGCATGGTATAGGAATAGTTGAGAATTCCACATCTTGTTCCGAAGTCAAGCAGGAGAAGACTAGCATCCAGGAAGCTAAGAGGAGGGTCTACAAGCCCACCCCCACACTGACACACTTTTTCCAATAAGGCCATGCCTTCTTTAACAAGGCCACACCTCCTAATAGTGCCACTCCCTGGGCCAAGTATATTCAAACCCACACATACTAACAATACAAGAGGCTACGGGAAAGGATTCTAGCCATGAGAGAAATCCCATCTTCCACTGATCTCTGGTTTCCTCTCAGAGGCAATCATAAGTGATGTTTTCTTGGGGTGCTTCCAGAAAATCTCTATGCACTTACAAGTGTTATATATTATTTATGTACAACTTACATGTAAGAATATATATATATATATATATATATATATATATATATATATATACATATATATATATACATATGTATGTATACCCACATAGATATATAAACACACACATATCTAGATAGATAGATAGATAGATAGATAGATAGATAGATAGATAGATAGATAGATAGATAGATATGCATTTATACATTTTTTAAGATAACCAAATAACATGGTATATACCTGTAGTCCCAGCACCAGGGAAACTGATGCAGGAGGATTGCCTAAAGATCAAGGCTAACCTGGGTGACATAGTGAGACCCTCTCTCAAAAAATAGACATGTAGAAAATATCACTGTCTATTTTTATATTCATAGATATTTATACACACACAATGTGTATATATTCTGTTTAAAAACTGCTACTAGGACTATTCCCTAATGGCCTTCTGTATATTTACTTCCTTCTTTTTAGTGACAGTAGGCCATTCAGATGAGCTGTGCCAAATTGCTTTCAGCAGTTAAAGTTGGCAAAGTGTAGACAGTTTCATTTGGTTGAAATAACACGGTACGAGATCACTTAATTAATCAGTTTAGTGGAAGGAAATTGGTGGTTTTAGGACAGGACACTAATCTCACCATTTATGGGGGTGGGGTAGTGTATATGACAACTTTTAATGTAAAAAATAGAACATTTGTGTGTGTGAGAATGGGGGGGGGCCGGGGGGAGAGAGAGAGACACGAAGGGAGGGAGAGGGGGGGAGGGAGGGAGACAGACAGACAGACAGACAGACAGACAGACAGACAGACAGACAGACAAAGAAGTGTGCTGGCACTGCCACAGCTCAGGGCTAAGACTGTGCTTTGAAGGGAATGTAATTTGACAGTGATCTCCTGTATCTTAGCGCCCTCCTCACCTCCATCTTTTTTATGTCTTTGGTCCATTTTGTTCGTCTTCCTATTGACTAGGTACATTTTTTTCCTCTTTACTCATTCTGTTTTTCACTTGTATCTTTTCTCCTGTCAGCTGAGTAGGACTTCAGGTAGTTACATTTAGGTTGCTGTGTGATAAGCAAGATGATTTTTTGTCCAACTTATTTCCCAAAGGCAAAAAATCTGCAGGCTTGAAAGAGATGCTGGCTTGAAAAAGGCAACTGGGAGCAGTAAGGTTTCCATTCTTGGTTTGCCTCTTTACCCTTCTGTATGTTCCCTGTGAGGTGGAGTCCCCTTTAGACTCGGTGCTGTAGTATTTCATATGCATTTCGTAGGTATCAATGGTCTAAAAGGACATTGGTATGAACTCTGAATGTGAATAAGTCTGTGTGGGCCTTTTGTTGGCCTGTGAGTACAGTAATGTTTCATTATGCCTCAATGGCTGGAGATTGTTGCTCTACTTTCAAGCTGGCATGGTTAATGGTTGGTCATACGGTGGTACACTCGGATGAGAACTGTCTCCATGACTTTCAGCCATTGAATTATCTCAGCCTTCCTGGCAGCGGTGGTGCATGCCATTAATCCCAGCACTTGAGAGGCAGAGGCAGGCAGATTTCTGAGTTCGAGGCCAGCCTGGTCTACATAGTGAGCTCCAGGACAGCCAGGGCTACAAAGAGAAACCCTGTCTCAGAAAAAATCCAAAAAACCAAAATACCAAAAAAAAAAAAAAAAATTCAAACAAAAAGAAACAAACAAACAAACAAACAAACAAACCCAAAAAACAACAATAAAAGAATTATCTCAGCCAAGGTCAGAAAGCTTTGTGTGTCAAAAATGTCTCCTGAGTAAGTAATGGATTTCTTATTTTGTTTGACATTCATGTATATTCATTGTTAATACTGAATGGCTATAAATTGTTCTCTAAATTTGGCAAATGTGTGCTAAACACAGAACACAGTCAGCTGATGAGTACCTTGCTTTTAATTAATCATGAAAGTAGCTTTACAGTGAGGCAATTTGGACTTGTTTTTCTTTGCTTTATGAGATATAGTTTAGGCAATTAAAACATTATTATCTGACATGGTGGTGCACGACTTTAATCCCACCACTTGGGAGGCAGAGGCAAGTGGATCTCTCTGAGGTTGTAGCCATCCTGCTTTATGTTGTTAGTTCCCCGGACATCCAGGGTTATACTGAAAGACCTTGTCTCAAAAAAAACAGAACAAAATTAAAAACCCACCACCCCCAAAACAAATAAACGGACAAACAAACAAACAAAGCAACATTCTACCACCGTCGATTATTATTAATTTTTTTATCATGATTTCTCCAGGGAGGAGACAATGGGGCATTTGGTCACTGACTTTCAAACTGTAAATCATTATGTCTTGGGAGGTCATGGGAGTTTCTACCTAGTCTTTTAAACAGAAACAATAAACCACAAGGTATCGTTAAGAATCTTCAGCCTCTGTTCTGTGTGGAAATATTGGGATCTAGATCCAAATAAGATGAGAAGGGAGAAGTAAGACCAAAGGTTTCCAGACAAGTTGGAGGCAAAGAGGAACATTTGCAATCATCTGGGGCAGAATTCTGCCTACTTTCCTAAAGATCAAGTGCCAAAGATGACTACCTTTTGGGCTATTAGGATTCCCTCAGAATTGTTCATCTCTGAGAATGATGGTCCAGGGAAAAAGGTAGAAGAGGGATGGAGTGATGTTTGTCAGAGGGTGCAAAATTTCTGTCAGACTGATTAAGTAATGTAACAAGTTGATTTTGACATAAAAGGTGTACAAAGCAAAGATAAATAAAAAAGAAAGACTTGCATCCCAAAGGTCCATCATTCTCCTCGAGTATAGGTGTTTGTGCTCACCTTTACCACATCTCTGGAGACCTGTGTTCATCCAGGTCTCAGGGCTCATCCAAAATACAGACCTGAACCAGCTGTGGCCAAGTGTTCCTGTGTTGCTGGCTGACCTCTGCCTCAAGCTTCAGAGACCCTGGAGGGTCAGCCTTGGCCTTTAGGCGGCAGCCATTTCAGGTCCTGTGCCAGCTAATGGAGTCTTGCACAGAGGCCTGTCATCTCAAAAAATAGAAGCTGGGGTATTCCAAACATTGGGATGCCACTCTACAGTCATGATGAGTTGGTTACATGAGATCATACAAGTTAACCAATGTCTGTATGACTGTTTTCCTTATTTGAAAGTGAGTAATGAGATCATCTGAGGAGTGGTTGCTAAGAATAAAATCACTGATTAACATGAATGATAGGACTGTACAGAGCATGGGCTTAATTTTCTGGGTCCAGTGCAAATAGCTGGGAGAGATCAAAACAAAACCAATAGAAACAACAGGAATACTAACAACAACAATTTTTTAAAAACTTTCTGAGTGCTGGAATCACAGGCATGTACCAACTCTGCCTAACTTTTGTATGCTTTTATAATAAACAAACAAACAAAAAACAAACATTCCTATTCCAGTTCTAGCAGTTGCTTCAGAAAGAGCTGTGTGACACTACATGCTGCTTCCTTTCCCCAGATAGCTCAGGAGATCTTTTCCATCTTCTATGATCTTCTGCAATTTCTTTCTTCAGAGACTTGAAGTTCATTTTTTTTCTTTTTTTTTTTATTAGTGATTTTCTTCATTTACATTTCCAATGCTATCCCAAAAGTCCCTCATATCCTCCTCCCACCACTCCCCTATCCACCCACTCCCACTTCTTGGCATGGTGTTCCCCTGTACTGAGGCATATAAAGTTTGCAAGAACAAGGGTCCTCTCTTTCCACTAATGGCCAACTAGCCCATCTTCAGATACATAAGCAGACTGAGACACGAGCTCCGGTGGGGGGGGGGGGGGCGGAGTGGGGGAGAGGGTACTGGTTAGTTCATATTTTTGTTCCACCTATAGGGTTGCAGATCCCTTTAGCTCCTTGGGTACTTTCTCTAGCTGCTCCATTGGGGGCCCTGTAATCTATCCAATAGCTGACTGTGAGCATCCACTCCTATGGGAGTTTCTAGATGATACATCCTTTCTTCTCAACTCCAAATTTTGTCTCTGTAACTCCTTCCATGGGTGTTTTGTTCCCAATTATAAGAAGGGGCAAAGTGTCCACACTTTGGTCTTAGTTCTTCTTGAGTTTCTTGTGTTTTGCAAATTGTATCTCATATCTTGGGTATTCTAAGTTTTTGGGCTAATATCCACTTATCAGTGAGTACATATCACGTGAATTCTTTTGTGATTGGGTTACCTCACTCAGTATGATGTCCTTCAGGTCCATCTGTTTGCCTAGGAATTTCATAAATTCATTCTTTTTAAATAGCTGAGTAGTACTCCATTGTGTAAATGTACCACATTTTCTGTATCCATTCCTCTGGTGAGGGGCATCTGCGTTATTTCCAACTTCTGGCTATAATAAAAAAGGCTGCTATGAACATAGTGGAGCACGTGTCCTTACCAGTTGGAACATCTTCTGGAGAGATGCCCAGGAGAGGTATTGTGGGATCCTCCAGTAGTACTATGTCCAATTTTCTGAGGAACTGCCAGACTGATTTCCAGAGTGGTTATACAAGCTTGCAATCCCACTAACAATGGAGGTGTGTTCCTCTTTCTCCACATCCTTGCCAGCATCTGCTGTCACCAGAATTTTTGATCTTAGCCATTCTGACTGGTGTGAAGTAGAATCTCAGGGTTGTTTTGATTTGCATTTCCCTGATGATTATGGATGCTGAACATTTTTTCAGGTGCTTCTCTGCCATTCGGTATTCCTTAGGTGACAATTATTTGTTTAGCTCTGAGCCCCACTTTTTAATGGGATTATTGGATTTTCTCGAGTCTACCTTCTTGTGTTCTTTATACATATTGGTTATTAGTCCCCTATCTAATTTAGGATAGGTAAAGATCCTTTCCCAATCTATTGGTGGCCTTTTTGTCTTATTGATGGTGTCTTTTGCCTTACAGAAGCTTTGCAGTTTCATGAGGTCCCATTTGCCAATTCTCGATCTTACAGCAAAAGCCATTGCTGTTCTCTTCAGGAACTTTTCCCCTGTGCCCATATCTTCTACGCTTTTCCCCACTTTCTCCTCTATAAGTTTCACTGTCTCTGATTTAATGTGGAATTCTTTGATCCACTTAGATTTGACCTTAGTACAAGGAGATATGAATGGATCAATTCCCATTCTTCTACATGTTAACCGCCAGTAGTGCCAGCACCATTTGTTGAAAATGCTGTCTTTTCTCCACTGGATGGTTTTAGCTCCCTTGTCAAGGATCAAATGACCATAAGTGTGTGGGTTCATTTCTGTGTATTCAATTCTATTCCATTGGTCTACTTGTCTGTCTCTATACCAAGACCATGCACTTTTTAATCACAATTGCTCTGTAGTACAGCTTTAGGTCAGGCTAACAACAACAATTTTTAAAAAACCTTTTGAGTGTTGGAATTACAGGCATGTACAAACGCTGGCTAACTTTTGTATGTATTTCCATCTGAGGTTCTTTTATCCTGGAGAACAGTTTTTGCTAACCTAGGTTTTTTGTAATTCCAGATGAATTTGCAGATTGCCCTTTCTATTCATTGAAGAATTGAGTTGGAATTTTGATGGGGATTGCATTGAATCTGTAGATTGCTTTTGACAAGATAGCCATTTTTACTATATTGATCCTGCCAATCCTTGAGCATAGAAGATCTTTCCATCTTCTGAGATCTTTAATTTCTTTCTTCAGAGACTTGAAGTTTTTATCATACAGATCTTTTACTTCCTTAGTTAGAGTCACACCAAGGTATTTTATATTGTTTTTGACTGTTGTGAACAGTGTTGTTTCCCTAATTTCTTTCTCAGCCCATTTCAAAATTCCAAGTCAGAATCAATGAAAATCTCTTTCTCCCTGCAGATCAGGATGTTAGTAAGCTCTTAGCTGTTGCTCTAGCACTAGGCCTTCCTATCTGCAGCCATACTTCCCACCATGATGACCATGGACACTCTGAAACTCTAAGCAAGCCTCAGTTAAAAGCTTCATTGTATAAGTTACCTTCTTTATAGTATTTCATCACAGCAATAGAACAGTGACTACCACAGGCAGGAAAGAGTTTCTCTCAGCTTATAGTTATAGACCATCATGAACTGAAGTCAGCGCAGGAGGCCATGGTGGAGCCCTGCTTACTGGCTTGCTCCTCATGGCTTGTTCAGCCTGCTTTCTTACACCACTCAGGACCACCTGCCAAGGCAGCCCACTTCTTACAGTGGGCTGAGCCCTACCACATCAATCCTTAATCAAGAAAATGCTCCACAGACTTGCCTACAGGCCCATATGAGACAATTGTCTCAAACACCTCATGAGGAAGCTAGCTCTATTTTTATATTTCTTTTGAGGAACTTCCTTGTTGTTTTGCCTTTGGCTCCAAATTTACATTCTTGCTTGGTGTGCACACAGCTCTCCTTGTAGGGCAGTGGACCTTGTCACAGAGGACCATGTCAACTGGTCACATTGCATAGAGTTTTCTATTGTGATGGTGTATCTAGCTAGGCCCCAAGTGTTCAGCCTATGAGCTTTCCTCCCATTCTGTGAAAGATATTCAATCTCTGGTTCACACAGAGTAAGACATGTACATTTCCATCTGCCCTGAATAAAACAGTTTAGACAAGCAAGGATTGTCTTCTTCATCAAGGACCTGAAGGGTGTGGGGGACAGTGGGCTGTGGTGGGATGGGGGATAGCAGGGAGTAAGGCTTAGACACACAGAGCTGTGGTTATGTCTCCTGTAGAGGACCCCTCTTCTAGCCCCTCCATAGTCCTGGCACTCACCTGGAGCTAAGCTGAATTCCCCACACTGGGTTCATCTAGGGCTACAGGCTCCTGTCCCCAACTCATTGATATCCCCAGTGGTGTCTGGGTACACAGGAGGATTGGGACCACCATTTTCTACTGCTCATGGTTGCCAGCAGCTTCTGGGTTCCCAGGACTTTGAGAACCACAGCCTCCAATGGATTCCCCCTCCCCCCAACCCTGCTCTTTTCAGCCACAGAAACACAGGCTGGGCCCCCTATCTGAGACTGTTTCAGCCTTCCCTGAGCAATGTGGCTCAGCACCCCAGGGGCTAGGAAGAAACACAGCCTAATATCCCTGAGTTTTGCCTTCCCCAAGTGGCACATTGGTGGCATTCCTGACCCCCAGAGGGAAGGCAGAGACACAGAATGATGCCTTTACTGTATGCTGTCAGCAGGGCCTGATCTCTCTGCTCTGTTTTTGATATCTGTCCTCACAGGTATGGGGAATGAGGCAGCATGTCACTGTGGTTGATTTGCACTTCCTTGGTGCTTAGGGATAACAAACCCTTATCATAGAAATTAACATTTATAGTTCTACTTGCTATCATGTGCCAACATACATCCTAATAGATTTAATAGTTGGTATGTTAAATGAATTTTTTAATTGAAATTTGTTATATAGAGCTTCTATTGCTGCAATATCATAACCAAAGTAACTTGGGAAGGAAAGTTTATTTGGCTTATACTTCCACATCACAGCTCATCATGGAAGGAAGTCAGGACAGGAACACAAAGAGTAAAAAAATCTGGAGACAGGAGCTGATGCAGAGGCCACTGGGGAATGCTGCTTACTGGCTTGTTCCTTATGGTTTGCTCAGCCTGATTTCTTATAGAACCTAGGACCACCAGGCAAGTGACGGTCCCACCCACAATGGGCTGGGCCCGAATCCAACAATCTAATTAAGAAAATGTCCTATAGGTATACCAACAGCCTGATCTTGTGGAGGCATTTTCTCCATTGAGCTTCCCTCCTCTCAGATACTTTCAGCTGGTGCCAAGTTGACATAAAGTTAGCCAGCACAGAATTGTTCTGGCCAAAATTTACTTTTCCAATGAAAGCAGTGATTCAGTGAGCTTATGTCCCTGCAATTCCCTGACATCAACAAGTTGTCATCATCAGAACCCCCTTAGCAAATGCTCTCAACAGAACATTCTTTGAATCAGTGGCCAAAGTAGTGTTCCCCTAACAGCCAGAAGATCAGGGCCGCCAATCTGATCTGCTTGTAGAAGTCACTCTCTAACTCACTTGCAAACATCTACAGCTTCATAGCAATCCATGCAGCAACCTTTCCTTTGAAACCTTCAAAAGCACTACAAGAACAAACCTAAGAGCTGAGATTGACCTGAATTAATCTTGTGGTGAAAAAATAAATAGAGTGGAGTGTTTTCTCCATCTCTGGTCCGCGAAGAGATCAACAAGCATCTTTAAAAGTGAACATGCAATCCAAAATCAAATCCCAGGAAAAAAACCAGTAGAAACAATTTGTCCTTTGTCAGGAACTCTTTCTCGAATGACTCAAGGAAAATTCCGGATGTCAGCTGGTCCATTTCTTCAGCTGTGAAGATTTGATATTTAATGGCAGTAGATGATAGATGAGAGGCTTCATTCAATGTTTCAAAAGATTTTTAATCTCACAGATGAGAACATAGGCAAACCCAAGGATGAGGTGATATATCTTTCAAATTGATTCTTACAACTACTGCATCATAATGTCACTCTGTTGGGTTGGTTATTTATCTTGGTGCTTTGGTTGTGGCTGTGTATTATGCCATGGTATCTTTTTCAAATATAAAAGCTGAAAGACTTCTTCAGTACAATCTACAGCTACAAAAACCTCCAGCAAAGTGTCTGGAGGCTCAGTGTTGGAGCATTTGCCTGCCCAACATGTACAAGGCCCCAGACTCTAGCCTCAGCAACACAAACAACATCAATAACAACAAGCCAACCACAAATGAACCATACAAACTACACACTGTTGGGCTGTAGAGGGAGAGAGTAAACTTAAATAATTTACTGTCACAGAAACGGTAGTTAAGCACCTCAGGTAACTATCACTGTCCTGAGATCCAAAGCACACAAAGATAGTAATCAAAATATGGTTCTGAATACAATTTAATGTTTGTTATTATATTAACCGACAAGTAATTTACAAATTTGGTAGATACCAGGGAACTCAATACATGTTCATCTCTTTTCTTCTCTCTACCAATAGAATTATGACAGAGAGAGAGAGAAAAGACATCAGCTTTTTTTTCCCCGTGTTCCTCTTGATCAGGCCAACTTGAATCTCACTGTAAGCTGAGGATGAATTTCTGCTTCCCACATGTCTACCTGTAGAATTCTGAGATTACAGACACGATACACCATACCTACCTTACACAGTGCTAGGGATTGAAACAAGGGCTTTGTTTATACTAGCTAGGTAAACACTCCACCAACGGTGCTACATCCCAACGTGTAAAATGCCACATTTTACAGAAAGAAAAGAAAAGAAAGGAAGAGGAGAGGAGAGGAGGGGAGGGGAGGGGAGGGGGGAGGGGGGAGGGGAGGGGATGAGAGGGGTTAGGAGGGGATGGGAGAGGAGGAGAGGAGAGGAGAAGAGAGGAGAGGAGAGGAGAGGAGGGGAGGGGAGGGGAGGGGAGGGGAGGGGAGGGGAGGGGAGGGGAGGGGAGGGGAGGGGAGGGGAGGGGAGGGGAGGGGAGGGGAGGGGAGGGGAGGGGAGGGGAGGGGAGGGGAGGGGAGGGGAGGGGAGGGAAGGGAAGGGAAGGGAAGGGAAGGGAAGGGAAGGGAAGGGAAGGGAAGGGAAGGGAAGGGAAGGGAAGGGAAGGGAAGGGAAGGGAAGGGAAGGGAAGGGAAGGGAAGGAAAGGAAAGGAAAGGAAAGGAAAGGAAAGGAAAGGAAAGGAAAGGAAAGGAAAGGAAAGGAAAGGAAAGGAAAGGAAAGGAAAGGAAAGGAAAGGAAAGGAAAAGGAACGAGAAAAGGAAAGGAAAAAGGAACGAGAAAAGGAAAGGAAAGCGAAAAGGAAAGAAAAAAAAAGGCAGGTACATTTCTAGATAGTAGGCAACATCTTTATTACTAACCTGAGATAACAGTTGGTATCTTGTTTTATTACCAAAATGTTGCTCCGCAAGGAGAGAAAAATAATTAAAGCTTAAAATAGTATGAAAAGTGAAGCCAGCTGACAATAGTCGGGAAAGGAAGCATCTGGTTTGGACTCAGGAAAAAGTCCACTCAGGTAGAGACCCCACTGCCCCTGCCTGCCCTGGGTCTGCTTGGGTAAAGGAGACTTGGGTGCCTGGAGGAAGAAAAGGCACAGGAGCTGTCTTCCTGCAGACTTCCAAGAGAACAGTAAGACATGCCTGGGTTCCAGTCCAGCATTGCTGAGTTCTTGGAGAGGACCTTCATGCCTGCAATGGAAAAGGTGAATCCTGAAGATACAGCTCCAAGTGACAAGGCTTGCTCTGAGGCTATGCTAGCTGATGAAGAATTATGTTCCTCTTAAGGCAATAAGAAAGGAACGGAAGAAGAATGAAGACTCAGATACTCACAAAAGACTACCGCTTGCTATCTTCCTGCTTCATTCTGAATATTGTCCAAAGATCATGATTGAATCCCAGGGCTTGTCCATGGGGAATGTAGCAAGGAAATTGGTGAGATGTGCTCTGAACAGACAGCCCAAGATAGACCACCATGTGAAGAGAAGGCAGCTGAACTAAAGGAAGTATGAGCTACAGGATATCACATGCCTTGAGAGGGCAGAGGTGATGCAAGATAGAAGGGCCCTGGTGGGCCAGAAGGCTCAAGGAAGTATGAATAGATGAAGAAGAGGAGGAAGAGGAAAAGGAGGAGGAGAAGATGGAGGAGGAAGAGGAGAAGGAGGATGTAGAAGAAGGAGGAGGAGGAGGAGGGGAGGGGGACAGGAGAATAAGAAGAAAGTGGAGGAGAAGAAGAAGAGGAAGGAGGAGAAGAAGAAGATGGAGGAGGGAGGGGGAAGGAGGAGTAGGAGGACTAGGACGAAGATGAGGATGAGGACAAAGAGGAGGAGGAGGAGGAGGAGGAAATGAGGCAGAGGAAAACCAAATGGTTAGTGTGCGATTCCCATGGAATTTGTGGAGGCCCAGTTACTATTTCATTACAAATGTGAAACTTAAGTACAGCTTAACACTGGCTTCTCTATAAATATCATACAGTTTTTTGTTTTGTATAGGATCATTACCTACTTCAAGGCTCAGGAAACAGTATTGAAGAAGCTATGGAAAGAGTGAGTGTAAAAACCTGATGAATGGAGAAGAATACTGTGAGAGGCTGGCCTCTGAATACACCATGGTTGTTACACACACAATCACAGCAGCTGTGTTTACCCATGCAAGCCCTTCACAAGATCCAGAGAGTTAAACTTTCCATTGTGGAGGGGGAGGGATTCTCAATACCCCATCCCCTTCCCTTGCTGAGTTGCTAATGATAACTAATAACTGCTAAAGGACAGAGAGACACTTTTCTTTGAGAAAGGTGGCCATTGGCAGGTTTCCCACACCCCTGTGTATGACCCAGCAGGCGTGCACACCTACAGGAAGCACCAGTTGGACTTAGTGGGTGATTTTATGAAACAACATGAAGTTGGGAGGGATACAGGAGACTTGTTGAGGGAAGTGTGTTGGTCCAAGTGTATGGGAGACCTGTTGGGGGCAGGAGGTGATAGTGGTAAGGTTAGAGGGAGTGAACAAGGAATGACTACAACTAAGATACATTGTGTACACGAATGAATGGATTTTATTGTATGTTATCAGGATGTAGCTCAGTAGTGGGTGCTTGCAGTGCTAACTTAATATTCACAAGGTCCTGAGTTCAATCCCTACTACTGTGGTAGAGAAAGAAGTTTTTAATACAGTCTGTAGCTCCCCCTCCCCCCAGGGTTTGTTTATGTGTTCATTTGTTTGTCTGAAGCAGGTTCTCTGTCATCAAGCTAGGCTTACACTGACACAGATCCCCCTGCTCCTGCCTCCTTGGTGATGCAGTAATGGTTACTCCACCACCATCTCAAGCTGGAGGCTTTTTGGAGGCTACTATATACTTAGATTTTTAAAGTTTTGATGTTGAGTGTTCATAAATACTTAGCAGTTTCTTTAATGACTTGCATGTGGTAGCACGGTCAACTTCATAGGCATTCATACTACTAGTATCTCCTTTTTAAGGATGTTTGTAATACAATTGTGAAAATTAAAATATAAAAAATATTACTAGAGACCATCATGAACAATGTACATACTAGTTTATAAATGCAAGTGAAAATGTGAGGTGTGACATCGCCGCCTATCTTTGCATCCTCCACTCTTTCTCCTGGCTCTGTTCCTCTTTTATGCAAGCTCATAGAAGTAAGAAAGGGAAGGAAGGAAGAAAGCAGGGAGGGAGGGAGGGAGGGAGGGAGGGAGGGAGCGAGGGAGGGAGGTAGGGAGGGAAAGAAAGGGGGAGAGACGGGTGGAGGGATGGAGGGAGGGAGAGATGGAGGTAAATGGAAGGAGGGAAGGGAAAGGGGAAACCCACATACACTATAATAAAAAAAGAATTATTCAGAGGCTCATGGTATCAACACTTATCTCACAATAACATATTGTGAAACCGTCTAAAAATGCTTTCAAGCATAGTTATACAAGGGTCTCATCATTTCCCTCCCATCTTTAAAGCCAACAAGAACTGACAGACTTCCCTTGCATTCTAACATACTGTTCAACCCAAAACATTTCAACTCTGTGGAAGTAAAAACGAAAAACAAAATAAAACAAAACATAGCACAAGTCTGCAAGAGAACCCAGTTTAAAGAAAAGGTAATTCAAAATTCCTGATATTTATTCAGTCTTTAGAAATCATTTGAAAGGGTGGGAAGGATCAGGGGTTCAAGGCCTTTGAGAGACATTGCCTCAAAAAGCCAAAGGAATAAAAACTACTTGCACCTTTGTGCCTATGTTACCAGAACTAGTAGTGTCTCACTTGGATCCCCTGAGTGGCAGCTGTGGCTCAGTTGAAATCTGAGTTTCTCTATGGGCCTTACAGGAGAGAGTGTCATCATGGTACCCTCTGGGTTTGTTATGGTGGATGTGAAGAGAACATCTACTTCATCCCTCAGCAGTGCTGTGAGAATGTCCGGGAGATCACATGGTGTGCCATATCTGAACAGGTTGCCTGATCCACATAGTCTTCTTAGATCACAGTCGCCTGTCCAAACTTTACCAAAAAAAAGCCTTACACAGAGTGTGAAGAACATAAGAAAAAGAACAGTACACAGAATTAAACGTGGGAGAGAAACAGAGAAAATGGGCAGAATGACACAGGCACACATTTACAAAGGACTTTCCTTGGTCTGGGAACAGACAGAGTCAGATATGATTGGCCAGAGCAGTGGTTCTCAACCTTCACAATTGTGACTCTTTAATAAAGAAAACTCCCTTTTCTTTGGAACATAGGGGATCAAGTAGAGGGCAAATATAAATGATAAACTTCCTGTCCCAACTTCAAAACATTATCTTGCACATTTTCTCGTTCTGAAATACAACCAGACAATTTAAGTGGGCATCAGAGAGCAATGGTCATCCTGGACTGTACATTAATTACTACATTGTAGCCTCATAGCCATTACTTCTCCAATATCTGTCTTCCTGAATTGCGAAGATGAGCAATAAGGATGTTGCTAGTTGTACCGTGATAATGTACTCACAGCAAGTATAAGAATCAGGAGGTAGGGCAGGGAGTGTAATGGCCTGAGTTGAGATGAAACCTCAATTTTAATGTGTCTATAAGTTCAGGATGCTGTCCCTTGGCATTATCATCTCTGGCTTCTGTGTTCTTATGCAGGGTCTGCTGAATCTGTGCTATAATGCCCGCTAACCTCACAGATAAAGAGTGAAAAATCATGTATGTCTTCTTTGGGAAAATATCTGAATTTCACTACCTTCTTGAGCCACACAATATCAATATGCAGAGCTCAAAAATCAAGGAGAGATAGGTGAAGCCTTCAAAGTTGAGGTCTTTTTCTTCCAATTAGGGTGCATATTTTTTTCCAATGTGATTTTTTCCTCTTCTCTTTCACTAAGGGTGGCTTGTGTGTTTGCTGGCCTAAAGGGTCCTGGATCCACCAAGAAGAGGCTTACTCTATACAGGATCAATTTTACCAAGAAAAGGATTGTTGCAGAATCATGCCATGGCACCAAGAAGGTCAACTACACTGTCTTAGGTCCAGCTGACCAGGTAGAGAACTGAAGACCTGAGCTATCTAGGGAAAGAAAGAAGCATGCAGTGTCATACAGCTCTCTATGATGCAACTGCTAGAACTGGAATAGGGATGTTTGCTTGCTTGTTTGTTTGTTTGTTTACTATAAACACATACAAAAGTTATCCAGAGTTGGTACATGGCTGTAATCCCAGCACTCAGAAGGTTTTTAAAAAATTGTTTTTGTTAGTATTCCTGTTGTTTCTATTGGTTTTGTTTTGAACTCTCCCAGCTATTTGCACTGGACCCAGAAAATTAAGCCCATGCTCTGTACAGTCCTATCATTCATGTTAATCAGTGATATTATTCTTAGCAACCACTCCTCAGATGATCTCATTACTCACTTTCAAATAAAGAAAACAGTCATACAGACATTAGTTAACTTGTATGGTCTCACACACACGCGCGCACACACACACGCACACACACATGCACACACACACACACACACACACACACTCACACACACACACATGCACACACACACACACACACACCCCTTCTGAACCCAGGGGTCACGGAGAATCTCCTTCTTGCCTTTAGGATTGTGATTGGCCTGTCTCTCTCAATGGATTGCAGCTTCTAGCAGAGCAGGTGGATTTGATTGTCAATCACCTAGTTTCTCCCAAAAGGCTAAGCCCAGAGATATTCTTGTGAATGATGACAGAAATGAATGATTGGATCGGATGTAAGTGGGAGGCTGGATAACTGAGTATATGGTTACAGGTTTGTCTGTTTCCTGTGTGTGTGTGTGTGTGTGTGTGTGTGTGTGTGTGTGTGTGTGTGTGTGTGTGTGTGTGTATGTGTTTGTGACTTATGTGGGCAGCCTGTCCAAGGTATCTTAGCCTACCTGATTCTTGGTCCAGTGGCCACTGATCTTCACTCTAGCCTCCTCACAGAGCCTTTTTACCTCCTTGCAGGATGCTTGCAGCACAACCTGCTCCTCCCACAGTTTTCTGTTCTCTTGTTTGACCATGGTCACTTTTCCCTCGAGTTGAGTCAACTCTTTTGAGAGATGGCTATGGAGAATGCATAGCCACCATCAAGAAATGGTGAGCCCAGCCAGCTTCCATCTGCCATCCCCCACCTCCAAGTACCACCATACTTGAAAGGTCCCAGGTAGCCAGACAGCCCCAGACTAGAGTCCACAAAAGCCTTGCCAGTATCACTAAAAGGAAGGCCAAATCCAGAACACAGACAAATTCCAGAAAGGCACTTCTGAAAACTCTGACACCAAAATGGAACCATGAACCTCCAAAAGCAGGAAGTGTTCCGTCCCACACCCGTGCTTATCTGTCCTTACTATTAGGAAAACTTCATCGGATAGAGGGCAAAACTGCTTTGGGATGACAGAAAACCATATGGAAATGCAATCCAACTCTATGTCCTTTGGAACCCAGCTCTCTACATTCCCTTTAAGAACTCCAGAGGCCTGTTCACATTCTTTCTGCTGGCCCTTAGGACTTCAGTTCTTTTACCTCACCTAATACCAGATCAGGTTTCCTTCTCTCCCCAACTCCCCACTGTCCCTGTCACTTTCCCTCCCAGGTCCTTCCCTCCTTCTCCCACTGGTGATTGCTTTCTTCTCTCTCCCAGGTGGGACTAAGGCATCCTTACTTGGGCACTTCAGTTTGTTGACCTTTTCGAGTTCTTGGAATGTATTTCTGGTAGTCTGTTCTTTTTTTATTTTGGGGGTATTATAATATCCACTTATTTGTGAGTACATACCATGCATGTCCTTTTGGGTCTGAATTACTTCACTCGAGATGGTATTTTCTAGTTCCATCCATTTGACTGCAAAACTCAAGATGTGCTCATTCTTCATAGCTGAATAGTATTTCCTTGTGTAAATCAACCACATTTTCTGTGTCCATTCTTCTGTCATGGGACATCTGTGTAGCTTCCAGCTTCTGACTATCACAAATAAGGCCTTTATGAGTGAACATAGTGGAACAATTGCACCCGTGTTATGGAGGTGAAGCTTTTGGGTATATTCCCAAGAGTGGTACAGATGGGTCTTCAGATAGATCTATTTCCACTTTTCTGAGGAACCTCCACATTGAACTCCAGACTGGCTAACTAAACCAGTTTGCAATCCCACCATCAATAGAGGATCATTTCTCTTTCTCCAAATCCTCTTAAACATGTGTTGTCACCTGAGGTTTTGATCTTAGCCATTCTGATTGGTATAAGGTGAAGTCTCAGGGTTGTTTTGATTTGCATTTCTCTGATCACTAAGGATTTTGAGCATTTCTAAAGGTGCCTCTCAGTCATTGAAGAATATAAACAGGCCACCTCAGGAACCACTTCAGGAGGTTGGTGGGACCACTCAGAATGCACCAGAGACCTTGGAGGTGAGAGACTCCCAGGACTCAAAGGGAGAGACCTTAGAAGAAAGGCCCAACAGTAGGGAGAGAGAACTTTTTTATTAGATATTTTCTTTATTTACATTTCAAATGTTATCCCCTTTCCTAGTTTCCTCTCTGATAATTCCCTCCTCTCTTCTCCTCTCCCTGTTCACCAACCCACCCATTCCATCTTACTGGCCCTGTCATTCCCCCGTACTGGGGCATAGAACCTTCACAGGACCAAGGGCTTCTCCTCCTATTGATGACCAAGGAGATCATCCGATGCTCAAGCCATGAGTTCCACCATGTGTTTTCTTTGATTGGTGGTTTACACAGGGAGCTCTGGGGGTACAGGCTAGTTCATATTGTTGTTACTCTTATGGGGTTGCAAATCCTTTCAGCTCCTTGGGCACTTTCCCTAGCAACTTCACTGGGGACCCTGTGATCCCTTCCATGGATGGCTGTGAGCATCCACTTCTGTATTTGTCAGGCACTGGCAGAGTGTCTCAGGAGACAGCTATATCAGGGTCCTGTTGAAAACCCCATAGTGCCTGGGTTTGGTGGTTGTTTATGGGATTGATGCCCAGGTAGGGCATTCCCTGGATGGTCATATCTTCATTCTGTGCTCTGAACTTGCCTCCTTCCATGGGTATGCCATTTCTCCTTCTAAGAAGGAATGAAGTATCCACACTTTGTTCTTCCTTCTTGAATTTCATGTGTTTTGCAAATTATATCTTGGGGATTCTTAGCTTATGGTCAAATATCCACAAAATTATGACATCTCGTCTCTACTCTTAGATCAGTCTGCTGACAAGACTTTGAAGGAGATTCAACATGAGCCTAGGGAATCACAGTTTGTGCATCTTCAGAAAGTCATTTCAAAAGATTTCAAAGTAAAAGTGAAGTGCTTAAGAAAGCATGGAAAAATTGTTTCCCCAAGGAAGAAATCCTACCTCACTTCTCTAAGGAAACAGCAAGATTAAAGGTAATTCTAATTTTAAAATCAGTATATGTCATTTGAGTGCAAAGATGCATCTGTGAGCCCGCATCTGCAGAGCTTAAGAATGTCTAGACAACAGGATCTCAGCGTTGAACATGTCCTGTATCTTCATCACACCCTCAGTCCCAGCTGCATCCTTGTCATTGATCGTTAAAGCTCTAAGGATACAGGTGTAAAATTCCGGGATCCTGTGACCCTGAGATTTGGGTGTGTGGCAGTTCCTGGGAGTCAAGTTGCCTGTGAGACTCTAAGATTCTTGTGTGACTAACTCCTGGGATTCTGGGATCCTGGGATTCTAAGATCCTGGTCGTGATAGAGTGAGTGCGTAGTAGTGGAGCCTCCTCTGTGGGCTGTGGGACTGTCCTCTGGGTTTGTACCCAAGGTAGACAAGTGCTAGAGTAAACATATGCAAGAAATGATGCCAGCAGTCCTGGGACAGGTGGTGACAAACTAAAACATTTTAGTCTCAGCATCCAGAGCAGAGGGGTAGAGGCTATGGCTCTTCTTGGTTGTTTGTCATGCCACTGAGCAGCCACCTCCTTATGTATTGTCCCTGATGCAGATGTTGCATGACAATCTGCAGATGCACAAGAATCTAAACTCGCTGATATTCAGTGTAATCTACAGTTGTCAGTTTTATCATCTTATGGTATTAGGATATTTGATCTCTTTGTCTATTTTTACTTGCTGTAAAAGGAGCCTAAGGCAGCTCCTGATAACTCTCTGTGAGTGCTCAGCATAGCACATTCCAGGTTTGGTAATATTTTCAATTGCAGGGTTAATCTGACCCCTTACACTAGGATTTGTAGAGTCATATAGCACTTAACTAATAACAACCTTTCTAGGGGTCAACTGATTGAAGACTGATAACAGCCACGTTCCCCTTTTGGTCCTCTACTTAAGCTTGTCTTAAACTTGAAAAATCCTAAAAGTTACTCTCAAGTCTTATTGTCCCCAAATGACAGATGAGTCTGACTTGCTGTGTCCCTTTCAAGTCAAGTAACAACGATGATTTATAGGCTATGTAGTATATAAATTGCCTTGAATCTGCACTAGCTCCATTATATTCATAGCAGCCTTAATTATGATAGCCAGTAGCTGGATTGAACCAAGATGTCCATCAACAGAGGAATGGATACAGAAAATATGGTATTTGTACAATGAGGAACTACTCAGCTATTAAAAAGAATGAATTCATGAAATTTTTAGACAAATGGATGGATCTGTAGGATATCATCCTGAGTAAGGTAATCCAATCACAAAAGAACACATATGACATGTACTTGCTGATAAGGGGATATTAGCCCAGAACCTTGGAATACCCAAGATACAAATCGCAAAGCATACAAAACTCAAGAAAAAGGAAGACCAAAGTGAGGATACTTTGATCCTTATTTGAATGAGGAACAAAATACCCATGGAAGGAGTGACAGCAACATAATGTGAAGCAGAGACTGAAGGAATGACCATCCAGAGACTGCTTCACCTGGGGATCCATCCCATAAACAACCAGAAAAACCAGACACTACGACGGATGCCAACAAGAGATTGCTGACAGGAGCCTGATATAGCTGCCAACTGAGAGGTTCTGCCAGTGCCTGACAAATACAGAAGTATATGCTCACAGCCATCAATTGGTCAGAGCACAGGGTCCCCAGTGAAGGAGCTACAGAGAGGAACTATGGAGCTGAAGGGTTTAGAGCACCATAAGAGGAACAACAATATGAACTAACCAGTACCTCCAGAGATCACTTGGACTAAACCACCAAACAAAGAAAACACATGATGGAACTCATTGCTCTAGGTAAATGTGCAGAGGAGGATGGCCTGGTTGGTCATCACTGGGAGGAGAGTCCTTGGTCCTATGAATGTTCTATACCCCAGTAGAGGGGCATGCCAAGGCCAGGAGGAAGGGAGTGGGTGGGTTGGGGAGCAGGGGTTGGTGTAGTAAACAGGGGATCTTCAGAGGGGAAACTAGGAAAGGGTTTAATATTTGAACTGTAAGTATAGAAAATATCAAATAAAAAGGCATTTGTTAGGACTTTATAGGATGATACCTAATTCCAATCTTCATCGTTTTTGAATGATGTCTTTTGGCAGACACAGGTGAATCATAAAGTAATAAAATGAAACATTGAAGGACCCGCAGAGAAACCTGTCTCCAAAAAGATTGTGGAATTTATTATCTCTACTTGCAATTAACAGTGATTGTATATTTGAAGGAAAGCTGAAGCATACACTGCTGTGTTCAACACCATCATCCACAGTATTTTCACAGTAGCTAAATATTTGACGACAACGATGCAGCATGGGTAAGTTTCCATCATTAAGATCCTATCCAGACAGTTGGACACACTCTCCATACTGAATGTATGAAGGACTTTGTAGTTCAGTCTGGCTCAGAAGAAACTATGGAGCCCAAGTCCCATAAAAAATGCAGAAATCCATCTTGGTCTGATATCTGTGGGATTTCATGATCACACCTGAAATGACCAGGCTCTTAAGAGTGAGGAGTTGGAGATCACTGTGTTAGTCATAAGAATAAATGCAATGTACTCAATTGTAACTTAAAGCTGACAGTCAATATGTACTGTGTATAACCTTATCAAAATATCAAATTAATTACAAGAACAATAAATAACCAATAAATAACAAAACTTTGAATGAAAACAAGAAAAACCAAATAACTAAACTAATCAAAACTCAAACCAAAATCAAACCACGAAAATTGTAAAAGGAAAATTCTTTCTCTGCTCATTTTGTAGCACAGACTTATAGCCTGTGGCTGTCCTTGGTAACTTAGCAGAAAAGCAGTTCCTGGAGGTAACAAATTTTGCAGGAGAAATTTAAGCAACACTCTCCTTTTGGAGTGTGGGTCTGAAGGATATGGCCTCCCAAGTCAAAGCAGAACACATGCTATAGACTTGGATCGAAGTTTTGACAATTTTGTTGACTGATCTCCATGTAATTATTGATGATGACCCATCAGGAAAAGATAAATTTGCACTCAGATCCTTCCTGGATGCCCAGCAGCTCTTGATGTGTCTCAGCATTTCTCTGAGTCCCTTTAAATGTGCACTCTTCCTGGGCCAGAGGCTAGATGAAATTAAGGCAAGTTCATACCAACGAAACCAAAATAAAGGAGGAGCATACAGCCCATTACAGTCATGGTTATTAGGGATGAGAGGCAACAGTGGTGTATTTCCTGTGCACACTCAGTGCTCTTCCTCCAGCACTTCTCTTTGAGGGAGATCATGTCGTGGTCTGTGCCATGTTCTGCTTTCTGCTGGACTATTACACACTTAGGGAAGAAAGAAACAAAGGCCAGTTAAGCATTTGTCAATTAAGCTATCCCTCCCAGAACAGCTCTATTCAGCTGGACAAACCAACATGACCTATCACCTGAGATCATACCGTGCATCCCAAGTGTCATAGAGCACCTGAGCTTGGAATTGTTTCTCACCTATTAAAAACTGCTAGAGGGAGGACAGCTGCCCGCCCGGCTGGGGAGTCGCCCTGGGCCACAGCAGCAGCGGTCGCCATCTTTGTCCGGGACCCGCCGAACTTAGGAAATTAGTCTGAACAGGTGAGAGGGTGCGCCAGAGAACCTGACAGCTTCTGGAAGAGGCAGAAGCACAGAGCCGCTGAGGCAGCACCCTTTGTGGGCAGGGGACACCTGGCCACAGTCCGGACCGGAGGACAGGTGCCCGCCCAGCTGGGGAGTCGCCCTAAGCCACAGCAGCAGCGGTCGCCATCTTTGTCCGGGACCCGCCGAACTTAGGAAGTTAGTCTGAACAGGTGAGAGGGTGCGCCAGAGAACCTGACAGCTTCTGGAAGAGGCAGAGGCACGGGGCCGCTGAGGCAGCACCCTTTGTGGGCAGGGGACACCTGGCCACAGTCCGGACCGGAGGACAGGTGCCCGCCCGGCTGGGGAGTCGCCCTAAGCCACAGCAGCAGCGGTCGCCATCTTTGTCCGGGACCCGCCGAACTTAGGAGGTTGGTCTGAACAGGTGAGAGGGTGCGCCAGAGAACCTGACAGCTTCTGGAAGAGGCAGAAGCACAGAGCCGCTGAGGCAGCACCCTTTGTGGGCAGGGGACAGCTGGCCACAGTCCGGACCGGAGGACAGGTCCCCGCCCAGCTGGGGAGGCGCCCTAGGCCACAGCAGCAGCAGTCGCCATCTTGGTCCGGGACCCGCCGAACTTAGGAAATTAGTCTGAACAGGTGAGAGGGTGCGCCAGAGAACCTGAGAGCTTCTGGAAGAGACAGAAGCACAAAGCCGCTGAGGCAGCACCCTTTGTGGGCCGGGGACAGCCGGCTACAGTCCGGACCGGAGGACAGGTGCCCGCCCGGCTGGGGAGGCGGCCTAAGCCACAGCAGCAGTGGTCGCCATCCTGGTCCGGGACCCGCCGAACTTCGGCTTAGGTGAGAGTCTGTACCACAGAAGGTGACAGCTTCTGGGAACTGCCAAAGCAACACAGTGTCTGAGAAAGGTCCTGTTTTGGGCCTGCTTCTTCGGCCAGGAGAAGGTCCAAATACAAGATATCTGCGCACCTTCCCTATAAGAGAGCTTGCCAGCAGAGAGAGCTCAGAGCACTGAAGCTCAGAGAAGAGAACCTGGCTCCCAGGACTGCTGATAGACGGTAACAGAATCACCAGAAGAACAATCTCTAAACAGAGTCAACTATAACTACTAACTCCAGAGATTACCAGATGGCGAAAGGTAAACGAAGGAATCTTACTAACAGGAACCAAGACCACTCACCATCATCAGAACCCAGCACACCCACTTCGCCCAGTCCAGGGAACTCCAACACACCTGAGAACCTAGACATAGATTTAAAAGCATATCTCATGATGATGGTAGAGGACATCAAGAAGGACTTTAATAAATCACTTAAAGAAATACAGGAGAACACTGCTAAAGAGTTACAAGTCCTTAAAGAAAAACAGGAAAACACAATCAAACAGGTAGAAGTCCTTACAGAAAAAGAGGAAAAAACATACAAACAGGTGATGGAAATGAACAAAACCATACTAGACCTAAAAAGGGAAGTAGACACAATAAAGAAAACACAAAGTGAGGCGACGCTGGAGATAGAAACCCTAGGAAAGAAATCTGGAACCATAGATGCCAGCATCAGCAACAGAATACAAGAGATGGAAGAGAGAATCTCAGGTGCAGAAGACTCCATAGAGAACATCGGCACAACAATCAAAGAAAATGGAAAATGCAAAAAGATCCTAACTCAAAATATCCAGGAAATCCAGGACACAATGAGAAGACCAAACCTACGGATAATAGGAGTGGATGAGAATGAAGATTTTC
>CAKLHJ020000008.1:0-113909 GCA_921997135.2 Mus spretus | reverse complement strand
AGAGGAAACTGGAGATGATCCCATCACAGGGTTCCTGTGGAAGCCCTGGGGCGAATTATGTAAGATGTTACTTCTGTTCTCCAAAGAGTGGTTTGAAAGAGGAATGAGTCAGCACTCAGGTGATTTCCTGTAAACCTGATTCCCATTTTAATTTGTAAAATAAAAAAGAGCTGATGACTGGGCAGGTAAAAGGGAAGGTGGAGCAGAAGGGGGGAAGGAGAAGGAGAAAATGGAAGAGGGAGAGGACACACAGGAGGAGGAAGAAGGAGAAAAGTGGAGCAGAAGCACATGGTCTGGAGAAACTGCAAGTTCTAAGAGGTCTCATAAGCTCAGAAAGATGGTAATGTAGTGGTAGATCTGCCCAATATAGGTGCACTGCATGTAATCATATTGTAATTTTGCTTGCTGGGATATATTTGGGTTGGAGAGATTTACAGCAACACAGGTTTTATTCTAGGCTACTTTCCTTTGATTATTAACACAAAAAAAGGACAAAACTTTCAACAAATCTCAGAAGGTTTTCCAAGTATGAGGAGACGACAGGTCTATAGCTGTACAGAGTAAAAGAAAGTCACCATGACAGTGAGGAGCAGATGACATGCAATGAGAAATGGTAGGGGTAGCCTAGGGGGTTACCCAGGAACAAACCTTTCACTAAGTACTGAATGCCTTATGCATTTCTTTCACTAAGTACTGAATGCCTTATGCATTTCTAACTTTTGGCCCTGCTTACAGATCATCATTCTCTGAAGAATGGAAAGTCAGGGACAAGGCATGACATTCTTTAGTGGTAGTTAGATAAACATTTTTTTATAAAAATGTGTGTGTCTGATATATGTAGTACACATGAACATTTTAACATGGAGGGATACACACATTGTTTGGGGTTGGCTAGTGTAGAGTAGTGAAGTGTAGTATAATGTAATGCTTAATGTTTAATGTTTCCTGAGTGGGTATTAGACTTCAATGATGAACAACCCAAAACAAAATAACCTAAAACTGCCCCTGGGTTTTTCATTTGATTGTTTATTGGATTTAGGGGAGGCATTGTCAGCATAAGAGATTAATTCTATTTAAACCTTGTTTATATGGATTTGTATATTATAATGGTTCTACAATTGTTGGTTTCCATGTAGCCTTTCAAAAGTCTTCAGTCAGTTATCCCACCTCCATACTACCTCCTTCTCTTAGTGTGGTTTTGCTTTTTTGCCATGCAGTAAAGGTGTGGAAAAGCCACTGGGCAGACCAAATGGAGAGATGTTAGACTATATTTGCCATAAGCCCACTGTCTGGTATTGACCTGGATGGAAATGCAGATACACTACTTAGAGGGTAGGAAAATGTAGCATTGGATGTGGGAGGTTGAAACTGGGCTTATATTTTTAAAAATTTAGTACATTTTTGTCTTGGCTAAAGCATGGCATCCTATGGGCAGACATGGTGCTGGGAATTCTGTATCTGGAACTCCAGGAAGCAAGAATACCTGTCCTGAGCTGGTGAAACTTTAAAGCTGTTTTTAATAACAGGAATTACAGAGGGCTACAGATAAAACAGAGTGTTTGCACTTCTGACTATCATGAGCCTAAGGGGCTGTCTGAGGCAGCCCTGTTCTTACACTTCACCATACTTATGGCCCTTTGGCTTGGGACAGTCTCAACCCCAAAAAACTCAGTCTTTCAAATCATAACACCCTGAACAAACTCCAAGGAAAGGAGACTGAGTGAAGCATAGGCAAAGTTGGAAAGAAAATGGTAGCAGGCAAGGAGGAAAATAAACTAGGATGCCAAGAAGATGCAAGAAGCCCCCTGGTACTCCACTGTGCAGTCACTATTCATGATGTGCAGAGAAGGAGCACAAAGGCTTAGCCAGCCTTTTTGACTCTCAGCCAAATGGGTTTAACACAGCAGGCTCATTGCTAATTCCAGGTTCCACCTTCCTTTCTTTTCTTACAAATGATTTCAATACAGGTAAGCACTTTTCCCTCTACAAACCCTTCAGAATCTGACTTTACACCATGTTTGTCTCCATTTGTTCTAGTGAGCTAAGTGGAGAGGCATGATGAAGAGCTGTTTCCCCAATGCAAAATGAACTGACAGAGTACTTTTCTCTTTTAAGTTGTCCTCTATTATATCATTTAAGGTGTTTGCTCACCAAGTGACTATGTGAATATATACAAACAAATACATACATATATGTACAGAGACACATTAATACGTGTCTTCACATATACATACACACACACATAAAAGAAATGAATACATGAATGAACAGTACTATATACTTGCACCTACACCAAGCAGCTACCATTACACAAATATGACACATAAACATGCTCACAAACACCTGGGCAAAAACACATGTACACACAAACATACACACACACACACACACACACACACACACACACACACACACACACAAAAGTTAATAATGCCAGCCAAAAAGAGGTTAGTGACTTAACATGCCTTGATTTTTCTTAAATGCAGCACTCTGCAAAACAATGAGAGGGAATCTGTACAGAAGCAAAGTTATGTCTATGATAGACTCAGCAAAACAACGTCAGCAAAGGGATGCAGTGTAGGATTCCATGAATCCACTTGGTGAAGCCAGTAAGACACTCATTAGGTTCCATGGGTTTATCTTAGTGCAATGAAGGCAAAGGAGTCTAAGTTTTATTTTTAAAATGCTTACATTTTAACTTTTTATTAATAAAGAGTTTAATTAGGAAACAATAAAACTGGAGACTGTCCTTCTGTCCTAGGAGTGTATTGGACCCGAGAACCTCTGCTCTGAGATAGCTGCCATAGAGAAGATCGGAGGACCTGGTTCCTAGATAATTCCGGAAGTGACATCCTGAGTCACCTCTCCATACCATAGAGCTGGAAGGGCTTGCTGTCAGGGGTCCAGGAACTCCTCTGCCTAGAAAGGAAAGCTAGCAGTGACCAACTGGGAGGGAGACAAGAGCGTGTGGCTGGATTGGAAGTGGCCACGAAGGTCACATCTGGCCTGGTGTCCTCACCTTCTGACACAGGGGTCTGAGTATCTCCTGTGATCCCTGCCAGCATCCATGAGGCAGGCAAGAGAAAGAGTGCTTTGTGAAGGCCCTGAAGAAGAAGACAGACACAGAAGTGGAACTGCACGAAGAAGCTTGATGCCAGGGCCACTGGAGTCTGAGGACCAGTGGATGGAGAGCCACGATAATCCAGGTAAGTTGGCTTCTGTGGTTCCTCAACCAACACCAATGCTTTCCCACCAGGCCAGGGAACCATCTTTTGTGACTCCGGGGTGCCTGGACTCTTGCCCCATGACCTCCAAGAGCCCTACACTCCCATCTTAGAAGGATAGGCTGTTGTTTTAGGTTCCTAAGTGTTCTTTCAATAGGAACATCGAGATCCTTGGAGCCCCATTTTGTCTCATTTCTTCAGCTAGCTGTTTTTGAGCACTCCTTTTGTGCCCCATATCATACTCGTATTCCAAGGGTACCATGCCTGCTTTGCGGATTTTTCTCACATTGGTGGGCCTCCAAACCCAGGGTCTGGAAGTTGTAATGAATGAGGGAAGAACTGGGAAGGGGAATCTGAGGTCACATGGTAAGATTTAGAAAAGGTGGGCTGGACTATCTATGTTTTCATTCTCTTTTAAGTGTTGGCAACTTGGTTTCTCTTGGTTAAGAAAGGCATTAATTGTTGAAACACTCCACTATGGATAACATGTAGCCCAGGTTTCTTGGGTAAGACCACCTCTGGTCGACCCCCTCCCTACTACCACTTTCTGAAGTTTCCATCATGATGAGATAAAACTCATGAGAAGGCACAGTGAGTCAAGTTGTGTGTCTGACACCTGAAGCAGACAGCATTGTCTTCCTCCTTGTTAATGAATTGGCAGTTACAAAAACAAACAAAAAAACCCAAAACACTAAAATGTTTGTATAAAATTATAGAAAATAACACCATGATCTTCCTAGCTATGAGCAATTGAGCCTCATAACAATTAATTGAGACCAAACCCTACAAAGATCTCTGCCTGGGAGGTGACAGAAGATTCACAGATGCTGGTCAGAAGGCTTAAACAAAACAGGAAGTCTCAGGTTGAGTGACAGACCTGGTTACAGGGAATATGTTACAGAAAGGCTGAATAAAAAACAAACAAACAAATGATGCTGTCCCAATAAACAAACAAACAAACACATAAATAAATAAATAAATAAATAAATAAAACAAACAAACAAAAAAAAAACTGAACAAAACCTTACAAAAATAACTGGAATTTCAACACACCCACCAATATACATGTTGGTACACACATGCTCATGCCACACATAAACACATTCTCTCTCTCTCTCTCTCTCTCTCTCTCTCTCTCTCTCTATATATATATATATATATATATATATATATACCTGTCGCTCTCTCTGTCCTAAAATCATAAGTGAGTAGAAAACTATGAGGAGATAACAATGGATGGTAGAGAAACAGTTGAATGGGGACTATGGAAGGCTTATGTTTAATGTGAGACACTGGACTCTGCTATCCATCCCTTGGGCACTAACATTTCTTAGGGGGCACATTTCTTAGACTAGGTTTGAGTGTTAGTGAAATTTCATTCTTGAAGCCTCACATCTCTCACACCAACACTCAGGCTGAGAGAAGCCTTTCTCACATCCCTGTTGATCCAGTCAGCTCCAGAATATAAGCTCTAGGAAAGAACTCTAGCAACACTGACAGAAAACAGTCCTGACATGTACCTGCTCAGGCTCTTTAAGTGTGAGCCAAGATCTAGGCAGAGTGATGAGACCATCTTGCAATGCAGGGAAAGGGGAGAGAAAGCATAAAAGCCCGCCCCCCCCCCAAAGGCAATGATTTCCACTCATATGGCAATTCCACTGGGATCTAATACTTGCAAATTTTTTACTGCCTGTGATCTCACATGACCCATCAGAAGCAAATGAGCTAAAGCTCTGACTTCATCAATCAACATTCTGTGCTACTACAATGGAGGCAAGCACATGGAACTCATTTAGCATACTGGCATGTACTTGTATACTATGTGTTCAACCTATCTATCATAAGGAAATGCAGCTTTTAGTTGAGCAGGATTGTTTACTTCCCAAATATGTAGTTTCTTGAAGGAGGATAACTGCACATAAAGTCTTGGAAATGATCACAAAACTGAACAACTGGATGAGACATAGGAGAAAGCATGGATAAGGTACAGGATGGTTGCTTAGGCTTGACTGTGTTTAAGGTTAGACATGACTGCAACCTTCTCCTCATGATTTATGTACCCTACCTGCTGCTGTTCGGTACATAGGTCATTGGTTTTCAGGCTGCCTTCTTTATACAGCCTCTTTGATTCGTTGGAGCATTTTCTAATGCTATCTGCTACTCTAGCAACTGTCTGTTCTCCTTCCACAACATCCTGACTTTGTGCTGGAGAGGGTTAGATTCACTCTGGAGGTGGCAGTGCCCGATGCCGAGTCACAAACAAACAAATGATTACACAAGTCAGTATCCATCTTCCTCCCACTCCTCCAAGGACCATCCCTGCCACAATCGGCCCTGGTGCCCAGACAGCCCCAGACAACTGTCCAGATTGGCCATGGAGCATCACATTGAGAGAGGTCAAATCTAGAGAACAGCCATATTTCAGAAGCTGAGGTACATCTGTAAACTGTGACACTAACAGGGACTTAAGTATCTCTCAAGAGGACCTGGAACACATGTGTGCTTATATGTCCATGTTATTTAAAAATCACCTGTAGGTAGAAGGCAGACCTTCTCTAGGAGAAGAGAAGAGACCAACCAAAATACAGTCTTTCTAGGTGTCCCATGGAAACCTTATCTATGTATCTACATTCAAATATACTTTGTTGGAAAGGACAATGATTTGAGTTGCTCACAGACTCTTCACACTTGGCCAGAATGACTTTAAGAGGTAAAAATCTTAGAGCCTTGCTTTGAAGGAGCCAGGCTTCTGGTTTAGAGGCAAACAGTATATAAACTGAGCCCCTACTTTGGTTCAAAGACAAGGATGGACAGACATATCCTGTGCCTAGTGTTTGGATCATGACCCTGTTAGTCACTCACCAGTAGAATTGATTTTCTTTAGTCAACTCCTTGTACTTGTACAAGGCCTCACTGATGTCCTGAGGCATTCTTTTCAGGTCAGTCATCACCTGGTCATGTTGCATCTTGAGCATGAATGTCCTAATTTTGATTCTGTGGGAGGGCATGGCCCAATGAACAAATAATCCCATGAACTAAGGATACAAGGATCATGTTAATTCAAGCTGAATCGTGGACTACCCCAACACATATATGCCACGACATTGCTCCATGTTACCAGTTCCACTTGGAGCTTATCAAACTTATTACTCTTTGCCTGGGGTCAGTAGAGGCAGGGAAGTAAAGGCAGGGATTTGACCTACTTTATCTCCCAAAAGGGGCATGAAAAATAGACTAGCTCTCCAAGAACTTTCCAGGAACCTGTGCCGTAGTCCTGGATCCACCTAAAACCTGTGATGACACATCTGTTTGTAGACAAGGAATTGTCAATCTTTGCTTTTGTTGCTACATAAACTCCCAAAGGACATAATCAGTATCTACAGGATACTACATTTCCAGTGTGCACCTAAGGTGAGCTCAGAGCTCATATGCTGTGCTCCTCAAAGTGAGGCTCCCTCTGTCTTCACTATTTTTGGCTGGAAACTGTGTCAAGCAAAATCCCAGGCCCCAGCATACTATACAGACACTCCAGCTCTTAAGTGGAACACACACACACACTGACCCCCCCATAATCAAACACAATCAGAATGCCAAATGAACACATTATCTGATAGTATAGTGAATAAAATTTGATAAAAGCAGTGATGAACTATGGCCAATCCAGTTATACTGAGAGACAGTATGTGGGACCAGGCCCCTCCAGCTGTTGACAGGACCAGTTGAACCCAAGTTACTTCCAGGTCAACTGCAAACATGTTTGGCAATAAACACAGTGTACTTTGCATCTCCCCAAAACTTATACCTGTATAGGATTCTTACAATGCAGGATTAGGGCTCACACACTACAACCTTTATGCCCAGAGTGTAATTGATACCACAGGCTCTGATTTACCTTTGGAGAAATCAAATTTCCTGAGTCCCATTTCACGACTATCTGAACTTGAAGTTCTGTGTCGAAAATCCATTCAGCAAAATGAATTTGGATGTGTGGACAGGCTGGTGTTGTAGGCTCCTGTGATATGAGGGAATCTGAGGTTAACAGAGAGGGCCCAAGACAGTCAGCAAAGAACTGGGCATAATGACTCCCAGTTGTTCAAATCCTTGTTAGTGTAATTGGCTAGGATTCCCTGGAGTTCGTCTCTCCCATTTTTGAACTTCTGGAGGAACTTTTTGAGCTTCTCCACCCTCTTCATTCTCTGATCCTGCTTATTGGTGGTGGAGGCTTGGGGTGATGCCTTTCCAACAGACCATGTAGGTTGACCAACACTAGTAAACTCGTAGAGATAATAGGGCAGGGAATGGAGACAACATGCTTTTCCCTTTCTTTGGGCTCTTGTGAGATTATTCATTTCTTGTGTTTTCTTGGGTATAATTACACTCAATCTGTTGGAATTTTGCTTCTAGTATCCTCTGTAGTGCTGAAATAGTGGAAAGATATTGTTTGAGTTTGTTTTTGTCGCAGAATATCTTATTTTCTCCAACTATGGTCATAAAGAATTTTCTGGGTATAGTAGCCAAGGCTGGCTTTTGTGTTCTCTTAGAGTCTGAAAGACATTTGTCCAAGATCTTTTAGATATTACCATTTATGGTGACAAGTCTGATGAAATTCTCATAGGTCTTTTTTGTATGTTACTTGACTTTCTTTCCTTAGAGCTTGTAATATTTTCTTTCTTTATTCTGTACATTTATACTTTTGTTTAATATGTGATAGGATGATTTTCTGTATTGGTCCAAATGATTTGGTGTGTTGTAGGTTTCTTGTAAATTTAAGGCCATCTCTGTCTTTAGGTTAAGGACTTTAAAAAATCATATTGTTGAAGATGTTTTCTGGGTCTTTGAACTGTTATCCCTCACCCACTTCTTTTTCCATTATTCTTAGTTTTGTTCTTTTTATTGTGTCCTGCATTTGCTAGATGATTTGAGTTAGGAATTTTTTACTGTGTATATTCTTTGAGTAACTTTTTAATATCATCTATTAATATCATCTATGGTATTTCCTTTGCCTGTGATTCTCTTTTCTATGTTCTGTTGGTGAGGCTTGAATCTGTAGACCCTGATGTTTTTTGTAAGTTGTCCTTCTCCAGGGTTGCCCCATTTGTGATTTTTATACCTTTATTTTTACTTTTTCTTTATTGATTTTCTTATGTATTTCCATCCCAAATGTTATCCTCCTTTTCAGTTCCCCCTCCAAAATCCCTATACCATCTACTTCTAGCATTGCCTCTACGTATGAGGGTGCTCCTATAGCCCCCTTGTCCAAACACTCCTGCCTCTGTGCCCTACCATTGCCCAACCCTGGATCATCATGCCTGTACAGGACCAAGGGCACTCCCTCCTATTGATGCCAGATAAGGCATTCCTCTGCTAGGTATCCAGCTGGAACTCTGGATATCCCCTCATGTACTATGTGCTTGGTGGTTTAGTGCATGTGAGTTTTGTGAGGCTCTGTTTGGTTGATTTTGTTGTTCTCCTTATGGGGTTGCAAGCCCCTTCTGTTCCTTCGGTCCTTGTCCTAACTTCACAATCTAGGTCCACTTGCTCGGTCTCATGTTTGCCTGCATGCATAGCATTTCAAGAGACACCAAATACCAACAGTTACATTTATGAAGTAGCATTGCAATAATTACATGTTGGAGACTTAGATGGCAAGGCTCTGTAGACAAAGGCTTTTTCTCCATGTAACCCACAGTTGGTTTGATGAGAGAGACAGTCCTTGGTTGTAAACTGTTTATTGATTGTTTTTCATGGAAATGAAAGCATAACATGTCTTAAGGTTAGACTAGAAGTTAAGTAACTTCTGAGGAAGGAATGTCCAGGAAGGGAAGCTTATTGACTGAACCCTACCATCTTCTATTACCTCATTAGCAGGGAGAACCATATTCTCTTCTAAATAACCACAGGCCATGTTCCTATGTAGAGATTTTGGTCCCATGAAAGAGGCCTGGTAGGAAGCAGGTGACACTTTTGCCATCTACTGTAGGTCTGGGACTTCCAACCCACTCAACTTTACCAAATTCTGGACATGGTAGTCTACTGTCCCAGGTGTTAGTCTGAGATTTATTGATATGAGGAAACACCAGGACATATGTTTAGTATGCGGGTCTCAGTGCCTACCCTCCACACTGACACACTGTTTCTAACAAGGCCACAACTTTTAAAAGTACCACCCTTATATTCAAGCCACCACACTCCTATGCAATCTCCCAAGACATCTACCTCACTCTGTCCTACTGTTTTCCTTTTTCTCCTTCACAAATTATGTGTTCTATTATTTTCTTGAAATATCCTCCTATAACCCAACACTAGTGCATTACCTTCTATGGATACTGCAGTTTAAATGCACATCTCTAGACATTCAATGTTACCATCCACATAAGACACATCATGTGGTATTTGTCTTTTTGGGTCTGGGTTATATCACTCAGAAAGATTATTCATGTGTCCATCCATTAACCTGTAAATTTCATTTATATTGTCACAGTTCATTACCATTGTGTATATGAACCATATATTCATTACCCTTTCATCAGTTATATTACATCTGGGTTGTTTTGATTTCCTGACTATTGTGAATAAAGCAGCAAGAAACTTGAGCACACCAGGGTCATTGTCTTACGATAATGCCTTTGGCTATATGCTCTGAAATAGTGTCTGAGTCTGTGTTCTCTTGCTAGAAAGAGACACCAGGACCATGATAGTTCCTTTTAATGAGAGTATTTAAATGGGGGCCTGCTTACCATTTCAGAACTTTAGTACATTTTTGTCTTGACAGAATCATACAGGACTATCTAAGAACCACACATAAATGCAAAATGTTCTTATGATAGAAATAATTAGAGATGATGTTTTATCCATAACACACTAATTTTATTCAATAACATCTTAAAGTGGCGAGTCAGTTTATACAGTATATAGACTTAGCAAAAAAAAGCAAATTAATTACAGTAACAAAAAGATAATGAATATATAATGAAACTTCAAATGAAAACACAGGAAAACCAAGGACACAAAGAAATCAAAACTCTAACCAAAACCAAATAAAATAATTAAGCTAAGCATCATTCTCTTGCTGCAGATGTTCAGCACAGACCTACAGCCTGTTGCTGGCCTTGGTGAAATAGTGCAAAGGCAGTCACTGATGGTAATAATCTGTTCAGGATGAATATAGGCGTGCCTCATTGGGGTGGCTGTTCTGCTGGTGGACTAGTCCTTCCAAGGCTAACATGAGAGATGTTACAGATGGTACCTCAAAGTTTTTCAAATTCACTTGACTGATCACCATGAAATAATTCTAGATGACCCAACAGGACCAGCCAAAATTGGAATTCTCAGAGTCCTCCTGTATGCAGAGCAGATCTTGATGTATCTCAGCACTTCTCTGAAGCCTTCCAAACAGGCAGTCTTGCTGGACCAGAGGCTAGACAAAATAAAGGCCTCATTACCCATAGCAAACCAAAAAAGAAGAAAATGCAGCCCAAGATTGCCATGGTTACAATGATTAGATGCAATGGTGGTTAATTTGCTTTGCACACCCAGTGCTCCTGCTGAACAGTTGTGTCTGAGCAAGATCTTGACCTGATCTTTCATCTATTTGAGCTTCTGCAGAATATTTCAGACCTACGGGAGGAAGACAAAAAGCCTGGTGAGATCTTTCCATGTCAGCGATCCAGCAAATACCAGCTTTACTCAGCAGGACAATCCAGTATCACTTTTCATCTGAGATCTTTCTTGTATCCCCATAGGAGAAAGGGCAGAGAGCACCTGGGCCTGGATGTTTTTCTCAAATGTAAAAAATTGCTTGACAATGGATTGTGGACTACACACTGTGCTGGAGTTAAAGTAAAACACCACATTTCTCCAATAGTCTAAATACTTGATATTGAAAAATAAGTGTGTATCAGTGTCTGAATCTAACATTAAACAGAGGCCTTCTAGGGAGCCTAGCAAACTTTGAAGTGAAGGCTCTTATTATTTCTGGAGTGCTGAATCCTTCCTTGGCTCTCCTTGGGAACCCCTATATCTGGGAATCCCCAGAGAAACCATCTCACAGGAAATTCATGCACACTGAAAGGATACTGTAATCAGCAAGAGTGTGCTTCATGCAAATCTTCCCAAGGGTAAGCATTGAATTCTAAAGGGGATACTCATGAAGGAAAAACAAAAACAAAAACAAAAACAAAAACCAATAGCCCTGCTATGCTTATGGCTCCTTAGGTACTGCAATCCTGTGCTAGTACCTCATCTTGGAGACAGTGAAAGGATGCTGCATCTTTTCAGCCAAGCCATCACACACACACACACACACACACACACACACACACACAAAATAAAATTGTAGCCTGCCCTTCTGTCCTTCTGAGGGGCAGGCCCAAGCCCCTCAGGATGAGTTGCCATAGAGCAGAACAGAGCACCTGGTTCCTAGATAATTCAGGAAGTGGCATCCTGAGGCACCTCTCCATACCATAGAGCCTCAAGGAGTTGCCTTCAGGGGTCCAGGATCTCCTCTGCCTAGAGTGGCAAACTAGAGGTGGCCGACTAGGATGGGGAGGAGAGGGCATGGCAGAAATCCAATTTCTTCAAAAGAGGGTAAGTCCACAGAAAGTCTTGGAAATGATCACAGAAGTGTAAAACTGGATGAGACATAGGAGAGAGCCTGGATAAGGTGCAGGATGGTTACATAGGCTTAACTGTGTTTATGATCACACATTAGGGCATTCTGCCCCTGATGCTTCATTCATCCTACCTGCTGCTGCTAGTATAGTGGTCTTTGATCTTCTGGCTGCCTTCCTTACATAGTATTTTTGTTTCTATGTTGCATTCTTCCAATGCAATCTGCTCCCTTAGCAGCTGTCTGTTCTCCTTCCTCAACATCCTGACTTTGTGCTGGATGAGGTTAGATTCAATCAGGAGGTGGCAGTTCCTGAAGCTGAGCCACAAACAAAACATGGTGAATCCAGGAAGCATCCATCTTCCTCCCATTCCTCCAAAGACCATTCCTTCATCATTGGCCCTGATCCCCAGGCAGCCCCAAACAAGTATCCAGATTGGCCATAGAGGGAGATCAAATCCAGAGGACTGCCACTTTCCAGAAGACCCAAGGTACTTTTGAAAACCCTGACACCAACAGGGACTCATGTATCTCTCAGAAAAGAACATGGGGTCTATATGTGCTTATAAGTCTGTGGTATAAAAAAACCCACCTGGGGCAAAATTCTCTAGGAGTGAAGAGAGCCAAGCATCACAGAATCTTTCTATGTTTCTCCTGCAAACCCCATCAATAAATCTACTTTCAGAGCCCAAGAGGCCCAAGGCTGATTGATATCTCCATCATGGTGGACACCTTTTCGATCTTGAGGATACTTAGTTGGAAATGACAGTGGCTTGAGAGGCTCCCAGTCTCTTCACACTTGGTCAAAATGATCCAAGATGTTAAAATCTTAGTGCCTTGTTTGAAGGAGGCAGGCTTCCTGTTTAGAGACTAACAGTATAGAGCCTGAGTCCCCACTTTAGTTCAAAGACAAGGATTGGCAGACATATCCTGTGCCTAGGTCTTGGGTCATGACCCTGTTAGTCACTCACCAGTAGAACTGATTTTCTTTAGTCAACTGCTTGCACTTGGACAAGGCCTCACTGATGTCCTGGGGCATTCTCTTCAGGTCAGTCATCACCTGGTCATGTTGCATCTCAAGCATGAATGTCTCAAAGTTGATCCTGTGGGAGGGCATGGACAAGGAACAAATTGTCCCGTGAACTAAGGATACAAGGATCATTTCAATTCAAGCTGAATCATGCACTACCCCACCCCATATATGCCACTTGACCTAGCTCCTTGTTACCGGTTCCACTTGGTGCCTATTAAACTTATTACTCTTCAGCTTGGGCCAGTAAGCCCAGGGAAGTAAAGGCAGTGTGTTGATCTGCCCCAGCTCCCTGAAGGGGTTTTAAAGAATAAACTAGTTCTCCCAGAACTTTCCAGGAATCTGTGCCACAGGCCTGGGTTACGTTAAATCTGTGTTTTTCTCCTCATGGTTTTAGACACAGAATTGACAATCCTTGGCTCTATTGCTACATCAATTCCTAAAGGACATAATCATATCCACAGGGAAAAGCCTCTATAACCTACCAGGAGATTCCAATGTGCATCCACAGTTAGCACAGAGGTCAAGTGTTGTGCTACTAAAAATGAACCTCCCTGGCTTCTTCACTATTATTGCCTGGAAATGGAGTCAGGCACAACCTCAGGATATATCACATGATACAGACTCTCTAGATCTTAAGCTGCACACACAAGAACACACACATCCACAAAAGCACACACAAGCTCACATGCACCCAGTATCTCTCTCATTCTCTGTCTCTGTCTAGCTCTCACTTTTACACACACACACACACACACACACACACACACACACAGACAGACACATACACACACAGTCAATCAGAATGCCAAATAAATAAATTGATTTCTGTTTATCTGAGAGTATAATGAACAAAATTTGAGAAAAGCAATTATGAACTGCAGCCAATCCAGTCATACTGAAAGGCAGTATGTGGGACAGGCCCCTCCAGCTGTTGACAGGACCAATTGGACCCAAATTACCACCTGGTCAATTATGGAAAGGATTGGCTATTAACAAACATTACCTAGCAACTCCCACCAAGCAACACCTGTGTAAGCTTCTTAAATGGCAGGAGGGGAGCTCACACATTACTACCTTCATCCCCAGACTGTGATTCATGCCACAGGCTCTGAATTACTTTAGGAGGAATCAAAAGTGCCTGTGACCCCATCTCACTCCTATCTGAACTTGAAGTTCTGCATCAAAATTCCAATCAGCAAAATTGATTTGGGTATGTAAACAGCCTGGAGTTGTAGCCACCTTTGGTATGAGGGAATGTGGGCTTAACAGGGATGGCCCAAGATAGTCAGCAAAGAACTGGGCATAATGACTACCTGTCATTTAAATCCTTGTTAGTGTAGTTGGCCAGGATTCCCTGAAGTTCGTCTCTGGCATTTTTTATGTTCTGGAGCTCTCTTTTGAGCTTCTCCAACCTCTCATGTCTCTTCTCCTGCTCATTGATGGTGGGGGCGTGGGGTGATGCCTCCCCAGCAGACCCTGTAGGTAGAAAAACACTAGTAACCTTGTAGAGATAATAGGGCAGCGAAAGGGAAACCATGCTTTGTTCCACACAGAAGCCTGAGGAAGAGGAAAATCTAGAGACACTGAGAATCCCTGATAGTGCATCATAGCTGTCTTCAAGCTGGGCTCCTCAGCTAGGTCCCTGTTCACAACCACCATCACTAAACATATGCCCGACTTCCTATTGTAATCGCCCTAGCCCTGAAATGCATAAGCTGGGCCAGGCAAGAATAAATGGAGGGCATTGTCGGCTCATATCTGACAACCAAAGCCTTACCTCTCAGCATACTAGCCAACGCTTTTCTAGTCTTCTTCAAATGCATGATGAGAGCTCGTACACTGCTACAGGAACCCAGACTGTGTATCAGTCCACATCATGTGCGTTCAATACCAAACTGTCTGAGACCTTGATTCATAGGCAGGGGAATAGCCCTCTCTGTTCTTGGCATCACATGCTCATGTAACCTAGAGGAAACTATATTAAGATGAAGTACATGGGGCTGGTGAGATGGCTCAGTGGGTAAGAGCACCCGACTGCTCTTCCAAAGGTCCGGAGTTCAAATCCCAGCAACCACATGGTGGCTCACAACCATCTGTAACAAGATCTGACTCCCTCTTCTGGAGTGTCTGAAGACAGCTACAGTGTACTTACATATAATAAATAAATAGATCTTTAAAAAAAAAAAGATTAAGTACATGAACACTCTATCCTGAGAACAACACTTTTCTATTCTCACAAAGCTTGGTCTTTGCATTATTTGCCATTCAGTGGGAAATTAAGATCTCTCAGCAAAGCCCCTGCAGGCTTGTCAATACCAGGCTTTCTGTAAAACTAATCATCAGACACTCTTGACTCTGGTTCTACCATTGAGGAATCTGAAGGATCGAGATCATAATCCCTGTTCCTGGAAGGACTAGCTGAAGCCCACATCCTCCAGGTAGCTCCCCAAACCTTGCCCAGGACTCACTGTGCCTTCTCCATGACCAGTTGTTTCTTGCCCTTTCCCACCATGATGGGCGGCCGGCCTCCTCCTGCCTTGGTCTGGTGTCTGTGTGTATTCTATTCTCTCTCCGAAATACCCTGAGGAGCATGGACAACATGCCTGCTTGGGAACCCATGAGGATCTGAAGGAATACCCCACAAGCTGTGCTCGTTACCACAACACTGGCGACATCACAGAAGATTCTAGGGTTCTCTTGGATACAAGAGATTGTCCAGGGAAGTGGCTACTGATGATGTCACCTGGAACTTCCATAGCCTACCGGCTTACCAGCTTGTCCCATCTGACCAGTTTCTGAGGTGCCCTTTCCTGGAGTCTCTCTTTTGCCCCTGGGGATACCTCTTGGCAACTTCTCCTTCCAAAGCTAGAGATTTCTCTCTGCTTCACTACAAGTCCAGTGCTTTGAATGGGTAGAGATTGCTAGTGCCGTTGCTTGGTTAGCTCATATTCGTAAGGATCCTTTTATGAGGAAGATTCTTCTCCAATATTAATCTACTTCTGGTGTCCATTCATGTAACAAACAGTCAATTTACCCAGGTGTCTCTGTTTCCCAGACTCCAAAAACCTACTTCTGCACCTTTACTTTACACAAGTTGGAGTATATATTTTAGTGTGCAACTGCTTTGAGAGGAGACATTGTTTCAATAAAGTGAGCCATGGGTTTTCATGAAATCTCTGATTTATAACCCCATTTCTTTGCAATGAAAACTCCCTTGTACTTGGCAATAGAAGAAGTTAGGGACAGGGGCAACATCAAATTGTAAACTTTATGTCCACTCTTCAAAAGCCAAAATCCCACATTCTCTATCTCCAAAACAACCAGACAAAATAGGCATCTGTGAACAAAGGCCAACAGGGATTTGGATTGCTTCTTCGTAGTCCCATTAGCTCTCACTTCTCCAGTTTCTACCTTTTTGAGTTCCCAGTTCTAGGCCTGAGTCTGTTGGAGATTGGAATATGATCCTGTATTCATAAGATACCTAATACTCAATTGGATGGATAGAGGATGAACAGGCCTCGGGTCCAGTGAAACCTCAATTTTAATGGATCCATAATTTCAGGAGGGGCTCTGGCATTGACATCTGTTCCTTCTGCCTTCTTGACCTGGGTGTGCTGAGTGCATGCTAAAATGCTACCTAAACTCTCCAGTAAAATAGTGGAAAAATCATGTAAAGCCTTTCTAAATTGATTGTGTTGTCTTTGTCTACCATCTTGAGCTATGCAGTATCACTATGACAAAGGTCCAAGGTGTCTGGGGGGATGGTGGGGTAGTCAGAAGCCTACTCTGTCTCTCAGGTAGTCAGATGAATAACCTTTATGGAGAACTAGAGAAAATAGGTAATGAAAAAGTAATAGTTATAGTTTGGGTAGCTGATTATCTCTGAGCCTGGAAAGCAATGCATCAGGCATTCCAATCAAATAGTATAGGGATGAATCCCTCCCTGTGTTTGGGTACAGTAGGCCCAAAGTAAGAATGAGGCCCATCCACCTTTTCCTGAACTCTACTGAGAGTTTTGTAGTGTTTCCACTAAAGAAAAATTCTTTACTTCCTGAGACCAGAACTCTGAATTCTGCATGCACCATGAAGTTTCCCATCTATTCATAAATCATTCACTCTTTATTGACAAGGTTTGGCTATGAATTCTTTGCTATGGTTTGACACAATTCAAAGGGGCTGGTAAACCTGTTGGTCCAGTACCTTCAAGAGCTTTTTAGCTACTCCTTGAGAAGTTTCCTCTTCTTTGTTTTATTTTATTTTATTTTATTAGATATTTTCTCCATTTACATTTAATATGCTATCCCTAAAGTTCCCTATACCCTCCCACCCCCCCTCCCCTGCCTTGCTCCCCTACCCACTCCCTCCCACTACTTGGCCTAAAATCAGGGCAGCTGTTCTCAAGATAGGATATCATTCCCAACCCCTGTGGCTAGTCAGGTACCTCAGCACATACTGCAGTCCTACTGGCTCTGGATGGCATAAGCTAGCCAGCCATGCTGTGCTTGGAGGGCAATGTCAGCTAGTATCTGATGTGATGCAAGTAAGTCCTGGATTCCCTAATGCTTAGCACCACCAAGCTGTGATTGCCTGTGACTAAGATGAAAGTAGTAAGTGGCTCAGAACTTGAAATATGTCCAGGGGTATATTCTTTTCTTGATTTTTGCTCTCAGACATCCATGGACCTTAAAGAAATACACCAAGGATGCAGTGTAGCAAAAGCCTACAGACATGGACTCCTCATAGAGGACCAATTGTGTGTGTGTGCCTGTGTGTGTGTCTCTGTGTGTGTGTCTGTCTGTGTGTGTGTATGTACTTGTGTCCCCCATGGGTCTATACATCCTTGGAATCTGGAGTCTACAATGGGGCCTGTTGCAAGGTGATGCTGTCTCCATGAACAGGGAACCCCACCTTAGTCAGCACTGCTATTTGTCTATATGTTCACCTTGATGGCACATTGAAATCCCGTGAGGATTATATATAGCCATCCTGATATTGAGTCCCCTCCCAGCAAATACTGATTTTTTTGCTCTGGGTAGCTGTGTAGCAATAAGAACCTACAACTGAGAATCTGTGTTCTGAAGATATATTTTAAAAAAAAAGTGGTAACAGGGTTGAGGTGGGCCAGGATCTGTGCACAGACTTCCTGGGAACTTTTTAGAAGGGTAGTCTTTCCTTCCAGGCCCATGAGGGAGGTCTTGAAGCCCTTGATCCCTTACTAAGGAACCCCAACCTGTGTTGTCCTGGCATCAGGATACTTAGTTTAATAAGCACCAGAAGGCCTCAGTATATAGGAGGCAGACTGTGGCAGCCACTGCATAAGGGTAGTCCAGGACATAGCCTGAATTCACATGATCCTTGAGGCCTGTGTCATGGAGTAGCTTCAGTGACTAGAAGAATGGGTTAGATTTATTTCCTATACTCAAAGCAAGCAGAAAAGGATGAAAGTCCTCCATGTAATATCAAATATATCCAGAAGAGGGTGCTAGATCCTCAGTACCCAAAGTATCCAGAAGATGGGATAAGACAGATTGCCATCCAGTACCAAAGTCATCCAGAGATCATCTTAAGATCAAAGTCAGCTTGTGGTGTAGCCCTAGGAGCAAGGAGGAGGAATCTACGTCCTGATGCCCTCTTCTGACAGTCAGAATGAAATTGAGGAGCTCTTGCAGAACAGCTGCAGCCTTGACAATTCCTGCTCTCTGTCACACAAATGCTTCCCAGAAGCTCCAAGCTCCTGATTCCCATTACTGGAAGTCCATGTTCAAGCCCACCTTCTCTAGGAAGTTCCGTCTTTCATGCCCAGGATTCACAGTGACTTCCCCTGGACCATTAATTCTTGCTCTTTAACACTAAGACCAAAAGACATCTTGTGGCTGCCTCTTTCTGGTCTCTGTATGTTCATTGTTCTCTCCTCCAAGAGGCCTGCTCAGTTTTGTCAGCATGACTAAGAGTGAACCATAAAGGTAGTTAATGAATGCTCCAAGAGCAGTTGGAGTCACCACATTAGTAACATCACAGAAAATGCCAGGGTTCTCCAGGTTACAACACAACATCTAGGGAAGGGACTTCTGATGTCACACAGGTCAGCTCTTACCTTCCTGCTCAGTACCTCACCCAAATTTACCTGAAGTCAAAGTGCCTTTTCCAGAGTGTGGGATAGATTCCCTTTTGGTACTCAAAATATTAAAAGGTGGCTATCAATCACCTTTCAATGACAAATGTATCCAGAAGAGATCCTTTGGATCCCCATGCAAATACACATGGAATACCCAGACTCCAGAATAAGACACTAGGCAATAAACAACACATCTAGATAAAGTGTGATAGATCCCCTTGCAGTACTGAAACTATCCAGAAGAGGTTAATACACGTCCAGCCAGTTTCTATGCTGTGACGACTAAACTGGACAGAATGGAAAATGTCACCACTAATGACCAAAGTATGGTTATGTTGGCCAGGTGTTCTGGAAGATTTTACGTGAGAATTGCAGCCCAGCTTGTTATTGCAGGAAAACAAAAACTGGAGCAAGGATTTGGTTCATGTCCTGAATCTTATTCTACAGAAAAAATTTAACAACACTAATACATATTAGCAATGACCAATAGCTATAAGGGAATTCCTATTATACTCTAAGCATATATCAGTGAAATATAATAGTGTGTTAGCTTTTTAAATTTGGAAAAGGAAAAGCAGATGAAGGGGAAATTACATAGAATTGGAGAGATGAAAATAAGGCATCTATTTTGAGGCGTTTTCTAGAGAAGCCTGAAGTAGCTGAGATCTGGGAGTTCTCATACTACACTGATTAGTGCATCTTATCTAATTGTGCCAGAGATTGGAGAGGGTTTTTTACATAAATATTTTAACATAACTCTGTACATGCCCTACTGAATGTCATGCTCTATGTAATCTTTTGAGTCTGGTATCTTTTACTTAGCTTTCTTTTTTTAAATAATATTCATGTTAGTGAAATATCAAAACCCTGCAGACTACGTAGTATGAAATCTGCTGTGAAAAAGTGATCAACAGTCTTACCTAACCAAGAAGCCTGTGAACCCTCAGATTATATTCTGTACCTCTACTTCAAAATAGAACCATACTATAGTAGATGTAGATGGATTTCACACTCAGGTGTATGTAAATGGTAACATATTTATGTATATTTATATGTATTAAACATATTTTATATATTTATAATCATCATATAATGAAATAAATATATATGTAATATAAATTATATAATTAAAATATATTTATAATATAATGTATAAGTAATATTTTTTTCCATTTTTTATTAGGTATTTAGTTCATTTACATTTCCAATGCTATACAAAAAGTCCCCCATACTCCCCCCACTCCCCTACCCACCCACTCCCCCTTTTTGGCACTGGCATTCCCCTGTACTGGGGCATATAAAGTTTGCAAGTCCAATGGGCCTCTCTTTGCAGTGATGGCCGACTAGGCCATCTTTTGATACATATGCAGCTATAGACAAGAGCTCCAGGGTACTGCTTAGTTCATATTGTTGTTCCACCTATAGGGTTGCAGTTCCCTTTAGTTCCTTGGGTGCTTTCTCTAGTACCTCCATTGGGGGCCCTGTGGTCTGTTCAATAGCTGACTGTGAGCATCCACTTCTGTGTTTGCTAGGCCCTGGCATAGTCTCACAAGAGACAACTATATCTGGGTCCTTTCAGCAAAATCTTGCTAGTGTATACAATAGTGTCAGCATTTGGAAGCTGTTCATGGGATGGATCTCTGGATATGGCAATCACTAGATGGTCCATCCTTTCCTCACACTTCCAGATTTTGTCTCTGTAACTCCTTCCATGGGTGTTTTGTTTCCTATTCTAAGAAGGGGCAAAGTGTCCACACTTTGGTCTTTGTTCTCTTGAGTTTAATGTTTTTAGCAAATTATATCTTATATCTTGGGTATCCTAAGTTTCTGGGCTAATATCCACTTATCAGTGAGTACATATCATGTGAGTTCTTTTGTGATTGGGTCACCTCACTCAGGATGATGCCCTCCATCCAGGTCCATCCATTTGCCTAGGAATTTCATAAATTCATTTTTTTAATAGCTGAGTAGTACTCCATTGTGTAAATGTACCACATTTTCTGTATCCATTCCTCTGTTAAGGGGCATCTGGGTTCTTTCCAGCTTCTGGCTATTATAAATAAGGCTGCTATGAACATAGTGGAGCATGTGTCCTTCTTACCGGTTAGGGCATCTTCTGGATATATGCCCAGAAGAGGTATTGCTGGATCTTCCGGTAGTACTATGTCCAATTTTCTGAGGAACCGCCAGACTGATTTCCAGAGTGGTTGTACAAGCTTGCAAACCCACCAACAATGGAGGAGTGTTCCCCTTTCTCCAGATCCTCGCCAGCATCTGCTGTCACCTGAATTTTTGATCTTAGCCATTCTGACTGGTGTGAGGTGGAATCTCAGGGTTGTTTTGATTTGTATTTCCCTGATGATTAAAGATGTTGAACATTTTTTCAGGTGCTTCTCTGCCATTCGGTATTCCTCGGGTGAGAAATCTTTGTTCAGTTCTGAGCCCCATTTTTAATGGGGTTATTTGATTTTATGGAGTCTACCTTCTTGAGTTCTTTATATATATTGGATATTAGTCCCCTGTTCGATTTGGGATAGGTAAAGATCCTTTCCCAATCTGTTGGTGGTCTTTTTGTCTTATTGACGGTGTATTTTGCCTTGCAGAAGCTTTGCAATTTTATGAGGTCCCATTTATCGATTCTCGATCTTACAGCACAAGCCATTGCTGTTCTATTCAGGAATTTTTCCCCTATGCCCATATCTTCGAGGCTTTTCCCTACTTTCTCCTCTATAAGTTTCAGTGTCTCTGGTTTTATGTGGAGATCCTTAATCCACTTAGATTTGACCTTAGTACAAGGAGATAGTACTGGATCAATTCGAAATCTTCTACATGATAACAGCCAGTTGTGCAAGCACCATTTGCTGAAAATGCTGTCTTTTTTCCACTGGATGGTTTTAGCTCCCTTGTCAAAGATCAAGTGACGATAGGTGTGTGGGTTCATCTCTGGGTCTTCAATTCTGTTCCATTGGACTACTTGTCTGTCATTATACCAGTACCATGCAGTTTTTATCACAATTGCTCTGTAGTACATCTTTAGGTCGGGCCTGGTGATTCCACCAGAGGTTCTTTTATCCTTGAGAAGAGTTTTTGCTATCCTAGGTTTTTTGTTATTCCAGATGAATCTGCTGATTGCCCTTTCTAATTCGTTGAAGAATTGAGTTGGAATTTTGATGGGGATTGCATTGAATCTGTAGATTGCTTTTGGCAAGATAGCCATTTATACTGTATTGATCCTGCCTATCCATGAGCATGGGAGATCTTTCCAACTTCTGAGATCTTTAATTTCTTTCTTCCGAGACTTGAAGTTCTTGTCATAGAGATCTTTCACTTCCTTAGTTAGAGTCACACCTAGGTATTTTATATTATTTGTGACTATTGAGAAGGGTGTTGTTTCCCTAATTTCTTTATCAGCCTGTTTGTCCTTTTTGTAGAGAAAGGCCATTGACTTGTTTGAGTTAATTTTATATCCAGCTACTTCACTGAAGCTGTTTATCAGTCTTAGGAGTTCTCTGGTGGAATTTTTAGGGTCACTTATATATACTATCATATCATCTGCAAAAAGTGATAATTTGACTTCTTCCTTTCCAATTTGTACCCCCTTGATCTCCTTTTGTTGTCTAATTGCTCTGGCTAGGACTTAAAGTACAATGTTGAATAGGTAGGGAGAGAGTGGACAGCCTTGTCTGGACCCTGATTTTAGTGGGATTGCTTCAAGCTTCTCACCATTTACTTTGATGCTGGCTACTGGTTTGCTGTAGATTGCTTTTATCATGTTTAGGTATGGGCCTTGAATTCCTGATCTTTCCAAGACTTTTATCATGAATGGGTGTTGGATTTTGTCAAATGCTTTCTCAGCATCTAACGAGATGATCATGTGGTTTTTGTCTTTGAGTTTGTTTATATAGTGGATTACGTTGATGGATTTCCATATATTGAACCATCCCTGCATCCCTGGAATGGAACCTACTTGGTCAGGATGGATGATTGTTTTGATGTGTTCTTGGATTCGGTTAGCAAGAACTTTATTGAGGATTTTTGCATCAATATTCATAAGGGATATTGGTCTGAAGTTCTCTATCTTTGTGGGGTCTTTTTGTGGTTAAGGTATCAGAGTAATTGTGGCTTCATAGAATGAGTTGGGTAGAGTACCTTCTGTTTCTAGTTTGTGGTATAGTTTGTGAAGAACTGGGATTAGATCTTCTTTGAAGGTCTGATAGTACTCTGCACTAAACCCATCTGGTCCTGGGCTTTTTTTGGTTGGGAGACTATTAATGACTGCTTCTATATCTTTGGGGGATATCGGGCTATTTAGATCATTAACCTGATCTTGATTCAACTTTGGTACCTGGTATCTGTCTAGAAACTTCTCCATTTCATCCAGGTTCTCCAGTTTTGTTGAGTATAGACTTTTGTAGAAGAATCTGATGGTGTTTTGGATTTCTTCAGGATCTGTTGTTATGTCTCCCTTTTCATTTCTGATTTTCTTAATTAGAATGCTTTCCCTGTGCCCTCTAGTGAATCTGGCTAATGATTTGTCTATCTTGTTGATTTTCTCAAAGAACCAGCATCTCAATTGGTTGATTCTCAGAATAGTTCTTCTTGTTTCTACTTGGTTGATTTCCCCCCTGAGTTTGATTATTTCCTGCCATCTACTCCTCTTGGGTGAATTTGCTTCCTTTTTTTCTAGAACTTTTAGGTGTGTTGTCAAGCTGCTAATGTATGCTCTCTCTAGTTTCTTTTTGGAGGCACTCAGAGCTATGAGTTTTCCTCTTAGGAATGCTTTCATTGTGTCCCATAAGTTTGGGTATGAAGTGGCTTCATTTTCATTGAACTCTAAGAAGTCCTTAATTTCTTTCTTTATTCCTTCCTTGACCAAGGTATCATTGAGAAGAGTGTTGTTCAGTTTCCACGTGAATGTTGGCTTTCTATTATGTATTTTGTTATTGAAGATCAGCTTTAACGCATGGTGATCTGATAGGATACATAGGACAATTTCAATATTTTTGAATCTGTTGAGGCCTGTTTTGTGACCAATTATGTGGTCAATTTTGGAGAAAGTACCATGAGGTGCTGAGAAGAAGGTATATCCTTTTGTTTTAGGATAAAATGTTCTGTAGATATCTGTCAGATTTATTTGTTTCATCACTTCTGTTAGTTTCAGTGTGTCCCTGTTTAGTTTCTGTTTCCATGATCTGTCCATTGGTGAAAGTGGTATGTTGAAGTCTCCCACTATTATTGTGTGAGGTGCAATGTGTGCTTTGAGCTTTACTAAAGTGTCTTTAATGAATGTGGCTGCCCTTGTATTTGGAGCATAGATATTCAGAATTGAGAGTTCCTCTTGGAGGATTTTACCTTTGATGACAATGAAGTGCCCCTCCTTGTCTTTTTTGATGACTTTGGGTTGGAAGTCAATCTTATCAGATATTAGGATGGCTACTCCAGCTTGTTTCTTCATACCATTTGCTTGGAAAATTGTTTTCCAGCCTTTCATTCTGAAATAGTGTCTATCTTTTTCTCTGACATGAGTTTCCTGTAAGCAGCAAAATGTTGGGTCTTGTTTGTGTAGCCAGTTTGTTAGTCTATGTCTTTTTATTGGGGAGTTGTGACCATTGATGTTAAGAGATATTAAGGAAAAGTAATTGCTGCTTCCTGTTATTTTTGTTGTTAAAGTTGGCATTCTGTTCTTGTGGCTGTCTTCTTTTAGGTTTGTTGAGGGATTACCTTCTTGTTTTTTCTAGGGCATTGTTCCCTTTCTTGTATTGGTTTTTTTCTGTTATTATCCTTTGAAGGGCTGGATTCGTGGAGAGATAATGTGTGAATTTGGTTTTGTCGTGGAATACTTTGGTTTCTCCATCTATGGTAATTGAGAGTTTGGCTGGGTATAGTAGCCTGGGCTGGAATTTGTGTTCTCTTAGTGTCTGTATAACATCTGTCCAGGCTCTTCTGGCTTTCATAGTCTCTGGTGAAAAATCTGGTGTAACTCTGATAGGCTTGCCTTTATATGTTACTTGACCTTTTTCCCTTACTGCTTTTAGTATTCTATCTTTATTTAGTGCATTTGTTGTTCTGATTATTATGTGTCAGGAGGAATTTCTTTTCTGGTCCAGTCTATTTGGAGTTCTGTAGGCTTCTTGTATGTTCATAGGCATCTTTTTCTTTAGATTTGGGAAGTTTTCTTCAATAATTTTGTTGAAGATGTTTGCTGGCCCTTTGAGTTGAAAATCTTCATTCTCATCCACTCCTATTATCCGTAGGTTTGGCCTTCTTATTGTGTCCTGGATTTCCTGGATATTTTGAGTTAGGATCTTTTTGCATTTTCCATTTTCTTTGATTGTTGTGCCGATGTTCTCTATGGAATCTTCTGCACCTGAGATTCTCTCTTCCATCTCTTGTATTCTGTTGCTGATGCTCAAATCTATGGTTCCAGATTTCTTTCCTAGGGTTTCTATCTCCAGTGTTGCCTCGCTTTGAGTTTTCTTTATTGTGTCTACTTCCCTTTTTAGGTCTAGTATGGTTTTGTTCATTTCCATCACCTGTTTGTATGTTTTTTCCTCTTTTTCTGTAAGGACTTCTACCTGTTGGATTGTGTTTTCTTGTTTTTCTTTAAGGACTTGTAACTCTTTAGCAGTGTTCTCCTGTATTTCTTTAAGTGAGTTATTAAAGTCCTTCTTGATGTCTTCTACCATCATCATGAGATATGCTTTTAAATCTGGGTCTAGGTTTTCGGGTGTGTTGGGGTGCCCTGGACTGGGCGAAGTGGGCATTCTGGGTTCTGATGATGGTGAGTGGTCTTGGTTCCTGTTAGTAAGATTCCTACATTTACCTTTTGCCGTCTGGTAATCTCTGGAGTTAGTAGTCATAGTTGACTCTATTTAGAGATTGTTCTTCTGGTGATTCTGTTACCGTCTATCAGCAGACCTGGGAGACAGATTCTCTCCTCTGAGTTTCAGTGCTCAGAGCACTCTCTGCTGGCAAGCTCTCTTACAGGGAAGGTGTGCAGATATCTTGTCTTTGGACCTCCTCCTGGCCGAAGAAGAAGGCCCAAAACAGGACCTTTCTCAGAACCTGTGTTGCTTTGGCAGGTCCCAGAAGCTGTCAGCCTCTGTGGTGCAGACTCTCACCTGTTCAGACTAATTTCCTAAGTTCTGCGGAGTCCCGGAAAGAAGATGGCGACCGCTGCTGCTGAGGTTAAGGCCGCCTCCCAAGCCAGGCAGACACCTGTCCTCTGGTCCGGACGGTGGCCGTCTGTCTGTGGCCCGCAAAGGGTGCTGCCTCAGCGGCTCTGTGCTTCCGCCTGTACCAGAAGCTGTCCGGTTCTCTGGCGCACCCTCTCACCTGTGCAGACTAAATTCCTAAGTCCTGCGGAGTCCCAGATCCAAGCATAATATTTAAAATTATATATATATACATATACACACACACACATGTGTGTGTGTCTATGTGTGTGTGTGTGTGTCTGTGTGTGTGTACTTCAATGTTGTTACTCTATAACAGAGTACAGGTTCTATGCCACACAAAACAGTCTACTAAAAAGTGCAGTGCTAGGCATATGTTATCCTTCTTTTGAGTCAATATTTATATATTTATACATATTTTTCCATACCACCAGAATGGTTTATTGCTCTGGAGCTGGTTACCACATAAAACTTAATGGTAAATTCCTTTCACTCAAGACATTGTATGCTTGTGTCTTAGGACATGGACAAATCAATTTCATGCTAATCTGTAATCCCTTCATGTTAGTATTCCTGTTATTAGAATATGACTTACATGCTAACATGGGAGAAAATCATCAACATTCTTACCCAACTCTGAACCCTGAGATATACAATGATTGTCAGCCTGGCAAGACATGCTCCCAGGGGAAACAGTGGTATGATGGTGTGAGCACAACCAACCACTTTTTCACTGTATATAAAGTCTGACAAGACTCATGACTGGCACTATTGATTGAATCAAATACCCATGAATGCTCAGAGCACAGGACCTAAAGGAGTTCTTACTAGTAATATCCTGCTATATAGAAATGGAATGAAACTGTCTCTTAGTTTTACTTTTAGATATAAAGAGGAGTACACCTTTCACATCATCAGAGAAAATTCCCTTTACAGTAGACAATGATTATTAGAGACCCATAGCACCAGTTTGTAATTGTACATGGAATAAGAGACAGTTGAGTGCTCAGCTCTCCATGACACGGCTATACATCAACCATAAATCCCAGGCCTAGGGAACGCATAAGAAGAAAATATTGTAAGATCTACACATAGTGGGTAGGTATAATAAAACTTTTTTTCCTGGCTATGACAGGGATGTTGCACACATGAAAGCACAGTAAGTGTAACTGTATGCATAAGACATACACAAGATTTTTTCCAAGTAACACAGGCATTAATGAGAGAGGGACTCATGAAGTCCTATTCTTAAGTGAGGTGCTATTGGTTACTGAGTGCTGCTGAGGAGAGGAGAGTCCGTTTTCTTCAGGGATGAATAAATAGGCTCTGTTTTATTTTTCAACAGCACATGAATTTGGTCAGAAAGAGTGGTGTGGGCAGATATGGATGATTGGGAGGGGAGTAAAGTGTCAATCTGATCAACATATATGTGTGTGTATTATTTTCAAACAGTAAAATAAATAAATTAAAAATAAATATGTTCTCCCTATCAATATAGACAGGGTACAAATACAGAGATTTATGACTGGGCTATGAAGAGTAAATGTTGACATGCAACCACCCATCAGTATTTCTATACAGTTTACCAGCTGATATTAACTATGATGCAAACAGCAGCTGACAGAATAGAATAGTAGCCAGACAAGTATCAGGGAATTGTCTTCAGCTTGTCATGTGGAATGTGAGGCTCCAGGTAGTATCAGAAGAAACAACTAACTTAACAGAATAAGTTGAGGTTGCCTAATTGGGAAAAATATATGGATTCAAGAAAGTGAACATTTACAAAGAACACTTCAAAATGTAATCCTACACAGAATTCTGAAATATTTCATTTACAATACCAGAGGCAGAAGAAGAGTCAGTGGATCTTGTTATCCCATAATGTAAGGCTTTTCAATATAACCACATGCTGTTTTATAATCACATGATTTACTTATTTGAATTATGGGAACCACTGCTCTTCCAGTTTATTAGACTGAGGTACACGTGTAATATAGCTTTTCTGGTTAATTTAGTTTTGGTTTAAAATGTCTAATTTGCATATTAAACATACTAGTTTGTTTCATTTCACTGTATCTTTTAAAAAAACTTAACATCATTCCCATTATTATTATTATTATTATTATTATTATTATTATTATTACTTTAAGAATTCTCATTTGTGTAAACAGCTTGCTAATTTCTGGTTTATTTTATTCATAGTCTAATTTATATACCTTAGAGCTTTAATGATCAATGAGAAGGATATAGAAGGAACTGAGGGTGTGAAGAAGATGCAGGACATGTACAGAGCTGAGATCCTGTTGTCTAGACATTCTTAAGCACTGCAGATGTGGGCTCACAGATGCATCTTTGCACTCAAATGACATATACTGTTATTAAAATTAGAATTACCTTTAATCTTGTTTTTTCCTTAGAGAAATGAGGTTGGTTTTCTTCCTTGGGAAAACAATATTTCCTTGTTTTTAAGCACTTAACTTTTACTTTGAAATCTTTTAAAATGACGTCCTTAAGATGCACCAACTGTGATTCACTAGGCTCATGCTGAATCTCCTTCGAAGCCTTGGCAGCAGGTTGATCTAAGAGTAGGGACCTGCTGTCATATTTCTGTTTAGTTTTGCTGTTTAGACTGTTGCTGAAGATGTGCAGGTAGAATGTTTTATTTTTGGGGGGGGGTGCTTGTTGTCAAAATAACTCTGTGTTTATGTATTACAGTGTATGAATGAAGAAACAGGAGCAACCACTTTCTATTTATCAGTTAAATATCTATGTATGTGCTCGGCTACTCACCCTGTTAAAATCATTTATAAAAACATGAACCAGTACACTTAATTTACTACTGATTACTGTGCTGACTACAATAAACACAGCTTACTTGTTAAATCTTCCAAAATGAATTACATGACATTTAACATCGCAGCGGATGCTTCATGTAAAAAATATTGCCTTAAACTGTCTAAAAATCTTCAGATTTAAGATATGTTAAAGCCCATTTATCAGTAAATAGCTAGTTGGAAAGCTTACCTTCATAAAAGGCACCTCTGCAAACACCATCCTAGATTACAAGTGCTACCATTCTGCTCTTTCAGGTCATTTAAAGGTCCATAGGTTTTTATATCTCCGGAGCTCAAAGATCTTCATTTTGCTGTCAGGCTAAGAAAGTGACCTCCCACTCACATTATTAGAACCACGGCAGCTAGGGGCAGCAGGTACATAGGTGCATGCTCTACAATTCAAATCCAACTCTGCAGAGAAATCAACTTAAATGCCCTGTGGCTGAGGAATATCAGTTGGTGGAAATATTTAGGCAAATGTCAGCCAGTATTCTGTTAAGAGGAGAAAAGTCACTCAGAAATATAAATTCACACCTAAATGGCCTCCTGACCCTAGCTTTATTGATTGTTATCCCATCAGTTTGCCAGCTCCCCTCCCTAAACTAATTGAGTATAGATTTCAAATACCCACGTGCTTCAATTACTTCTGTTACCTTTCTTCTCTGTAAAAGGTAATGGGACTGTTCAGATTACAGAACAATTACTCACTATAAAAAGAATTCACAATATCCCCAGCCTTCTACCTTTCTATTTTTGAGTCTGTTTTTGGACCACCTGATGCTCCTTGAAGAGAGACATGCTGGCAAGTGCTAATTTTGGGTAATATTTTTGGAGATTCTTTGCAATGTTCCTTTGCACTACACCAGTTCAAGTCCTTCCCATACCATTTAATTCTCACAAATTTCAGATACAAACAGAATGACAAGCCATGATGATATCTTCTAAGCAATAAAAGCCCAAAACAAAACAGTTACACAATCATATTTTGCCACAGATCTTTCAAGGAGAGCAAATGTTTGTATGACTCAGAAATGGAAGAAACACTATCAGATTCCACAAAATCATGGTTGCCTCCCCCTCTTATAAACTGGATAACAGTACAACACCATCACCGCAGTTCGCAACAACTGCAATACCTATATCCCTGAAAGTTATATAAGCTTAACAAGCAGTTGAAAATTGAATTCCAGAACAAATTTAAAAGCATGGTGTTGTGCTGGGCATGGTGGTGTATGCCTGTAATATCAGCACTCAGGAGGCAGAGGCAGGTGATTTCTGCATTCAGTTCAAGGTAATCCTGGTCTACAAAGTGCCCTCCAGGACAGCCAGAGCTATACAGAGAAACCCTATCTCAAAAAACAAACAAACAAAGAAATGCCTGGTGTAGTAGCATAAGAATACTTTAATCTCTGCACTTGAATGGCAGCACTTGCAGGCAGATATCTGTGAGTTTGAGGCCATTATGGTCCCATGATCCCAAAACTGGCAGGGCTTCATAGAGTGACCCTATCTCAAAGAATGAATAAATTTAAAAATAAAATTCTATACACACAATGAAAATGTGATATAGTTATGCAAGGATAACACAAAGGATGTAAATCAAATAAATGTATCTCAGCACAAAAATAGTCTCAAAAATTAATAGTTGAATTGTCATCTCAGTACCTACAGAAAATGCATTGGACATGTCCATCATCACCTCATGATAAAATTCCTGAAGAAACTAGGAATAGGAGAAACATGCCTCACCTGAATAAATCTTCTATTCAACAGACATAGTCAACATTATAGTAATGGGAGAGAGAAAAAGTCTGTATAAAATAAGAAACAAGACCAGGGTATACATTCTCTCTACCTTATTCAACATAATACCTGAGACTTAGAAGCAATGAGCAAGTATAAAGAAACAAAATGGAAAGAGAAAGTGAATGTGTGGATCCCTGCAAACTCTACTTTCATTAGGGAAGTGCTCTTGGTGAGGTAAGAAGAAAAGTAAGGTCAGTTCAAATTAGTCAGCAAGGCTGGTTCAAACTTCTGGAGCTTGATGCCTAGTGGGTGAATTTTTACAAATCTGAACTCAGAAAAACTTTGGAAAATGTTTCCTGTTGACAGCTACTACAAGAAAACTTCAGGCATGACTAGGCCAGAACTCCTCTTCACAGTATGTGACTTCAACCAAGCACCCATTGTAAAGGGCTGCAATCTATGTGCCGCCACTAGATGGTGCTAAACCTCATTGTGCGCAGCTGCGAGAGCACAGCCAGCTAAAGTCACCAGTCCATCTCCCAGGAGGCTTTTGCCCAACCCCTGGGGGCTTTAACCTATCCCCAGGGTGCATGAAGATCATGGGTGTTGCTACCAGTCCTAGTTTAGACACGTCACCAAAAGTATTTAAGCCACACACTTTCTGAGCTTTCTTTGTCTACCTCAATATGATATAGAAGTAAAAGTTAACCGTGGAAGAATCTGGTGTGTCCTGTGTTTATTTCCCGCGGGACGGGGATAAGCTTGGGATACTTGGTGCTAGAAACCCGGGAAAAAACGCCTTAACAACGCCGGCACCAGAGGAGACCCTTCTAATTGAAGCAGATTCAGAACCAAGGTGGATTTTGGAATTCCGAGAGCATGCTGAATCCTTGTAAGTAACTCTGATCCTTCTTAATCCCTCCCCTTAACTGGAAGGCGGCACTGAAAGCCTTTTGTTCTCATGCTGGCTGTGTTAACTCTATTTCTCCCGGTTTGATCCTGCACTCACCAGAAGTGGCGCTGAAAGAAAAAGTTTTGAATGCTGTTAAGCACGGTCAGAGGGACGTATATAAGCCGCAGTGCTCGTCTCATATTTAAGCCTCTCGTAGATAAGGGAGCAGTATGGGAAATTCACATTCTGTAACTACAGCTCTACACTCTGTTTTAAAACAGCGAGAGATAAAAGTTTCTACAAGAACCTTAGAAACGTTCATTAGGGAAATAGAACGTATATCACCTTGGTACGTGTGTTCAGGGTCGTTAACTCTTTCCTCTTGGGAGAAATTAAGGGAAGACTTAGCTAAGGAACAACAGAATGGGAAATTAAAGGCAGGGACCATGCCATTATGGAAACTGGTGAGATCGTGCCTGGAGGATGAGAGATGCCGTCCAGCAATAATAACAGGGCAGGCAATATTAGAAGAAGCACAGGACAGCATGGCAGAAACGGAATGGTGTGAAAGGTTAGGAGCTCCAAAAAAGGAAAATGTGCACAAAAGAAAAAAAGCCCTTCCAGAGACCTTGAGTCAGAGGAAGTGAAAAATTTGAGGATAAGTCCTCAGGGAGAGAAAAAGGAAAAGGAGAAAGTTCAGAAAAGGAAAAGCCTTTATCCGGTAAAGGAACTAGAGGCTTTGAAGCTTGATAGTTTAAAAGCAGATGAGCTTAGCTCCTCTGAGGAAGAGGAGTCACATTATGAGGCAGCTCATTATAAAAAAGAAAGATACCATCCAGAGGAAAGGCGAGTGAAGAAATCAGAGAAAAAAATTAAAAGTTACTGGAGACACAGAACAGGCCACCTCTGGGCTTTCTAGTCTCAATACACCTCCACCTTATGTGGAGAAATTTTATTCTGATTCTTTTCTTTCAAAGGAGGAAAAGAAAAAATTATATCAGGCATTTCCTGTCTTTGAAGCTGCAGATGGAGGTCGAGTACACGCCCCCGTGGAGTATACTCAGATAAAAGAACTTGCTGAGTCGGTTCGCAATTATGGAGTTAGTGCCAACTTCACTATCTCCCAAATTGAAAGATTTGCTACTTTAGCCATGACCCCAGGAGACTGGCAGACAACAGTGAAGGCTGCACTCCCTAATATGGGGCAATATATGGAGTGGAAAGCGTTGTGGCATGATGCTTCTCAGACACAGGCCAAAGTCAATGCCACTGCTGAAGGCAATCAGAGAAATTGGACATTTGAATTATTAACAGGACAAGGGCAATATGCTAATAATCAGACGAATTATGATTGGGGAGCATACAATCAAATCTCCACTGCTGCCATTAAGGCGTGGAAGGCACTTTCCAAAAAGGGAGAGTCTGGAAGATACTTGACAAAAATTATACAAAATCCTCAAGAGTCATTCTCAGACTTTGTAGCTAGAATGACAGAGGCAGCAGGCAGAATTTTTGGAGACTCTGAACAGGCAATGCCTTTAGTGGAACAGTTGATTTATGAGCAAGCCACTCAAGAATGCAGAGCAGCAATTACACCTAGAAAGAGCAAAGGACTGCAAGATTGGTTAAGGGTATGCCGTGAACTTGGAGGCCCCTTATCTAATGCAGGGTTAGCGGCTGCCATCCTGCAGGGCCAAAGGCGTTCAGATACAAATAGTAATAACAGGGTCTGCTATAACTGTGGCAAACCAGGGCATATGAGAAGGGACTGCCAGGCACTCATAAAAGGAAAAGTGCTAGGGCTATGTACCAGGTGTGGAAAAGGCTATCATCGAGCCAGTGAGTGTCGTTCAATTAAAGACGTCAGAGGCAGATTTATTCAGTCTGGACCTCAGGCAGAAAGAAGTGAAGACAATTCAAAAAACGAGTTTCTGGGCCCCAGGTCTCAGGGCCCCAAAACATATGGGATCCCAGCTCACAACAGGCGGACACTACAGTCCACAGAGCTGCAGAAGTCTCAGCAAGAGTGGATCTCTGTGCCATCACTCGATTCATGCTGACACCCTCAATGGGGATGCAGCCCATTCCCACTGACTTCAAAGGGCCTCTGCCATCCAGAAGTGTTGGCCTAATACTGGGCCAGGCCTCCTTGGCTTTGCAAGGCCTCATTATCCACCCTGGAGTCGTAGATCAAGACTATGAGGGGGAACTTCAAGTTCTTTGTTCCTGTCCTCAAGGTGTTTTTTCTATAGCACAAGGAGATAAAATACCTCAGCTAATAATCTTGCCAAGCCTACATGGCTACTCCCCCTCCCCTGGTGTCCTTCAAGCTGCTAGAGAAATTGGCTCTGCTGAAAATGATTCTGCTTACTTAATAATGCCTCTTGATTCCAGGCCAGCTTTAGAGTTAGTTATAGAAGGGAAACACTTCAAAGGGATTCTAGATACAGGAGCAGATAAAAGTATCATCTCTTCCCACTGGTGGCCAAAAGCTTGGCCCGTTACTCAGTCATCACATTCTTTGCAAGGGTTAGGCTATCAGTCCTGCCCCACTATCAGCTCTCGCACTCTGAGCTGGCAAGCACCTGAAGGTCAAACGGGAAGGTTTACTCCCTATGTCTTACCACTCCCAGTTAATCTTTGGGGGAGAGACATTTTACAGGCACTAGGAATAACCTTGACTAATGAGTACTCACCACAAGCTGTTCAAATGATGAAGAAAATGGGCTATAAAGAGGGAAAGGGATTAGGGAAAAGAGAGCAGGGTAGACTTGAACCTATTCCTCAAGAGGGTAATAAAGGAAGACAAGGCTTGGGTTTTTTCTAGAATCAGCTGTTGAGGGTTCCATGCCCATACCATGGATTACAGAGGAGATTGTATGGGTTCCTCAATGGCATCTATCCTCTGAAAAATTAGAAGCAGCCACAAAACTGGTCTCTGAACAGCTACGCTTAGGTCATTTAGAACCCTCTACCTCACCCTGGAATACACCTATTTTTGTAATTAAGAAAAAATCTGGCAAATGGCGTTTATTACATGATCTTAGAGCAATTAATGCACAAATGCGCCTGTTTGGATCAGTTCAGCGAGGGCTCCCATTGCTCTCTGCCCTACCTAAAAATTGGGAAATTATAATTATAGATATTAAAGATTGTTTTTTCTCTATACCTTTATGTCCTCAAGATAGGCAAAGATTTGCATTTACCATCCCAGCCATTAATCACTTAGAGCCTGATCATAGGTACCAATGGAAGGTCTTGCCTCAGGGGATGGCAAATAGCCCCACTATGTGTCAGCTGTATGTGCAATTGGCACTTAAGTCAGTTAAAAATCATTTTCCATCGATTCTTCTGATAAATTATATGGATGACATACTGATATGTCACAGAGATTTACAGTTATTACAAGAAGCATATCCTATATTAATAAAAACATTAGGGAAATGGGGACTGCAGGTAGCCACTGAAAAGGTGCAAGTTGCTCAAATAGGAGCCTTCTTAGGGTCACTCATTTATCCTGACAAAATTGTTCCTCAAAGATTAGAGATTCGCAGAGATCATTTACACACCTTAAATGATTTTCAAAAATTATTAGGAGATATAAATTGGCTGAGACCATTTTTAAAGATTTCCTCTGCTGAGTTAAAACCTTTATTTGACATTTTGGAAGGAGAGTCTCATATCTCCTCCCCTAGAATCCTTACTCCTGCTGCAAATCAGGCCTTGCAGACAGTAGAAAAAGCTTTGCAAAAGGCTCAATTACAACGCATTGATGAGTCACAACCTTTTGATTTGTGTGTCTTTAAGACAGCCCAGTTGCCAACCGCAGTCTTGTGGCAAAATGGACCTTTATTATGGGTTCATCCAAATGCATCTCCTGCTAAAATAATAGATTGGTATCCTAATGCAGTCGCACAACTTTCACTTCGAGGAATAAAAGCAGCTATTACTTATTTTGGACAAGATCCTAAAATCCTAATTGTACCTTATACTGCTGCACAGGTTCAGACCTTGGCAGCTACATCTGATGATTGGGCAGTTTTAGTCACCTCCTTTTCAGGACGGATTGACAACCATTATCCTAAACATCCAATTTTACAGTTTGCTCTAAATCAGGCTATGGTGTTCCCACAAGTAACAGCTAAGGACCCACTCACAGATGGGATTGTGGTGTACACTGATGGATCAAAAACTGGTATAGGTGCTTATGTGGTTAATAATGAGATAGTAACTAAGCAATATAATGAGACCTCACCTCAAGTTGTGGAATGTTTAGTGGTACTAGAGGTTCTTAAGGCATTCCCAGGACCGCTTAACATTGTATCAGATTCCTCCTATGTAGTAAATGCAGTTAACATTCTTAAAACAGCTGGGGTAATAAAACCCTCCAGCAAAGTTGCCAATATTTTTCGACAAATACAGTTTGTTTTATTAAATAGAAAATTCCCTGTTTATATTACTCATGTTAGGGCACACTCAGGCCTCCCTGGTCCTATGTCTCTGGGAAATGATTTAGCAGACAAAGCCACTAAGGTTATAGCTGTTGCTCTGTCTTCCCAGGTAAAAGCAGCAAAAGAATTTCATAAGCGCTTTCATGTGACAGCTGAGACTTTAAGTCGCCGCTTTGCATTAACTAAAAAAGAAGCTAGAGAGATTGTTACTCAATGTCACAATTGTTGTGAATTTTTACCTGTCCCTCATGTGGGGATAAACCCTCGTGGCGTCAGGCCATTACAGGTCTGGCAAATGGATGTCACGCATATTTCCTCCTTTGGGAGAAATCAATATTTACATGTTTCTATTGACACCTACTCTGGTGTAATGTTTGCCACACCTTTAACAGGTGAAAAAGCCTCTCATGTTATACAACATTGTCTCGAGGCATGGAGTGCTTGGGGAAAACCCAAACTCCTTAAGACAGACAATGGACCAGCTTACACCTCTCAAAAATTTCAACAGTTCTGTCGCCAGATGGAAGTGACTCATCTGACTGGTCTTCCGTATAATCCTCAAGGGCAGGGCATTGTAGAACGTGCCCATCGCACCCTCAAGTCCTACCTTATTAAACAAAAAGGGGGAATCCAGGAAGTTCTACACACATTGCCAAGAGTAGCTGTTTCTATGGCACTCTTCACTCTTAATTTTTTAAACCTTGATGCTCAAGGCCATACTGCGGCTGAACGTCACTGTTCAGAGCCTGACAGGCCAAAAGAGATGGTAAAATGGAAAGATGTTTTGACTGGTCTCTGGAAAGGCCCGGATCCTATATTAGTAAGATCCAGGGGAGCTGTTTGTGTTTTCCCACAGGAAGAAGACAACCCATTCTGGCTGCCGGAACGACTGACACGGAGAATTCCGACACCTGAAGCTGACTCCCGGATGGATCCCTTGGAAACTACCTCTAGTCCTCGTGCTACCTCTGTGGATTTGGGTTCCTAGTATATTTGGAGAGTATAGATGGGCAATTCTGTCTGCTTTCCCTAAGCCCATGCCTGTCCGTCATAATACAGCTGTTTTTCCCAAGTTTTTTACGACCAATAAAACTTTAGGTCTGCCATACCTACCATTTGACCCTATCTGGGCACCATTGGGAGAAAAACGCTCTTTAAGGGAACGAGGTTCTCTCTGTTTCCAAATTTATAAATTAGGAAATTGTATCAGACTCACCAGCCGAGCTTTGGGAATGTTTTTTAAGTATCGAGTAGGCGTGGTGAAAATAACCCAAGACACTTCCAACAGAGATATTACCGTTACAAATCGGACCTTCTGGCATGAGGCAACTTGGGTTAATGGTACATTTCTACCACCTAACTTTTCAGATAAAGAACGTCCCAATCAACCAAAAATGGCTCCTCATTGTAGCTTGGAAGATGAAGGGCTGATCCTGCCTTGGTCTGATTGTCAATCCTCTGTCACTCGTTGGGCAGATCAGAGTAAAACTTTTTCCTTTTCTCCCAACATGATAGATGACCCAGAGCAAAAATATGTTATGAAAAAGGGACTTTTCATACAGGACTTTAGAATGCATCCTTTTCATAAATGGGTACTTTGTGGGATTAATGGTAGCTGTACAGATCTTAATCCCTTGGTTTTCCTCCAAGGAGGAGCTGCTGGAAAAGCGATTTTTAGTGGTATTTCAAAATTTGCTCAGTTTCATCAAGTTCTGTTACCTGATAGAACCATTTATCAAAATTCTACTACTGAAATCACTGGATTTAATAAGACACTGATAAAGCAGACTAATTATTTACCTACTCCAGTTTGTGTGTACACCCCTTTCTTGTTTATTCTTTCTAATGGTTCCTTTGAATCCTGTACTAATGAAACCTGCTGGATGTCACAATGCTGGAGCCTTAAGTGAGCCAGCCGTGCAATGCTTGCCAAGATTCCACGATGGGTTTCTGTCCCCGTGGAGATCCCTTCCACCATAACCTTACACAGGCAAAAGCGAGACTTTGGTATCACTGCAGCCGTTGTGGTGGCAATGGCTGCCAGTGCGGCGGCAGCTACAGCTGCTGGAATTGCTATGGCAACATCACTCCAGTCAAGTACAACTGTCGAGCAGTTGTCCTCCTCTGTAGCAGAGGCCATCGATCAACATTCAGTGCTCAGTGCCCAATTAAAAGGTGGGCTAATGATAGTGAACCAGCGCATTGACCTGGTGGAGGAAAGGCTAGAAATTCTGCTCCAATTGGCTCAGCTTGGCTGTGATAAGAAATCAGGAGCCTTATGTATTACTAGTGTCCAATATGAAAATTGGACACATGCAGCTAATCTATCTAAAGAATTGTCTTTGTTTCTTACAGGAAACTGGTCTGAAGGATTTGACGAAAAGCTTGAGGCGCTACGTACAGCAGTGATGACGATTAATTCTACTCGCGTGGACCCATCATTGATCGATGGAATCAAAGGACTTTCTTCTTGGATGTCCTCTGCATTCTCACATTTTAAAGAGTGGGTGGGAGTGGGCCTGTTTGGCGCAACCCTGTGTTGTGGACTAGTGTTTCTTCTATGGCTGGTATGCAAACTCAGATCTCAACAGAAACGTGACAAGGTGGTAATTGCTCAAGCACTTGCTGCCATAGAGCAAGGCACCTCCCCTGAAATTTGGCTATCTATTCTCAAGAATTAGTTGGCATTTGAGTTCTCTGTCTTTGCATCCCACAAAATTGTGGATACATTGCATTGAGATGAGAGAAACTCAACGATCATTGATCAGTCCGTGCACATTGCTGAGGTTTCCTCATTGCATGTGATAAGGTGATCATGATTTCCCCACTAATTCATTTTTGGCTGGCCTCTTTTGTAGAGTTCACCCTAGGCCATTTAGCAGTTATAGTCACACAGCACTGTGGTATCCAAAGACGGGCAACTTTCCTCATGCACAGACCAACCTAAGACAATGGGGCCCGGTGGTGATAGGGTTACCCGATAACGGGTAAGGCTGTGACATTGGAGGAACGACCTAAAACAGGGGCCACAGCAGATGGACGTAACTACATAGGCCTAGACCAGCCTCATTTTAATAAATTATAGAGGGGGAGATGTAAAGGGCTGCAATCTATGTGCCGCCACTAGATGGTGCTAAACCTCATTGTGCGCAGCTGCGAGAGCACAGCCAGCTAAAGTCACCAGTCCATCTCCCAGGAGGCTTTTGCCCAACCCCTGGGGGCTTTAACCTATCCCCAGGGTGCATGAAGATCATGGGTGTTGCTACCAGTCCTAGTTTAGACACGTCACCAAAAGTATTTAAGCCACACACTTTCTGAGCTTTCTTTGTCTACCTCAATATGATATAGAAGTAAAAGTTAACCGTGGAAGAATCTGGTGTGTCCTGTGTTTATTTCCCGCGGGACGGGGATAAGCTCGGGATAACCCATGACCTTTTCACCCAGAATGAGTTGTCCTGACAGAGAAAAGGCATGTGAGTTCTAGTAAGGAAGTCAAACTTACATTGAAGAAAGGATACCCTTACCAAATGGTGCCTGGCCATGTGGGTCCTCATATGTGTGAACAGAAATCACATTCCAAGATGTGACACTGAACTAACACCATATCACTATTAATTAAAGATCTTATTATAATAGGTAGAAATTCCTAAGAGAAGCCACACCAAGATGTAGGTAAGGACCAGGGGTTTCTGGGTAGAATTCTAGTAATACAGGGGTTCACAGTAAATGAGATGAACAGATGATTCCAAAACGGAGTGAAATGGTGAATAAATAATGAACCACATTAAATATTTTCAGGCATAAAAGGAATGAAAATTTAAAGAAAACCACACCAACATGCAATCTCATTCCAGACAGCATGTGCACAATAAAGGAACAAACAACAAATGGTGTGGAGGATGTGAGGAAAGGAGCACTATTCACTAAGACTGGAAACTAGCAAAGCCGCTGGAGAAAACCTTGGTTTAGAGGATGCTCAAAGTCCTAAAATAGAACTGCCATACTATGCTGTACTACTCAGCCATTAAAAAGAATGAATTTATGAAATTCCTAGGCAAATGGATGAAACTGGAGGGCATCATCCTGAGTGAGGTAACCCAATCACAAAGGAACTCACTCAATATGTACTCACTGATAAGTGGATATTAGCCCAGAAACTTAGGATACACCAGATATAAGAAACAATTTGCTAAAAGCGTGAAACTCAAGAAGAACGAAGACCAAAGTGTGGACACTTTGCCCCTTCTTAGAATTGCGAAAAAAACACCCATGGAAGGTGTTACAGAGACAAAATTTGGAGCTGTGACAAAAGGATGGACCATCTAGTGATTGCCATGTCAGGGGATCCATCCCATAATCAGCTTCCAAATGCTGACACCATTGCACACACTAGCAAGATGTTGCTGAAAGGACCCAGATATAGCTGTCTCTTGTGAGACTATGGCGGGGCCTAGAAAACACAGAAGTGGATGCTCACAATCAGCTATTGGATGGGTCACACGGTGCCCAATGGAGGAGCTAGAGAGAGTACCCAAGGAGCTAAAGGGAACTGCAACCCTATATGTGGAACAACATTATGAACTAACCAGTACCCCAGAGCTCTTGTCTCTACCTGCATATGTATCAAAAGATGGCCTAGTCAGCCATCACTGGAAAGAGAGGCCCTTTGGACTTGCAAACTTTATATGCCCCAGTACAGGGGAACGCCAGGGCCTAAAAGGGGGAGTGGGTGGGTAGGAGATTGGGGGGGGGAGTGGGTATGGGGGACTTTTGGTATAGCATTGGAAATGTAAACGAGGAAAATACCTAATTAAAAAAAAAACACATTATAGACTCTGCCTGGAAACACATTAGTAGACCTAAACATTGGGAAATGGGAAATGTTTTTCAGAATGCACGTATGTCATCTGGTGAAGATGAAGGGAATGGAAGACAGTCAAAGAGATGAAATGACCAAAATCAAAAGGACAAATGCCACACATTTTCTCTCATCATGCTGAATCTAAATTTAAATTAAGATGATATCAAAGGTTTACTGGGAATAATCTGAGAAATGGTCAGTATAAAGGATGCAGCATGACAGGAGATGATGAACAGAGAGAATTCTATGAAATGCATTGTGTGCATTTGTGACAATGTTGCAATGTGCACATAATAGATGCTATAACAGCCTATGTAATAATACATGGCAGTACATAATATTATACAAAAGCTTGAGTCCTGAGTTCAGAGTCCTATCACCCCTATCTAAAGCTTCTCATGGAGTCATGCACCTGTAATAAAAGCAGTGGGCGACACCTAGGCAAATCCCTGAGTACACTGGGTAGTGTAGCCAATTGCTGAGGTCCCTGATCAGTGAGAGATCTATTCTTCAAAATTACAATGTTACTGTGTTTGAGGCAGATTCCCAGTAGCGACCTCTGACCTCAACTTGTATGCACAATCCCAACCCCCCTAAAAGAACATTGTCATGAGGCACTACTGACTAATGTATTGATGTCATCCCTTGTAAACTTAGTATGCTTCATCATGTCTTCGGCTTCCACTCTGTTCAAGCAACTTTCTGATAGTTCATTGCTTGGTGTCTTCTCTCTAAAAGTTGGTTTCTGCAGAGTAAATTGAATTATTTCTTTTTTTTTTTCATCATCTTCTTACACTCCAGATTTTATCCCCCCCCCCCCGGTCTACTATCTGATTCTTCCCCACCCCATACCTCCATCCAGACCCTGTCTCCACCTGGATGTTCCCACACTATCCACAACTGTCACCCGACTAGCCCTACCCTCCCTTGGGCCTCCAGTCTTTTAAGGGTTAGGTGTATCTTCTCTGACTGAACTTAGACCTGGTAGTCCTTTGCTGTATATGTGTTTGGGGCCTCATAAACTCTGATGTATGCTGCCTGGTTGGTGGTTCAGGGTCTGAGAGGTCTCTGGGATCCAGGTTATTTGTGTCTGCTGGTCCTGCTACAGGGTCACCCTGCCCCTCAGCATACATGTTCTTTGGGCCCGAGTTACCTCATGGTCCGAGTAGTTCGACCCATGTACATGCAAATCTCAGGATGTTCTTTTGCTTCTTAGCTTAGTAGTATTCCATTGGGTAAATGAACCATATTTTCTATATCCATTCTTCTGCTCTGGGACATTTCGGGTTTTCTCCAGCATCTGGGTTTCACAAACAAGGCTTCTATGAACATAGTGGAATATGTAGCCCCTTGGTATGGTGGGGCATTCTTTGGGTTTATACCCAAGAGTGGTAAAGCTGGATCTTCAGGCAGATATATTTTCAGTTTTCTGAGGAATCTCCAAATTGATTTCCTGAGTGGTTTTTACAAGTTTCCAATCCCACCAGCAATGGAGGAATGTTCCTTTTTCTCCACATCCTTGCCAACATGTACTGTCAGTTTAGGTTTAGATCTTTGCATGTCAGATGGATGTAATCTGGAATCTCAGGGTCATTTTGATTTGCACTTCTCTGATCACTAAGGACTTTGAATGATTTCTATAGTGATGCTTTTTCATTTTGTTCACCCTTGTCAGGATTTTCTTTTTTCTTCGTTCAAAATTATTATGGATTTAAAAGAAAAGCAGGAAAAATATAAAAATAGACATATGTGTGTACATGCTTCACTCACTTTCTCCAGAGGTCAACTGCTTACTTAAAGTCATAGCAAAGTGGTTCACACCAGGAAGTACAGACTGGCATGACACTTTTAGTCAACCTCTTCTCACCCGACTCATTGTTCCACTCACCTTCTCTTTTGTCCTGTGTCTGCATCTAAGCCCTGTCTTACATCATGTTGCTTCCTCCTGTTTTCCTCCCATCTGTGAATGCTTTAGACTTCTTCATCTTTCTGACCTTAACTTTTGAAGAAGATTCAGAAAGTAATAAATAACTTCAAACACAAATTAGACTGAAGTGGGGAGCAGACAAAGAAAAGTAATTTTTTTCAATAATTTGTAAGCCTGGATACATAAACTAATACTATGAAAATGAAAGTCAACTAGTGATCCAAAGAGAAAAATCTTACGAGGCATTTTGTCCCTTATCTATAATTCTACCAATTGGAAATCTTAGGCATAATTTTATTATGAGATTTATGCCAACTTGAGCCATAGTGTTAGAAGCAGTCTCAAAAATTTTCACAAATTTAATTAGAGGAGGAAATAATGAAATAAACATAGATATAAAAAGAAACAAGAGCAAATGAAGAAGGAAATTAATAAACGTGGATGAAAGGAAGGAATGATGTAAGGAAGGTAGGTACGAAAGAAGGAAGAAAGTATGGCAGGAGAGAGGGAATATGGGAGGGATAAAGGAAAGAAAGAAGGAACTCAGAAAAGGAGGAGGGACAGGATAATCTCTTTTAACTCTGGAGATCCCAAAGAGCTTAAATTCTAATCTCCCTATCTAGATTAAACGAACAAAGGCTCCAGTCACTTTTACAATGAACTTCCACTATACTTTAAGATATATATGATTTCTTAAAATCAGGCAGTAGGCATTTGTGATGCATGATTTTACCTGAATCTCCCAAGGACAGCCTGGTGTATGGAGTGAGGTACAGAACAGCTAGGAATAAACACAGAAACACTGTCTCAAAAACACCATGAGAGAGAGACAGAGACATGTCTTGTCTCTAGCTGCATATGTATCAAAAGATGACCTAGTCGACCATCACTGCAAAGAGAGGCCCATTTGACTTGCAAACTTTATATATCCCCAGTACAGGGGAACACCAGGGCCCAAAAGGGGGAGGGGATTGGGGGGGGTATGGGGGGACCTTTGGGATAGCATTGAAAATGTAAATGAGGAAAATACCTAATTAAAAAAAAAACAGCTAGGAATAAACACAGAAACACTGTCTCAAAACCACCATGAGAGAGAGAGTGACAGAGACAGAGAGACAGAGATAGACAGAAACAGAGAGACAGACTCAAACAGAAACATAATTAAGGGACACAGAGAGAGACAAAAAGAGAGACATAATCTCACTCTGGTCTAGACTATTCCCATGAGGAGAACACAGGAGGTATTCACCTACCTTGCATTACTAATAAGATCATAAATTATTTGAACATAAACTGAGTCATGGACTGAGTTGGGAAAGGCACAGCAGATCTCTGCTTTGCACACAGAAGCTTCAGTCTTGACAATATCACTGTGAAAAAAAAAACATTGTTCTCATCACACTCAGAAGAAACTTTTGATACAAGATGGCACCCATTTATGGGTTTCCTAAAGGGAAGTCTAGTTTAGTTCCTTAACTTGATAAGAGGCTTCAACCAGAAACACACACCACACTCTGTTCCTTAGTCAGGAATCAAAAGAATTTTCTTTAGAGAGGGAACTTTGACAGAAGATTTCCATCATTGGTTCCATTTAACCATTTAGGTCCAAGAAAAAGAAAGCAACATTATATTTCTTGGTGTGAAAAATTAAATCATTGTTACACAATGATACCATTATTTACATACTAACTTAAGAGAAGGTAAAGGTAAACTATTTTAGACTTGAAACACTAATTTTAGAAATGAAGAAGTGGTTCTTAAATATTGATACTCAAATATTTAGGGTGGCTTTTGGGATCCAAAGTCAACCTTGACCACATTAGTGGGTTTTGTACAAGACCAGCCCTGGCTACTTAAGACTATCTAAAATCAGCAGCCTGTCTCCCACACACCATATTGCAATTACATAAGCAGCATGCTGTCTTGCTCTCTGGTTGGGAAACTATCCTAGGGAACCATTTGTTTAGAAGGGTTTTGCAAAAGGCAAGAATTTACTCTGATGACATTATCTAACCCACATTCCCTTCCAAAGGTCTCATCTGTACTGGCATAGATTGTTTCCACTCTCTTGCTACCTCACAATGAGGCTCAAATTTCAAGAAGAGATTTTCTGGCTGGTGAGGGGAGACTTCGTTGAGACCATAACAGGTGAGAGAAAAAGCCTGCCAGTGTCCTGACAGCTCAGAAGAGAAAACCCTGAGAAAACCCTCCACCATGACAGATAGTAGCAGAGAGGGAAGCACTAGGTGTAAAGGTCATGTAAGCATCTTAATCAAGTGCAGTTGTTCTTACTGAACAATGGAGAGTTCATGAATGCCAGCTCAGTGTGGCCTCTCAGGACCTTTAGTGGCTGAGTCATCTCCTCCTTTCCTGTATGAATGCACCGACTGTGAAAAATTGATTTTTTACTCATTTTTAGCAAAGGCTAACTTCAAGACCTGTCCAAGTACCTCTCCTCCCTGCTCCTTTCCTTTCAAGTAGGAAAGGAGCAGGGAGGCCATTGTTCAGAGCCAATGTTCTCTGAATTGTTAATTGACTCCCCAGCATCAGTTGGACTCAATATATTTTGTCCTATCTGTCTTCTAAGCTTTTTCAACAATTGATTTCTGTGCCCATAGACCTTGTACTAAGTCTCACTTCATAATCAAATTCCTAGGGATTTCCACAGTCTTTCACTATCATAGAAGTTTGCAAAGAATTCATTCACTGGTTTTTAAGCTTTTCCCATGTTATTTTATTTCTGGATTATCAAATTGACTCCGTTTCTTTGTTTTCTGGAGATCATGTGCAGATTTTGAAATGATAATCCCACTCAATCTTATATAAAAGCACTAAGATTAGTGGTCCTAAATATACTTAAGTTGTTGCTCAACATCCTGTAGGGAGAAAAAACACAAAATTAAGTACATATAATGGGGGACAATTTACTCCAAAAGAGAGAGCAGGGATTGTAGAGAAGAGCAAATAGCCAATAAGGCTCAGAAACCAGTGGGATTCTGCAGTCTGGAAATGGGACAACAATGTATGGTTTGGTGCCATTCCTGAAAGACAAGGTCAAAATTCATCTTCATCCTTAGGGAATAAGCCACCCCCAGATGAAAATTAAAATTGTTTCCTTCAACTACCTTCCCAGCACACAAAGAAACCTATCTTGATTTATACAATGACACACAGGTTAGGAAGTATAGCCAAGATCTTCTCAAGTCTCATGATCTCTGGATAATTTAGAAGTTCAGTTTATTTATTATTTTAAAAATATTTTTAATAAATTATTTTCTTTATTTACATTTCAAATGTTTTCCCATTTCCTGGTTTTTCATATGAAAACCCCCTATCCCCTACCCACTTCCCCTGCTCAATGACCAATCTACTCCAGCTCCCTGGTCCTGGCATTCCCCTACATTAGGACATTGAACCTTCACAGGATTAAGGTCATCTTCTCTCATTGATGACCAACAAAGCCATCCTCTGCTAAATATGCTGCTAGAGAAATAGTTCCCTCCATGTGTACTCTTGGGCTAGTGCTTTAGTCCCTAGGATCATTGGGGTTACTGGTTGGTTCATATTGTTCCTCCTATGGGGCTGCAAAACCCTTCAGTACCTTGGGTCCTTTCTCTGTCTCCTCCATTTGTGGTCCCTGTGATCAGTCCAATGGTTGGCTGAGAGCATCCTCCTCAGTATTTGACAAGCACTGACAGAGTGTCTCAGGAGATAGCTATACCAGGCTCTGGTCAGCAAGCTCTTGTTGGCATCCACAATAGCACCTGGGTGTAGTGACACTATAGGGGATGGTTAGTCAGATGGGGCAGCCTCTCAATGACCTTTCATTCAGTCTCTGCTCCACACTTTGTCTCTTAGACTCCACCCATGGGTATTTTGTTCCCCCTTCTAAGAAGGACCAATGTATCCCCACTTTGGTTTTCCTGGTTTTTGAGTTTCATGTGATCTGCTAATTGTATCTTGGGTGTTCCAATCTTCGGGGCTAATATCCACTTATAAGTGAGTGAATACCAGGTGTGTTCTTTTGTGATTGAGTTACTCAACTTTTTCGAATCTTGGAGATTGACATGAATACTGATTTGAACTACAGGTAAAATTATGCCCTGTATCCTGTTGACTGTATTGTGTCCTCTCTGTAAACCCACATTTTCTCCCATGGATGGAGTGTGTCATCTCTCACATTCATTATAAGAAGTCTTGACAGTTGTTAAATTGTGGATAAGTACTGTGTGTTCTATGGTCATCCTCCTTTGTACTTGGCCTTGAGGTGCTTAGAGTCTGATTGGTTTTGTCAACAGCTGGAAGGACCTGGTCACAATAGCTGCCTTACTGTGTAAGAATCCAATGTCTGCAGGCCATTACTGCTTTACTCTTGTTTTATTCATTGTACTCTGAGACTATGGAGCCTACCTGGATTTATTTGGCATTTTAATTTTTTTTTCTGTGTGTGAAGTTAGTTGTGTGTGTTTTGTTCAGGATCTGGGGTTGTGGGTCCTTTGATGAGGTCTTAGGATGTGTGTGATGCACAGATTGTAGGGCATGATAGTGTTGAGCCCTTAGAGGCCCAAATTGATCATCAGGGTTCTTTATTCCCTGTGTTTTCCTTGGTGTCACATAGGATTCTCCTGGAGTAGGAAGTGTTATAAAGCCTTTTCCGTTATATACTAGTTATGCCCTCTGAGAATTCATGTAGCAATAAGAACAAAGGATTATCCCTGCCTTAAAACTAAGAGGGAAAAAAAGCCTTAAAACTAAGGACCAAAGCCTGTGGGACAGTCTAGTAGAAACATTTCACAGAACTAGTGTATTCCTTTAGGCTCACCTAAGAGTTCTTGAGGGTCAGCGATCTCCATTTGGTCCCCTGGCTCTCTGTCTTCTGCCCAAGATAATAAGTTTAATCAGTACCAATAGGACAAGTTGGAAGGAGCAAGGATGTGGCATACAATTTTCTTGGGAATTCCAGATACAGCCTTTTTGCACATGATACTTGATTGCTTAGTTCAGAGGATATTTGCTCTTTGAGCCATGCTCCACCACAGGATGAACACTGAATTCACCGTCATTAAATCACAACATGAGAAGACAATGTTGGATATGGAAAAAATGAAGCAGTCAATAAGTGATTCCATTGACAAGTACAAGTAATTCCTAGAAGATAATGATTCCTACAGGTGAGTCCCAGACACAGCTGAGACCCAGCACTAGGCAGGGAATGCTTGTGGCCTTCTAGGACTTTGTACAAAAGTAAGAGCTCTAGTTCTATACTCTCTGTTTCTTAATAGGAGCCCTCCCTTGAGGCAGGGGTCTTGGATTTGTACCTCTTAGACTCAGGTTTCCTAAGTGTGAATATTGTCCAAGACCCTCCAGTCTTTATTCTTCCAAATTCAGGATCTTCTGCATAGAAACCGTTTCCACCATGCTGGGAATCTCAAGCAACCCTGAACTTCTAGGGTTCTGACAGCAGAATACAAGATCTGGGATCCATGACAATAAAATGGAAAGAGTTTATACCTTTTGGGTCTTCTCTCCTCCCTAAGAGGGTATTGCCCTCTCCATACTGATGGTTTTCTGGTACTACACACATATAAGCAACCATAAGGAAGTTTTCCTCTTCTGTGATGTATATGGAACACTCTTGGTGTCAGGGTTTTCAGAAATATTTTGAGTCTTGTTGCATGTGGCTGGTCCCTGGATTTGATCTGCCTCTATTTGGTACTGATGGGTATACAGTGGTCTCTAGTCTCGGGCTGTCTGGGGATCAGAGCCCTTGCAGGCATCATAATATTTAGAAGAGTGGCAGGCAAATCAAAGCTAGCTGGGGATCAACATTTATGTTTTGTATGTTTGTGGTTCAGCATCAGGCACACCCACCTCCTGAAAGAATGCAATCAATTGAAGGAAAAAGTAAGGATGTTGCTGAATGAGAACAGAAAGCTGCTGGTAGAGCAGGCTGACCAGGAGGCATCCTTTGGTGAAGAAAAGAGGTTCTGTGATGAGACCAGCAAGAACATACATCCCAAGTGCTAAGCAGCAGCAGGTAGGATGATGTGTATCAGAGGCAGATCGCCCTCATGGCTAACCATAAACATAGACAATCCAATGTAACAGTCCACCAACTTATCCAGGCACTCACCTGTGTCTCCTCCAAGTGTTTATTTAGGTGATCATCTACAAGGCTTTCTGTGGAGGTAGCCTTTTTCAAGAAACTGCATGTTTAGCAAGCCAATTTTTCTGCCCTGCTAGAATCTGCAGTTCACTAGGGGAGATAAGTTGATTACACATCACAACTCTACATGACATAAAGTTTGAAAGGTGCTGGGCTGGAGCCCTTCTTTAGAATAGTAGAGAGCTTTGAAGAAAGAAGTAAAGGCCTGTAGCTCATTTGCTTTATGGGGATCATGTGAGATTCCAGGAAGGAAGTAATTTGCAGTGATGATAGCTTAGTGGAATTGACCAATAAGTGGATTTCATTGTTGCCTTTTGGAAGTTTTTGTCCCCCACCCCCACCGTTTCCCCTGTAGATTTTGTTTCACCCTGACTGAGTAGGAAGTCCTACTTTCTTTGCCAGTCCTATTTTCTTTGAGTGCTGTTGGAGTTGGAGTTCCTGGGCCTTGTGGTCTGGAGCTGGCTGAATGAGCAGGGATGTAGGAAAGGCTTCTCACAATCTCAGGTTTGGTGTGAGAGTTTTGAGGCATCATGAAAAAACTTCTCCATATATAGCCCTCATTGTGACCAAGAAGAATGTTCTCTAGGGCTTTCTATTTCTCTAGTAAGAATACTAGAGTTGAATTTCTGTGTTGAAAGATCTGTTTTGCATATTCAAAATTATTTAGTACTCTAGCATGACCGATTCTTCATTATTTTTGCTCCCTTATGATTTTGTGTGTGTATGTAAGTGTTTGTGTATGTGTGTTTATGGATGCTTATGTCAATCTGTACCTTTGTGGGTATGTTGTAAGGCATGTTAATGACATCTGATTTTGTGTAGTTATTCTCTAACTTATTTCTTTGGGCCTAGGTCTCTCAATAAACCTGATACTTCCTGTTGTTCAATGTCCATGAGACTTTTCATCTCTTGTCCACTACCAGGTGGAGATCTGTCTCTTATTTATATCAACAAATCGTTAAACAATACTACTATTTTAAAAATAAATATTAGATTTTTAAATTTTACCTGCTTAGAGTTATTGCCTGGGAGATTCTGGCTTGTCTCATTGGCTTAACCATGGGCATACTTAGAAGCCTACACTACATCACTCTGCTGACATTGTTTTGCTAAATATATTTTGGGCATGGCTTTGTTTCAGGATAGATTCTCAATCAGAGTTGTGCAGAGTGCTGCATTTCAGAAATGTCACAGCAGGTCATTTATCTAGATTTTCCCTGACTGATATTGAGGATAATTTAATATCACATAATATGTAATGTGTTGAACAGTTCCTGAGTAATGATCAAAAGTCACAGTCTTTCTCTGATGCTAAAAAGGACTCAGTGTAGGTTTAGTGAGGGGACCATGCTAAGTCAAAATGTGGCTTACTGGAGGCTATAGGTAGAAATCTCTTTCTTGGCAAATTAGTGCTGTGTTGTCAAGGATATCTGTATAGAGCTTGTAATGTCCTTATAGGACCAGTAAGTATTTGCATAGAAAAAGTTCCTGAAGAGGAGATAAGTACAGGTCAGGGCTGCAAAGCTGCCTTGAGTCTAAGAGCCTTGTACACATCATAGGTTCCACTACATGCTCATGCAACAGTAAATATGCTAGATAAGAGCAAGAATTTCATTGATGTATGTGTTTTTGTGTCAGTCTTTGTGTGGTATGTGGTGTGTGTGTTGTTGTATCTGTGTGTGTCTGTGTGTGTGTGTGTACCAGCTGTGACTCAGTCTGTTTATTCTAAATTGTGTGCTTGGTTAATGCAAAATGCCTTTGCAAGTGTTTGTGGTATGGATGCTTGAATATACAACAGTGTTTGTGTGTGTATATGTGTTTATGTGTGTATTTGTGTAGACATGCAACCATGTCAGTCTCTAGAGGCCAAGCATGATGAGTAAAGCCTCTGAGATTTCAGATTGCACCCATGAAACATCAAATACAGCAGAACAATTAGTATGAAACTCTAGCTAGCTCCCAAGGGGAAAATAAAGGATGCAAAACTCCTGTAAAGTCAGACTTTCAACTGGCTAGGGGCAATAATACTGATCCTCTTTGAAATCCTTTGGAGAAAATCAATGGAATATGGTACATAGTGTTGAGGAGGAGGTTGGTGTATAAAATCCATGTGTTATGTCCCTTTTCTCCTCTGGAAGAATTATGAAGGCCCACTGAAATATCAGGTGGCTTACTGTGTCTTCTCAGCATCCCAGATTCTTTTCCTCATTGCCTGCTACCATTGCTTTTCCACCTACCTCTACTCGGGAAAATTTTGCCTTATAATTTGTCTTGGATTCTAATTATTGAGAGATTGAGTTGCATGTAGCTGTACCTGCATCCAGCAGAATTTCGGTAGCTGTGGTGCACAAGAGGGCTGTTTCAGGAGCCCCTTGAGGGTCATGATAATCTAAAGAACTCACACTATGTTATCTGTGTAGCATTCTGCAATTGCTGTTATTCAAAATCATTTTCTCAGAGTTAGAATCGGCCTAAATGGGGGTTGGGAGAAATGAGGACTTTCAGACAGGTCTGGTAGTATAAAATCAGGTAGGTGTTTGAGAAGCAAGGTTCAGAAAGTAGAAAAGAAGTTCCCTTTGACCCAGAGATTCCAGAACAATGAGTAGATATCTACAGAATCTCTAGGGAACATGAGGGCTAGGGTGGTCCTCAGAGTAGTCCAGAAGATGATGATATCCTGACGTCCATCTGCTAAAGAGTGAAAATATACTGTGTGATACAGCCCTTTCATGAAATATTGCTCAGTGTTAGATAGTCCATGCAAGTATTTGACCTTCAACTAGTTAGCTTCATCTTACTCAAAATATTCCTAACAAAGTACATTATTGGGAGAAAATTGTTCCATTGGATCTTATTTATAGTGACTTCCTATTTTTCTGGGATTATACCTTTGGACACCAAGTGAGTCAGGCAAAAGGAGCCTCTAATGGAAGAACTGTTTACTTTGGAACAAACTGAAACAGTGAAGGTGAGGCTAGTCCACCACCACCATGTGATCCTTTGCTGGCAGAAAAGCCTACTCTACACAGCTTTTGGAACTTGCTATGACGGATTGGATAATATGCCAAGAACCCTGATTCTGAATCTGGTTAATGAGAGGAAAGCTTATCACTGAGTGAGCTGTGTATATGCTTAGCCCATTACCTACCTATCACATTCAAGATTTGTTTTTTATGACTCCAAAATATCCTGGGAAATTTTTATAATAGCATTAACTAGGATACTAAACTAAACATGTTACTGAGGTATACTGTGCTTGTGTTGTGTGAACACAAGTAATTTGCATAATTGACAGAGTGCTATACAACAGTCTTAGATTTACAGGTGTGTTGTTATGTTCCTTCATGACCATCGCTTTTAAAATTCAGTTCCTAGCCTTGGGAATATTTTCAGTTAGCACATTTTTTTCTGATTTTAGGACCCATGCAGTGCCTGTGGATGTCATGTGATATGTTTTCTCTGCTTATTTCAAGATATAGGGGTTGAAGAGTGGAACCCTGTCAGGTTCATGCACTAGAGAAATAATCATAGCCTTCACTTCAATTCTAGGCAGGTTCCCCATAAGTCATCCACATGGTTTTCTAGGTTGTTCACATCTCTCTTGAACTCAGATTCAGACATTGCTACAATATTATTATTCAATATATTATACCTGGATTATTGGAGTAATATAGTGTTTTTCTTTTAAACTCTAGTACAGTGTGTAGTTCACAGTTAAGTTTCTAGCACTTTTTAAAAGCTGAGAAAAAAATTCCAAACCCAGGTGCTCTATGACACTTGGGGATGCAGGGAGTGACCTCAGTCGATGATAGGTCATAATAGATTATCCAGCTGAATAAATCTCATGTGGGACGGAGAGCTGAATTGACAAATCCTAATCAGGCCTTTCTTCTTTCCTTCCCTAGGTGTGAAATACTCCAGCAGAAACTGGAACATGGAAGAGACCAGGACAAGGTCCCCTTTGAAGAGAACTTCTATAGTGGGATCCCTGCATGTGCGAAGCAAATATTTCATCTCATCCCCAGTACTCATGGCTATCATTTGTTGCATTTTCTTCCTTTACTTTTTTTTTCTTGCAATGAATAGCCCTTAATTTCATCTGTGCTCTGGCTCAGCAAGAGTGAACATGTAGAGGAATTCAGACATGTGCTGAGGCACATCAAGAGCTACTGGGGAAACAGGAAGATTCTGAGAGTAAATTTTTCTTGTCCTGATAGGTCATCAAGGAAAATTACAAAATCATTCTACAAAATTGCAAAGGCTTTGAGCCAAAGTCTGTAACATGTTTTCTGCTTAGTTTTGGGTGTCTATATTTTTCAAACCCATACTCCAAAAAAGGAGACCTACTTACATTCCTCTTGTAAAGATTGTTACCAGAAGTAACTTATTTTCCACTGTGTTGCTAAGGACAGTAATGGGCTGTAAGTCTGTGCTGCTAAATGACAGCCAAAGAAGGCTCTTTAGCACAATTCTTGCTTTTAGATTTTGGTTTGAGCTTGGATTACTTTTGTTATTTGGTTTTCTTTAGTTTCATTAGAAGTTTTTTGTTTGTTTCTTTGCTGTTGTTTTGTTTTGTAATTGATTTAATGTTTTGATAAGGCTATACGGTATACATATTGACTGCCCACTTTTAGTTACTATTGAGTAAATTGGATGTATTCTAAGAATAAAACAGTGATCTCCAACTCTTCCCTCTAAGAAACTTCTTTATTCAGCTGTGGTATCACCCTATTGAAATCCCAAACCTATCAGACAAAGATGGATCTCTGTATGGGGCTTGGGTTCCATAATGACTTCCCAGCCAGACTGAGCTTCAAAAGCAATTGATTGTACATTCAGTGTGGATACTGTGTCCAACTCTGTGGATAACGACTTCATGATGGAAAAGTTATCCATGCTGTATCCTTGCATGTCAAATATTTAGCTGCTGCTAAAATACTGTGAATGACAGTGTTGAACAAATTAATGGGAAATATATCAGTATTTCTGAAATGTCTTTCAGGAAATAAAAACAAATTCTAAGGGAATATAAAAGCTGGTAGAAAACACAGACATGTATGCTTCTGCTTTCCTTCAAATGTTCTATCAGTGGTAAATACTACTACAGATATTCAATTTTAGGACCTTTTGAGATAGGGATGTATTATTTTTTGGTTATTTTGTTGTTTTTCTTTATTCTGAGAGTGAATTTTGTGCTTGACAATACATTTGGTTCCTTTTTGGGGTTTTAACACAAGCACAGTGTGTAGTTCAGTATTCAGTATCCAGATGTTTTTAAAAGCAGAGACAAAGTCCAGGCCCATATGCTCTATGAGTTTTTGCCCTCATTTCCCTCCCCCCCACCAAGTGGCGATTCTGTTTGTTATTTGGATTTATTTTATATTTATGCATGATTTGCCTTCTGTAGGTCTGTGCAACACTTGCATGCCATTCCCCAAAGGCCAGAAGAAGTTATTGGGTTTCACCTGGAACTAAAATGACAGAGGACTGTTAGATGACATGTAGATCTTTGAGAAAAATATTCTCAAATGAAGAGCTATTTCTCCATCCTCTAATATGGACTTTGTCCTTCTTTGTGTGCTATATTAGTGGAATGGATCATACCTATAGGAAGTGTTTCTTGAGATATTTTTAGTTTGTTGTAAAAAGGTAGAAGCACCCATTTCCTTTCAGAGCCAAAGCAGTTAAGAATGTGATTTGAAGTTTGTCTTTGGATCAGAGAAGCAGGTTTTGGGAGCAGCAACACCAGGTAACAGGGACAAATCATAGTGCAGAGCTCATCACTGACACTACCACAGGAAAGTGGGCAATGCAGTGAATCCTGGCATAAGACAATGGAGCTGGTGCTAAGTTAAAATCCTGCAATTGAAGTGGCTCTGAAAATGAGATAGAGCCTTCCCAGATGGTGGCTGAATGGACTCTTCCATTTCTTTACAAAAGGAAACATGGTATCCATTTGAGTAGCTGGTGTGTACTGGAGATGCAACCCCCTCCTTTGCAGGGTAGGGCTCTGCTGGGAAAGCCTCTACAAAAGCACTGAATGGGTCAGAGGTACTTAACCCTTAACTCAGTACTTCTGCTAGCTTTCTGAGTCTGTACATTGCACACAATAACCCTTGTAAGAGTCCCAGCGTTTTGACTTAGTTTGAATGGCATACGGTATGACATATTCTAGACTTTTCTACTCAGGACTATTCTCAAGTGTTGTGTGAAACTAATTTTAGAACTTCAATAACTTTTACATTTCTCGGTTCCCAATGTTATCTCTCTTTCATTTTCTAATAATTTCTTCAAACTTTCCTTGAAAGTTATGCATTAATCTGGGACTACAATTACACAGTTATCATTATGTTGTTTCCAAGATGAGAACACACAGCATACACCTGGAACATTTTAAACTGTGCTGTATTGAGCCCTTATATCTCAATTTTCGTAGTTTAAGAATCATTACATCAAGAAACATCGAGGTTCACAGACTCCACCAGAGCAGAAGAAGAAAGAAATAGGAAATTCAGATATAATAGAATAATTATACATATCAAGGCCAGCTGAAAAGCTGTCATGCACAATGAATTCTATAGAGTGATTGTACAGGGCTAAGGGTAAGATAAAGGGGAATTACGTTTTAGTATGCACAGCTTCCACAGGCTATTGAGATGTTTCTATCACAGCCTACATCAGGCAATCCCTAATTTCAAATGGCAAGTACCCAGGAGGAATGTGTCTCCTGCTTCTCAAGACCACAGACACCATCCTTTTTTACAAGCAGCTGCTGCAGGCTGCTGAGAGGTTTCCATTGTGACCTGTAGTGGGCAGTCTCTCTAATTGCATGCTCTTTCCATCAGCCTTTAAGTGTAAAAATGCAGAGACCCACTGCCAAACAGTAGGCTGTGGTCAGAGAGTCTTGTGGAAGTGTTGGTGGAAGGGTTGTATTAGCCAGAAGGGTTAGGAAGCCACAAGAGGACCTACAGTCAACTAATCTGGGCCCTTGGGGTTCACAGAGACGGAACAATGAGCCAACACCATGTAGGGGCTTGAACTAGGACCCTTACATAAATGAAATAGATGTGCATCTTGGTCTTCATGTGGGTGACTAACATTGGAGTGGGTGCTGCCTCGGATTTAGACTCTGTTACCTCCCTTTAGATCTCTTTTCCCTAGCTGGGCTGCCCTGTCTGGGCTCAGTGAGAGAGGATGCACTTATTCCTTATGCAACTTGATATGCCAGGGTGGGTTAGTACTAGAAAAAAAAGGAGGGGCCCTTTCTCTGGGGAGAAGGGGATAGGGAATTGGCGGGGAGTGGGACATTGAGTCTGACTGGGAAGAGAGGGAGGGGCTGTGATCAGGTGGAAATAAATAATTTAATGAAAAAAATGCACAGCCTTTGTTTCTTGAAGGCTTTCTGTTCAAGTATGTCTTTGACCATTTTCTCCATGGTCTTCCCTCCCCCTCCCACTTTCCCCTCCAGGCAATGCTCTTCTTCTCCTTCCCCATCACGTTCAGTTTTGAGACAAAGTTTTAGTAGAACCAATGTAAACTCATCCTGACTTGCTTCCAAACAAATGACTCAGACTATGCTTATATCATTTGGCTTTGATGATTACTGTGAGGTGGTGCACACTTTTACTGCCAGCACTTGTGAGGCAGAGGCAGGAGGATTTGTGAGTTTGAGGCCAGCCTGATCTACAAAGTGAGTTCCAGGACAGCCAGGGATTTACAGGGAACCCTGTCTTAAAAAAACTAAAATAGAGACAATTACTGTGGGTGGGGTGACCCCTAATCTGCTTTTCTAACAGCTCACCTGGGTACCTTTCCAGTGGTGCACCCCAAATCCTTGCTGTTTCTCCTCCATATGCCCTCATGGTGCAGCTCCTCCATGGTGCATTCTCCTTTTTTTCTAGTTTCTCCTCTTTTCTTTCACTTTTCCACTCACAACCAGATAACTAAAAACTCACATATGTCTAATCCCTCCAGTAAACACCAGTAGCCAATTTTATTTTACTAATGGTTTTAAATTAAGCAACAATATTTGCACAACATAATCTTTTAATAGAATTCTCTCCTAGTTCCAGACCTTGCTAGGAACAGAATTTAGCATTACAATACATAGCAACAGATGTTAACTCAATGAAGTTCTTAGAGTAATGAAGGTGACTTAAAATTCCTTATGTAGTCAAGGATGTTCCTGAACTCCTGATTCGGACCTCCTCTCCCAAGTGCTGGGATTTCAAGCAATGGTGTGAGATGTCAGTAACTCCAGTTTCAAGGGATATGAGGCCTTCTTCTGTGTCTCCTGACACCATGTACCCACATCATGCATGGAAATACATGGTGCCAAAAAACCTTCCAAATGTGGGGTATGCATCTTATTGTATATGAACTAGTGTGACTATTTCCTTATAATTACTATGTTTAATACTCTTCTGTTAGGCTGGTCAGAATCCCCAAAGCAGATTATTCATTAGTCCCCTGGATGCACTTGCCTTGGAGCTGAATGAAGGCCTGAGTTCCACAATTTATCTGTGAATATTTGCATTATCCCTTCCTACAAGTACAAAGTCGCCTCAACAGGTAAACCTAAAACCTCCCAACCTCAGGACCTTATTTGACTTCATCCTGAATAAAAAATAAACAAAAAACAAACAAACAAAAAAAAAACATAATCTCCACCCAGTGTTTAGACTGCATTTATTTCATAGCATTCTCTCTGCCTGTGCCTTTCCTGGTATTAATGGCAAGTGCCATCATACTAGGCTAGATCATTGTGTCTTGCAAGAATGAACTAGATCATCTGGGCCATTTTAAAGTGATATTCTGGTACACATAACAGGAAAGTAGGACCATATCCCTGTCATGTGAATGTCCAGGGAACAAGGTGGTACATGATTAATCCATGTGGACTGAAAAGAGAAGGAGAATGTTCTACAGATAAATGAACTACAGCTATGGCTGTTTCTTCTTGACCTTGAGCCAACTCCACTGCGTATATTGAGAAGAGGAAGCAATTGTCTCAGTAGCAATTTCACAACACAGTGACTTTCATTCCTCTCCTTATGCTGCCTAGAGCACAGCATCCAAAGACCTTCTAGTGGTGGGAATACCTTCTACCTGGAAAACTGTCAGACACTCTGTACTAGGCCTCTGACTGCACCTCACATTCCAGTGTCAACTCCCAGGTCAATTTAATCGTTTCATAGCCTACTGTTGTCAGCCTGGGCATATGCCTCCCTCTTAGGGTCCTTCGTACTTTGCAACTGGTGTGTGCTTAAACCTAGGAGTGCTAGCACTGTAAATCGTTTCACTCTGTGTCACTGATAACTACTATTTTGTCAGAGGAAGATATTAGCATATGGCAGTACAGATGACCCGAAGCAGCTGTACATCATCCAGGCCAGCATCCTCACTAAAGCAGACTCTGACAGCTGATGAGGCTTCAATAGGCCACAGGGATTAGTACAAATTTCATCACAGTTTTTGTATCTCTTTGATGTAATCAGAGGTAGACAGTAAAACAAAATTATAGCAACAAAGAAACAGCAATGAAATAACAGCATCTACTACAGTTGACCATGCATGTATTGAAAACCATTTAGAGCAGTTTGGAACACATGATATTCACACCTCAGTTACAAGTTCCCTATAACCATAATCCCTAACCAATGTTTCAGGTGTTGGTCTGATGCTGGCCTCCTTGGTTTCTCTAGCTTCTGGGCAACAAAGGTGAAAATAAAAAAGTACTGAACCTCTCAAAAGGTGCACAGAGTCATATAATTACATGTGTGTATCAGATGGAGATTTCTCAGTGTAGATGATCAGTGGGAAACTTTAGCTGCTAAGACCTGGCACCCCCACCTACATGAAAGTCAGAGGACAACTGATGGAGTTTTTTCTTGCCTATGATGTGGGTCACAGGGAAGGAACTCAGGTCTCTATGCTTGGTCGAATTACCTTTTCCACTGAGCCATCTCATCAGCCAGTCACCACAGACACAGAATTTAATGATCTATGTATTCGTATTTATATTCTGGGTTATACACCAACTAGGAAAACTTTCCCCTGAGAATATATCTACTCAATTAAGGGCAATAAATGGAGTCTGGGAGGAATCTATGAGGAGGGTGGCAGACTTTAAAAGCCTCCATGGAGCCTCAGTTTTTTTCTCCAACAAGTCTGGATGAGATGGGATAACTTTTCCTTCTCTTTGACCTCCCAGTGCTATGATTGAACCTAATAAAAGGCCATGCTCCCTGAGTTATATTCCAGGCCTGTAACTTCAGTCATCTGCTACAACAACTACAAGGCAAGTGGCAATTTGGGACTCCATAGTCAGTTTGGCTGCTACAAGATTGGTCCTTGAGAGTGGCTGACAGAATGCTTTCAAGCCTAGGAATATCTATCTGAAAGAGTAAAGGAAGTGTCTCAGTCCACACTGCATACTCAGGACAGTTTATTCGTTTAAAGACTGATATCAAGCTGTTACCTACCTGCTCAAATAGCATTACTAGATATCAGGTTAAGCTACCCAACAGGTAGCATTTACCAAAACAGCCAAGCACTACACTGAAGACCTACAAGTAAATAAGGTTCAGGATCCACCAGAGAATTGAAAGATGGACAAGAAGACCCATATCGCTTGATGATGATTGTTTTCCTATGTGTTTAAAACTGTCCCTTTCTGTGAAAAAAGAAAGAGGAGACAAAAGACAGTAGGCAACTTAACTCTTTCCCCAATCCTTCTCAGGCTTCTGCTTAAAAGTCATGGGTTGACAGCACCAGTTTTGGGATTCAGGGGATTAATTCTTTCACACATTAAGTCTCAGACTCACATTTAGTCTCAAAAATTTGATATGTTCCAGGAGACCTTCACAAGAATGAAGCATCCACTGGAAGTAGTACTTCTTCAATAAACTCTGAGATCTAGTATGGTTAAGATCAATATCATCCATCGCTCTCCCTTCTTATCCTTGCACAGACATGCTCCCCACCATAGGCATGTGACCTCTATTTCAGGATCCATCCCTGCAGGAGAGTTTGAAGTTTCATCCCAACACTGGTTATCTGGCCTTAAATGGTTATTCCTTCCTCTAACCCTACCCACCGAGGAACTTCTCAATTCTGCATTTCATCAATTAGGCATTTCATGCCTAGTCTGCATGGTTATCCTACATGAGAGGTAACAGATTTGATTCAGCCTTGACAATTCTATGGCATTATCTTGAACCCACAAGAGCTCTGCATGGGTTCCAGGTAACCTAGGAAAATTAGAATTCCAATTTCAAGCATCTGAACCTATAGGTCTCGAGAAACTTCTATCTTTGATGTGGATGATCTTGTTCAATTAAAAACCACACAATCTGGAAGGACATAGAAGAAATGTAGAGTAGGGACAGGAAAGAAGGCTCTTCCATTAAGAACATTTCTCTACCCACCAGAGGACCCAGAGTGCATCTAACAATCCTATTAATGAGTCTCTGGGTTGAACACCATGCCCTCTTATGGCCTCTGGAGAAATTGCATGCATTTAGTGCACAGATGTGGTCTTGGGGGGATTTCTAGAGCCCCCTTTGGGCGCCCATGGGGGCCTGCTCCTCGCACCTGGCTGACTTGCTTTTTGCAGGTTTTCCTGGTACCATGTGCGGGTTGCAGCAGGCAAAACATATATATAAATAAAAAGAATAGCAATGATCAAAATTCAAACAAATAAACAAAAACCAAAAAGGCATCAAATGTGTAGTCACACTAACATTACCTAAAACAAAAGTCATATCTCAACATGTCTGGGAAATCTCCACATGTTTAGTTGGGAGGTCTTTCTCTGGAAAGTCAGTATTTCTGCTTTACAGTTATCACCAATGCTGTATTTCGAGGAAATGACAGGCAGATAGCTCTGGGTTTCCTGATTTCTTATGAACCCCAAATGAATATTCATTTCCTAAGAAGCTTTAGAGCAATAGAGTTGTGACGCTCATTAATTTGGTCAGCATGACTATTACAGGAACATGTGAATGCCATATACCATATTTTAGGGATATCTAAATATGTGACCTACAGGATACAGTATAGATCCATTTTCTATCATGAAGTGCTTATCCACAGAGTAGGCCATGACATCCACGCCACCCCAAAATGTACCCCTGTGAAGCACTGGGAATTCTCGAATTAGACCATGATGCCTGGAGGTTACAGAAAACCATCTCAGCCTGTGAATTCTGGAGATCCAGGAGTGTGACACCATACCTGGCTAAAAACGCTGGGCTTGAGTGTGTAGGCTTTGAACTTGTTTTCTTTTTGTTTGTTTGTTTTTTAATTATTAAAAATACAGACATTTCACTCACTACGGGTTTAAAAATAACCTCTCTCTACTAAGCTGGATCAGTATATGCAGTGTATACAGCTTTAGCAAAATATCAAAATAGTGACCAGAAAAAAGAAAGAGAAAATAAATATCAAATTCTCAAACTAATGCAACCAAAAACGCTAAGACCCTAAGCAAACAAAACCCAAACCAACAGGGGCAGTTTAGTGGCACTGAATTACAACATGTGGTCAACCGTTAAGACAAGGTCGAAAGGCAGTTTCAGATGTAATAGCCTATCAAGGCAAGCGTTGCCATGTTTCTTTGGGGCCTTTGTAGTTTAAGTCTTCGTAAGAACAAGGATGACACATGTTACAGGGTTTTGCTCAAAGTCTTTTAACTTTACTTAACAACCCTCCATTAAATATTCTTGGTGGTGGGTGAGGACAAGTTTTAATTTACAGTCTTAGACATTTTCTCCTGGATGCTGAGCAGCTCTGGATGTGCTTCTGCCTTCTCTGAAGCCCTGCCTGGTGCAACCTCAGCAAGAGGGGAATCCCATACACCTCTGTGTGGAAATACACTGCCCCTGCATACCCGGAACATCATCTAATCTCTGCTCATGTCTTTCAACTCCTAAGAAGATGAATGTCTTCTTGATGTACAGCAATAATTTTATAGCATAAATATAATATAATATAATATAATATAATATACATAAACAATATAGTATGGAATACAAATTCTAGCAACCTAAGTGTTCTTGACGCTTTGTCCTGGAAGCACATAGCTCTCCTCTCCCTTTTTCTGACATGTACTACACACAGCAGCACAGACCTGAGTATGGTATTGCTCCCTTCTCTCTGAAATGGCTGTTGAGCCTAATGAACTCAAAGCTTTGGTCATTCCCAAGTCTACACATTTTTCATTAGTTGCAAATAGTAAAGTTTCTTAGGTTCTCAGGTTGGCGCATGATAGAAGCTCTTATTGTCCATAAACAGTTATTTCTTATAGTGACCTTGTTCAGCCCTACAACTTGGAGAAATGAATGACTGCAGTTATACACTACAACCAGTAGAATTCTCTGAAAAGCTCTTTTGCTACATGATTTACAGTTACACCTTTTCAGACAATCCGTCTGAATCTCTAAAAGGTATTCTATTGCTGTCACTCTGAAGATGAAATTTCCAGGGTTTGGACATGCCTCAACTGCCTCTTGCTCCAGGCCTGCTTCCCTCAGCCCCTAGCTCTCTGGCCTCACAAAAATCAAGTCTATTATTCATTAAGAGACTCTTGGAGTCTCCTGACAAACACAGCCAAAGGTTGACTTCTATGCCTTATATTGGGATTTTTTATTCGATAGCCTATGGCTCTTGGGGAACAATTTTTATCCATTTAGCATAACTCTTTCTCTCTATCTCTGTCTCTCTTTCTCTCTGTCTGTCTGTCTCTCTCTCTCTCTGTCTCTCTCTCTCCTGTGTGACTGTGTGTGACTGTGTATGTGTGTGTTATACAATTTTCTAATATATATGTAAATTAATGTGGCCCCTTAAGTCTATTTCAAACAATTTAGTGTTAGTTATTCCTACGAATTCCCTCTCCTTCTGTATTATCCCCTTCATCCATCTCAAATAAGCCTCTCCCTGTTTTATCCATTTTTCCTTTTCATATCACCTTATCACCTGTATCCTGCTAGCCTATTCTACTTCCATAATCTCCATTTATATTTTTGTTTTCTATGGTTACTGCAGATTAATACCAATTGAATAATAGTGAGCTATTTTGAAGTATGCTACTCCCCAGAACACAGGTCATCAAGAGAAAAGATAGAGAAACATGAGAATTAAATGATATTACACATCAAATGGACAGATATGTGCAGAATATTCTACCTAAGTACCAAAGAATAAACATTCTACTCAACAATCCAGGGACTCTTCTCTAAAATAGAGAAGTTTGTGGGCCACAAAACAAATTTGAGCAAAACGGAAATAAATCCATATACCCTATTGCAACACAGTAGAGTAACATTTAAAACCAACAGCACACAAATCTCTAATAAGAACAAAACTCATTGTGATTAAACAACTCAGTGCTGGATAATGATATATTAAAGAAGAAACCAAAAAAAAAAAAGTAGAAAATTTCCAGGAAAGAACAACAGAACAGTATCTCCAGCGCATGTCAAAATCTCTTCTACAAGGAAAATTAATATCTCTAAGTTCTTCCACTTTAACAATATTTCTTCAATTATATGTCTGGGATTTAAGGTCATAAAACTGAGCCACCAAACTGCAGGGTGGGTCTTTTGTACCCAGTTAATCTTCTTTGGAAATATCCTCATACATATATCTGTAGGTTTTACTTCATTCAGACACTAGGCAGTTCTTGTTTGTTTGTTTGATTGTTTGTTTGTTTGTTTTTTTGAGACAGGGTTTCTCTGTAGAGCCCTGGCTGTCCTGGAACTCACTTTGTAGACCAGGCTGGCTTAGAACTCAGAAATCTGACTGCCTCTTCCCACCCCTCCACCCCCCGAGTGCTGGGATTAAAGGCATTTGCCACCATACCTAGCCCACTAGGTAGTTCTTAATTCAGTAAATTTGCAAAAGAAATTCACCATTAAATGAATATTTGGAACTTAAATTTTCAGAAAATGCGTCTGTGGCCATCATGGCTAGAAAGTATGGCATCAGGCAGTCAGGCAGTCAGTCCTTGTGCTAGAGCAGTAGCTGAGAGATTACAACTTTATCCTTAACCTGAGAATGAGAGGGACACTAAGAATGCCATGAGCCCAGTGAACACACACGCGCGCGCGCGCGCACACACACACACACACACACACACATACACACACACACACACACACACCACATCTCTTAATCTTCCCCAGTTTCACCACAGAAGAGCTGGTCCTGCCATTCATATGCAGTGACTTAGCCATAATGCAGGGGAGATGACTTTCCAGCCCTTACACTTTGCCACCTTAGGTAGACAGGAATGAAGCCTGAGGGAGAAGAGAGAGGGACAGCTTACCGACCCCTTTCAAACTATAGCTGTTAGAGCAGCACACCCAGCATATCAGCCCCAAGAATGTGAGTACAGCAGAGATGATTCTGCCAATTGTCAGCTGAGCTGTGGTGTGGGCATGGTAGAGATGTTGTCCCCAATTGCCCAACCCTGTGCCAGGTAGGGGAGCAGGACTTAGGGCCATACAAGTGTCACAGCTGTCCCTGCTCCTCATTAGCTGAAGCACTCAGGAGAGCAGGGCCTGCAAGTTGCCTGGGCAGCAAAGAAAGCTAGCCCTTGTCTAAGGATATTATATCACAGCAACAGGAGAAGAAATTAAGTCACCATAATTTTGAACTCCTGAATTTCAGAATAGAGGATAAAAATCCTGTATTGATTAAGGCATCTACTTTGTGGTACTTTGTAATGATAGCTCCAGAAAATCAAGATGGGACTTTTCTTTTTTTTTTATTAGGTATTTTCCTTGTTTACATTTTCAATGCTATCCCAAAAGTCCCCCATATCCACCCCCCCAATCCCCTACCCACCCACTCCCCCTTTTTGGCCCTGGAGTTCCCCTGTACTGGGGCATCTAAAGTTGGCAAGTCCAATGGGCCTCTCTTTGCAGTGATGGCAGATAGGCCATCTTTTGATGCATATGCAGCTAGAGACAAGAGCTCCGGGGAACTGGTTAGTTCATGTTGTTATTCCACCTATAGGGTTGCAGTTCCCTTTAGCTCCTTGGGTAATATCTCTAGTTCCTGCATTGGGGGCCATGTGATCCATCCAATAGCTGACTATGATCATCCACTTCTGTGTTTGCTAGGCACCGGCATAGTCTCACAAGAGAGAGCTATATCTGGGTCCTTTCAGCAAAATGTTGCTAGTGTGTGCAATGGTGTCAGTGTTTGGAAGCTGATTATGGGATGGATCTCTGCATATGGCAATCACTAGATGGTCCATCTTTTTTCACAGCTCCAAATTTTGTCTCTGTTACTCCTTCCATGGGTGTTTTGTTCCCATTTCTAGGAAGGGGTAAAGTGTCCACACTTTGGTCTTCCTTCTTGAATTTCATGCATTTAGCAAGTGTTATCTTATATCTTGGGTATCCTAAGTTTCTGGGCTAATATCCACTTATCGGTGAGTACATATTGTGTGAGCTCTTTTGTGATTGGGTTACCTCACTCAGGATGATGCCCTCCAGGTCCATCCATTTGGCTAGGAATTTCATAAATTCATTTTTTAATAGCTGATTAGTATTCCATTGTGGAAATGTACCACATTTTCTGTATCCATTCCTCTGTTGAGGGGCATCTGGGTTCTTTCCAGCTTCTGGCTATTATAAATAAGGCTGCTATGAACATAGTGGAGCATGTGTCCTTCTCACCGGTTGGGACATCTTCTGGATATATGCCCAGGAGAGGTATTGCTGGATCCTCCGGTATTACTATGTCCAATTTTCTGAGGAACAGCCAGACTGATTTCCAGAGGGGTTGTACAAGCTTGCAATCCCACCAACAATGGAGGAGTGTTCCCCTTTCTCCACATCCTCGCCAGCATCTGCTGTCACCTGAGTTTTTGATCTTAGCCATTCTGACTGGAGTGAAGTGGAATCTCAGGGTTGTTTTGATTTGCATTTCCCTGATGATTAAGGATGTTAAACATTTTTTCAGGTGCTTCTCAGTCATTCGGTATTCCTCAGGTGAGAATTCTTTGTTCAGCTCTTAGCCCCATTTTTAATGGGGTTATTTGATTTTCTGGAGTCCACCTTCTTGAGTTCTTTATATATATTGGATATTAGTCCCCTATCCGATTTGGGATAGGTAAAGATCCTTTCCCAATCTGTTGGTGGTCTTTTTGTCTTATTGACGGTCTCTTTTGATTTGCAGAAGCTTTGCAATTTTATGAGGTCCCATTTATCAATTCTCGATTTTACAGCACAAGCCATTGCTGTTCTATTCAGGAATTTTCCCCCTGAACCCATGTCTTCGAGGCTTTTCCCTACTTTCTCCTCTATAAGTTTCAGTGTCTCTGGTTTTATGTGGAGTTCCTTAATCCACTTAGATTTAACCTTAGTACAAGGAAATAGAAATGGATTAATTCCCATTCTTCTACATGATAACCGCCAGTTGTGCCAGCACCATTTGTTGAAAATGCTGTCTTTTTTCCACTGGATGGTTTTAGCTCTCTTGTCAAAATCAAGTGCCAATAGGTGTGTGGATTCATCTCTGGGTCTTCAATTCTGTTCCATTGGTCTACTTGTCTGTCACTATACCAGTACCATGCAGTTGTGATCACAATTGCTCTGTAGTACAGTTTTAGGACGGCATGGTGATTCCACCAGAGGTTCTTTTATCCTTGAGAAGAGTTTTTGCTATCCTAGGTTTTTTGTTATTCCAGATAAATCTGCCGATTGCCCTTTCTAATTCGTTGAAGGATTGAGTTGGAATTTTGATGGGGATTGCATTGAATCTGTAGATTGCTTTTGGCAAGATAGCCATTTTTACAATGTTGATCCTGTCAATCCATGAGCATGGGAGATCTTTCCATCTTCTGAGATCTTCTGTAATTTCTTTCTTTTTTTTTCCATTTTTTATTAGGTATTTAGCTCATTTACATTACCAATGCTATACTAAAAGTCCCCCATACCCACCCACCCCCACTCCCCTACCCACCCACTCCCCTTTTTTGGCCCTGGCGTTCCCCTGTACTGGGGCATATAAAGTTGGCAAGTCCAATGGGCCTCTCTTTCCAGTGATGGCCGACTAGGCCATCTTTTGATACATATGCAGCTAGAGACAAGAGCTCCGGGGTACTGGTTAGTTCATAATGTTGTTCCACCTATAGGGTTGCAGATCCCTTTAGCTCTTTGGGTACTTTCTCTAGCTCCTCCATTGGGAGCCCTGTGATCCATCCATTAGCTGACTGTGAGCATCCACTTCTGTGTTTGCTAGGCCCTGGCATAGTCTCACAAGAGACAGCTACATCTAGGTCCTTTCGATAAAATCTTGCTAGTGTATGCAATGGTGTCAGCGTTTGAATGCTGATTATGGGGTGGATCCCTGAATATGGCAGTCTCTACATGGTCCATCCTTTCATCTCAGCTCCAAACTTTGTCTCTGTAACTCCTTCCATGGGTGTTTTGTTCCCAATTCTAAGGAGGGGCATAGTGTCCACACTTCAGTCTTTATTTTTCTTGAGTTTCATGTGTTTAGGAAAAATTGTATCTTATGTATTGGGTATCCTAGGTTTTGGGCTAATATCCACTTATCATGAGTACATATTGTGTGAGTTCCTTTGTGAATGTGTTACCTCACTCAGGATGATGCCCTCCAGGTCCATCCATTTGGCTAGGAATTTCATAAATTCATTCTTTTTAATAGCTGAGTAGTACTCCATTGTGTAGATGTACCACATTTTCTGTATCCATTCCTCTGTTGAGGGGCATCTGGGTTTTTTCCAGCTTCTGGCTATTATAAATAAGGCTGCTATGAATATAGTGGAGCATGTGTCCTTCTTACCAGTTGGGGCATCTTCTGGATATATGCCCAGGAGAGGTATTGCTGGATCCTCCGGTATTACTATGTCCAATTTTCTGAGGAACCGCCAGACTGATTTCCAGAGTGGTTGTACAAGCCTTCAATCCCACCAACAATGGAGGAGTGTTCCTCTTTCTCCACACCCACGCCAGCATCTGCTGTCACCTGAATTTTTGATCTTAGCCATTCTGACTGGTGTGAGGTAGAATCTCAGGGTTGTTTTGATTTGCATTTCCCTGATGATTAAGGATGTTGAACATTTTTTCAGGTGCTTCTCAGCCATTCAGTATTCCTAAGGTGAGAATTCTTTGTTCAGTTCTGAGCCCCATTTTTAATGGGGTTATTTGATTTTCTGAAGTCCACCTTCTTGTGTTCTTTATATATGTTGGTTATTAGTCCCCTATCTGATTTAGGATAGGTAAAGATCCTTTCCCAATCTGTTGGTGGTCTTTTTGTCTTATTGACAGTGTCTTTTGCCTTGCAGAAACCTTGGAGTTTCATTAGGTTCCATTTGTCAATTCTCAATCTTACAGCACAAGCCATTGCTGTTCTGTTCAGGAATTTTTCCCCTGTGCCCATATCTTCAAGGCTTTTCCCCACTTTCTCCTCTATAAGTTTCAGTGTCTCTGGTTTTATGTGAAGTTCCTTGATCCACTTAGATTTGACCTTAGTACAAGGAGATAAGTATGGATCGATTCGCATTCTTCTACATGATAACAACCACTTGTGCCAGCACCAATTGTTGAAAATGCTCTCTTTCTTCCACTGGATGGTTTTAGCTCCCTTGTCGAAGATCAAGTGACCATAGGTGTGTGGGTTCATTTCTAGGTCTTCATTCTGTTCTGTTGGTCTACTTGTCTGTCTCTAAACCAGTACCATGCAGATTTTATCACAATTGCTCAGTAGTAAAGCTTTAGGTTAGGCATGGTGATTCCACCAGAGGTTCTTTTATCCTTGAGAAGTGTTTTTGCTATCCTAGGTTTTTTGTTATTCCAGATGAATTTGCAGATTGCTCTTTCTAATTCGTTGAAGAATTGAGTTGGAATTTTGATGGGGATTGCATTGAATATGTAGATTGCTTTTGGCAAGATAGCCATTTTTACAATGTTGATCCTGCCAATCCATGAGCATGGGAGATCTTTCCATCTTCTGAGATCTTCTTTAATTTCTTTCTTCAAAGACTTGAAGTTTTTATCATACAGATCTTTCACTTCCTTAGTTAGAGTCACGCCGAGATATTTTATATTATTTGTGACTATTGAGAAGGGTTTTGTTTCCCTAATTTCTTTCTCAGCCTGTTTATTCTTTGTGTAGAGAAAGGCCATTGACTTGTTTGAGTTTATTTTATATCCAGCTACTTCAATGAAGCTGTTTATCAGGATTAGGAGTTCTCTGGTGGAATTTTTAGGGTCACTTATATATACTATCATATCATCTGCAAAAAGTGATATTTTGACTTCCTCTTTTCCAATTTGTATCCCCTTGATCTCCTTTTGTTGTCGAATTGCTCTGGCTAATACTTCAAGTACTATGTTTAAAAGGTAGGGAGAAAGTGGGCAGCCTTGTCTAGTCCCTGATTTTAGTGGGATTGCTTCCAGCTTCTCTCCATTTACTTTGATGTTGGCTACTGGTTTGCTGTAGATTGCTTTTATCATGTTTAGGTATGGGCCTTGAATTCCTGATCTTTCCAAGACTTTTATCATGAATGGGTGTTGGATCTTGTCAAATGCTTTTTCTGCATCTAACGAGATGATCATGTGGTTTTTGTCTTTGAGTTTGTTTATATAATGGATTACATTGATGGATTTTCGTAAATTGAACCATCCCTGCATCCCTGGAATAAAACCTACTTGGTCAGGATGGATGATTGCTTTAATGTATTCTTGGATTCGGTTAGCGAGAATTTTATTGAGGATTTTTGCATCGATATTCATAAGGGAAATTGGTCTAAAGTTCTCTATCTTTGTTGGATCTTTCTGTGGTTTAGGTATCAGAGTAATAGTGGCTTCATAAAATGAGTTGGGTAGAGTACCTTCTACTTCTATTTTGTGAAATAGTTTGTGCAGAACTGGAATTAGATCTTCTTTGAAGGTCTGATAGAACTCTGCACTAAACCCGTCTTGTCCTGGGCTTTTTTTGGCTGGGAGACTATTAATAAATGCTTCTATTTCTTTAGGGGATATGGGACTGTTTAGATGGTCAACTTGATCCTGATGCAACTTTGGTACCTGGTATCTGTCCAGAAATTTGTCCATTTCATCCAGGTTTTCCAGTTTTGTTGAGTATAGCCTTTTGTAGAAGGATCTGATGGTGTTTTGGATTTCTTCAGGATCTGTTGTTATGTCTCCCTTTTCATTTCTGATTTTGTTAAATAGGATTTTGTCCCTGTGCCCTCTAGTGATTCTAGCTAAGGGTTTATCTATCTTGTTGATTTTCTCAAAGAACCAACTCCTTGTTTGGTTAATTCTTTGAATAGTTCTTCTTGTTTCCACTTGGTTGATTTCACCCTTGAGTTTGATTATTTCCTGCTGTCTACTCCTCTTGGGTGAATTTGCTTCCTTTTTTTCTAGAGCTTTTAGATGTGTTGTCAAGCTGCTAATATGTGCTCTCTCTCCCATTTCTTCTTGGAGGCACTCAGAGCTATGAGTTTTCCTCTTAGAAATGCTTTCATTGTGTCCCATAGGTTTGGGTACGTTGTGGCTTAATTTTCATTAAACTCTAAAAAGTCTTTAATTTCTTTCTTTATTCCTTCCTTGACTAAGGTATCATTGATAAGAGTGTTGTTCAGTTTCCACGTGAATGTTGGCTTTCCATTATTTATGTTGTTATTGAAGATCAGTCTTAGGCCATGGTGGTCTGATAGGATACATGGGACAATTTCAATAGTTTTGTATCTGTTGAGGCCTGTTTTGTGACCAATTATATGGTCAATTTTGGAGAAGGTCCCGTGAGGTGCTGAGAAGAAGGTATATCCTTTTGTTTTAAGATAAAATGATCTGTAGATATCTGTCAGGTCCATTTGTTTCATAACTTCTGTTAGTTTCACTGTGTCCCTGTTTAGTTTCTGTTTCCACGATCTGTCCATTGATGAAAGTGGTGTGTTGAAGTCTCCCACTATTATTGTGTGAGGTGCAATGTGTGCTTTCAGCTTTATTAAAGTGTCTTTAATGAATGTGGCTGCCCTTGCATTTGGAGCGTAGATATTCAGAATTGAGAGTTCCTCTTGGAGGATTTTACCTTTGATGAGTATGAAGTGTCCCTCCTTGTCTTTTTTGATAACTTTGGGTTGGAAGTCGATTTTATCCGATATTAGAATGGCTAGTCCAGCTTGTTTCTTCATACCATTTGCTTGGAAAATTGTTTTCCAGCCTTTCACTCTGAGGTAGTGTCTGTCTTTTTCCCTGAGATGGGTTTCCTGTAAGCAGCAGTATGCTGGGTCCTGTTTGTGTAGCCAGTCTGTTAGTCTATGTCTTTTTATTGGGGAATTGAATCCATTGATATTAAGAAATATTAAGGAAAAGTAATTGTTGCTTCTTTTTATTTTTGTTGTTAGGGTTGGTATTCTGTTCTTGTGGCTGTCTTCTTTTTGGTTTGTTGAGGGATTACTTCCTTGCTTGTTCTAAGGCGTGGTTCCCATCCTTGTATTGCTTCTTTTCTCTTATTATCCTTTGAAGGGCTGGATTCGTGGAAAGATATTGTGTGAATTTGGTTTTGTCGTGGTATACTTTGGTTTCTTCATCTATGGTAATTGAGAGTTTGGCCTGGTATAGTAGCCTGGGCAGGCATTTGTGTTCTCTTAGTGTCTGTATAACATCTGTCCAGGCTCTTCTGGCTTTCATAGTCTCTGGTGAAAAGTCTGGTGTAATTCTGATAGGCCTTCCTTTATATGTTACTTGACCTTTCTCCCTTACTGCTTTTAATATTCTATCTTTATTTAGTGCATTTGTTGTTCTGATTATTATGTGTCGAGAGGAATTTCTTTTCTGGGCCAGTCTATTTGGAGTTCTGTAGGCTTCTAGTATGATCATGGGCATTTCTTTCTTTATGTTTGGGAAGTTTTCTTCTATTATTTTGTTGAAGATGTTTGCTGGTCCTTTGAGTTGAAAATCTTCATTCTCATCCACTCCTATTATTTGTAGGTTTGTTCTTCTCATTGTGTCCTGGATTTCCTGGATGTTTTGAGTTAGGATCTTTTTGCATTTTCCATTTTCTTTGATTGTTGTGCCGATGTTCTCTATGGAATCTTCTGCACCTGAGATTCTCTCTTCCATTGCTTGTATTCTGTTGCTGATGATCGCATCTATGGTTCCAGATCTCTTTCCTAGGGTTTCTATCTCCAGCGTTGCCTCGCTTTGGGTTTTCTTTATTGTGTCTACTTCCCCTTTTAGTTCTAGTATGGTTTTGTTCATTTCCATCACCTATTTGGATGTGTTTTCCTGTTTTTCTTTAAGGTCTTCTACCTGTTTGGTTGTGTTTTCCTGCTTTTCTTTAAGGGCCTGTAACTCTTTAGCAGTGCTCTCCTGTAATTCTTTGACTGACTTATGAAAGTCCTTCTTCATGTCCTCTATCATCATGAGAAATGTTTTTAAATCTGGGTCTAGATTTTCGGTTGTGTTGGGGTGCCCAGGACTAGGTGGGGTGGGAGTGCTGCATTCTGACGATGGTGAGTGGTCTTGATTTCTGTTAGTAGGATTCTTACATTTGCCTTTTGCCATCTGGTAATCTCTGAAGCCTGCTGTTATAGTCGTCGCTGTGAAGAGCTTGCTCTTCAGGTGACTCTGTTAGCCTCTATAAGCAGACCTGGGAGGGTAGCTCTCTCCTTAGTTTGAGTGGGTAGAGTATTCTCTGCAGGCAAGCTCTCTTCTTGCAGGGAAGGTACCCAGATATCTGGTGTTCGAACCAGACTCCTGGCAGAAGTTGTGTTCCACTCACTAGTGGTCTTAGGATCCCGTGTGGAATCCTGTGTGGGCCCTTCTGGGTGTCAGGCGACTCTGCTGGCAAGGTACCCTGGGGCTCGAGTGGAGTGGAAGGGGCTTGTGCCCCAGGTCAGGCCCGGGTAGTCTGCTTCCCTATTTCCAGCGGTCTCAGGTTCCACGCGATTGGATTGGGGCGGGCGCTGTGTTCCACTCACCAGAGGTCTTAAGATCCCGTCGGGAATCCTGTGTGGGCCCTTGCGGGTGTAGGGCGAGTCCACTGGCAAGGTACCCTGGGGCTCGAGTCTTTAATTTCTTCCTTTAGAGACTTGAAGTTCTTATCATACAGATCTTTCACTTCCTTAGTTAGAGTTACGCTAAGGTGTTTTATATTATTTGTGACTATTGAGAAGGGTGTTGTTTCCCTAATTTCTTTCTCAGCCTGTTTATCCTTTGTGTACAGAAAGGCCATTGACTTGTTTGAGTTAATTTTATATCCGGCTACTTCATTGACGCTGTTTATCAGTCTTAGGAATTCTCTGGTGGAATTTTTAGGGTCACTTATATATACTATCATATCATCTGCAAAAAGTGATATTTTGACTTCTTCCTTTCCAATTTGTATCCCCTTGATCTCCTTTTGTTGTCGAATTGCTCTGGCGAGGACTTCAAGTACAATGTTGAATAGGTAGGGCGAGAGTGGACAGCCTTGTCTAGTCCCTGATTTTAGTGGGATTGCTTCCAGCTTCTCACCATTTACTTTGATATTGGCTATTGTTTTGCTGTAGATTGTTTTTATCATGTTCAGGTATGGGCCTTGAATTCCTGATCTTTCCAAGACTTTTATCATGAATGGGTGTTGGATTTTGTCAAATGCTTTCTCAGCATCTAACGAGATGATCATGTGGTTTTTGTCTTTGAGTTTGTTTATATAGTGGATTACGTTGATGGATTTCTATATATTGAACCATCCCTGCATCCGTGGGATGGAACCTACTTGGTCAGGATGGATGATTGTTTTGATGTGTTCTTGGATTCAGTTAGCAAGAACTTTATTGAGGATTTTTGCATCGATATTCATAAGGGAAATTGTTCTGAAGTTCTCTATCTTTGTTGGGTCTTTTTGTGGTTTAGGCATCAGAGTAATTGTGGCTTCATAGAATGAGTTGGGTAGAGTACCTTCCGTTTCTATTTTGTGGAATAGTTCGTGAAGAATGGGAATTAGGTCTTCTTTGAAGGTCTGATAGAACTCTGCACTAAACCCATCTGGTCCTGGGCTCTTTTTGGTTGGGAGACTATTAATGACTGCTTCTATTACTTTAGGGGATATAGGACTGTTTAGATCATTAACCTGATCTTGATAGAGCTTTGGTACCTGGTATCTGTCTAGAAACTTGTCCATTTCATCCAGGTTTTCCAGTTTTGTTGAGTATAGCCTTTTGTAGAAGGATCTGATGGTGTTTTGGATTTCTTCAGGATCTGTTGTTATGTTTCCCTTTTCATTTCTGATTTTGTTAATTAGGATGCTTTCCCTGTGCCCTTTAGTGAGTATGGCTAAGGGTTTATCTATCTTGTTGATTTTCTCAAAGAACCAGCTCCTTGATTGGTTGATTCTTTGAATAGTTCTTCTTGTTTCCACTTGGTTGATTTCACCCCTGAGTTTGATTATTTCCTGCCTTCTTGTCCTCTTGGGTGAATTTGCTTCCTTTTTTTCTAAAGCTTTTAGATGTGTTGTCAAGCTGCTAATGTGTGCTCTCTCTAGTTTCTTTTTGGAGGCACTCAGAGCTATGAGTTTTCCTCTTAAAAATGCTTTCATTGTGTCCCATAAGTGTGGTTATGTTGTGGCTTCATTTTTATTAAACTCCAAAAAGTCCTTAATTTCTTTCTTTATTCCTTCCTTGACCAAGGTATCATTGAGAAGAGTGTTGTTCAGTTTCCACATGAATGTTGGCTTTCTATTATTTATTTTGTTTTGAAGATCAACTTTAGTCCATGGTGATCTGATAGGATGCATGGGACAATTTCAATATTTTTATATATGTTGAAGCTAGTATTGTAAGCAATTATGTGGTCAATTTTGGAGAAGGTACCATGAGGTGCTGAGAAGAAGGTATATCCTTTGTTTTAGGATAAAATGTTCTGTAGATATCTGTTAAGTCCATTTGTTTCATCACTTCTGTTAGTTTCACTGTGTCCCTGTTTAGTTTCTGTTTCCATATTCTATCCATTGGTGAAAGTGGTGTGTTGAAGTCTCCCACTATTATTGTGTGAGGTGCAATGTGTGCGTGGGGCTTTACTAAAGTTTCTTTAATGAATGTGGCTGCCCTTGTATTTGAAGCATAGATATTCAGAATTGAGAGTTCCTCTTGGAGGATTTTACCTTTGATGAGTATGAAGTGCCCCTCCTTGTCTTTTTTGATTATTTTGGGTTGGAAGTCGATTTTGTTAGATATTAGAATGGCTACTCCAGCTTGTTTCTTCATACCATTTGCTTGGAAAATTGTTTTCCAGCCTTTCATTCTGAGGTAGTGTCTATCTTTTTCTCTGAGATGAGTTTCCTGTAAGCAGCAAAATGTTGAGTCTTGTTTGTGTAGCCAGTTTGTTAGTCTATGTCTTTTTATAGGGGAGTTGAGTCCATTGATATTAAGATATATTAAAGAAAAGTAATTGTTGCTTCCTGTTATTTTTATTGTTAAAGTTGGCATTCTGTTCTTGTGGCTGTCTTCTTTTAGTTTTGTTGAGGGATTATCTTCTTGTTTTTTCTAGGGCGTGGTTCCCGTCCTTGTATTGGTTTTTCTCTGTTATTATCCTTTGAAGGGCTGGATTTGTGGAGAGATAATGGGTGAATTTAGTTTTGTTGTGGAATACTTTGGTTTCTCCATCTACGGTAATTGAGAGTTTGGCTGGTTATAGTAGCCTGGGCTGGAATTTGTGTTTTCTTTGTGTCTGTATAACATCTGTCCAGGCTCTTCTGGCTTTCATAGTCTCTGGTGAAAAATCTGGTGTAATTCTGATAGGCTTGCCTTTATATGTTACTTGACCTTTTTCCCTTACTGCTTTTAATATTCTATCTTTATTTAGTGCATTTGATGTTCTGATTATTATGTGTCGGGAGGAATTTCTTTTCTGGTCCAGTCTATTTGGAGTTCTGTAGGCTTCTTGTATGTTCATGGGCATCTCTTTTTTTAGATTTGGGAAGTTTTCTTCAATAATTTTGTTGAAGATGTTTGTTTGCTGGTCCTTTGAGTTGAAAATCTTCATTCTCATCCACTCCAATTATCCGTAGGTTTGTTCTTCTCATTGTGTCCTGGATTTCCTGGATGTTTTGAGTTAGGATCTTTTTGCATTTTCCATTTTCTTTGATTGTTGTGCCTATGTTCTCTATGGAATCTTCTGCACCTGAGATTCTCTCTTCCATCTCTTGTATTCTGTTGCTGATGCTGGCATCTATGGTTCCAGATTTCTTTTCTAGGGTTTCTATCTCCAGAGTTGCCTCACTTTGGGTTTTCTTTATTGTGTCTACTTCCCTTTTTAGGTCTAGTATGGTTTTGTTCATTTCCATCACCTGTTTGGATGTGTTTTCCTGTTTTTCTATAAGGACTTATAACTCTTTAGCAGTGTTCTCCTGTATTTCTTTAAGTGAGTTATTAAAGTCCTTCTTGATGTTCTCTACCATCATCATGAGATATGATTTTAAATCTAGGTCTATCTTTTCAGGTGTGTTGGGGTGCCCTGGACTGGGCAAAGTGGGTGTGCTGGGTTCTGATGATGGTGAGTGGTCCTGGTTTCTGTTAGTAGGATTCTTATGTTTACCTTTCGCCATCTGGCAATCTCTGGAGTTAGTTGTTATAGTTGTCTCTGTGTAGAGATTGTTCCTCTGGTGATTTTGTTACCCTCTATCAGCAGACGTGGGAGACTAGCTCTCTCCTCTGAGTTTCAGTGGTCAGAGCAGTCTCTGCAGGCAAGCTTTCCTCTTTCAGGGAAGGTGTACAGTTATCTGGTGGTTGGACCTCCTCCTGGCCGAAGATGAAGGCCCAAAACAGGATATTTCCCAGAAGCTGTGTTGCTTTGGCCTGTCACAGAAGCTGTTGTTTCAGTAGTCCACACTCTCACCTGTGTAGATTACTTTCCACGGAGTCCCGGAACCAAGGTGGCACCCTCGGAAGCTGAGGCAGGAGCCTCTCGGGCCAGGCAGACAACTGTGCTCTGACCTGGAAGGTGGCCGGTTGTCTGGAGCCGAAAATGGCGCCGCCTAAGAAGGTCTGTGGCTCTCACCTGTCCCAGAAACTGCTGGCCTCTGTATTCCACACCCTCACATGTGCAGCCTGGCCTCTTCGGATTCCCGGAACCAAGGTGGCTACCGCGGAAGCTGAGGCAGAAGCCTCTCAGGCCGGTTGGACAGCTAACATGGGACTCTTCAAATGGCTATTCTACAAACATTTGCTGAAGTTTATTTCAGGGGAAATGATGTCAGCCTCCACTCACATGGGATCTGTTTGTTTCCTGTAATATGTACCAGACTTGCATATTTGGTGTTTGTGCAAGAGCATTTTAAAAACATGAAAACCTCCTGAAGGGGCCTCAGATGCAAAATTTCTAATCTTGCCCTTTTCCTCCCCAGACCAACTGTCTCAAAGTCCTGATGGCCTCTTACTAGTTTGCACCAAATCTCTATTTCTTGGGATTAGAGAATCCTGCTCTAATGAGGGAGAAGGTAACATTGTGACTTAGGGCAGTGCCTGAGTATTAGAATAACCATTAGACAACCACTCTGGAAATCAGTCTGGCGGTTCCTCAAAAATTGGACATAGTACTACTGGAGGATCCCGAAATACCTCTCCTGGGCATATTTCCAGAAGATGTCCCAACTGGTAAGAAGAACACATGCTCCACTATGTTCATAGCAGCCTTATTTATAATAGCCAGAAGCTGGAAAGAACCCAGATGCCCCTCAACAGAGGAATTGATACAGAAAATGTGGTACATTTACACAATGGAATACTACTCAGCTATTAAAAAAATGAATTTATGAAATTCCTAGGCAAATGGATGGACTAGGAGGGTATCATCTTGAGTGAAGTAACCCAATCACAAAGGAACTCGCACAATATGTACTCACTGATAAGTGGATATTAGCCCAGAAACTTAGGATACCCAAGATATAAGATACAACTTGCCAAACGCATGAAATTCAAGAAGAACGAAGACCAAAGTGTGGACATTTTACCCTTTCTTAGAAATGGGAACAAAACACCCATAGAAGGAGTTACAGAGACAAAATTTGGAGCTGTGACGAAAGGATGGACCATCTTGTGATTGCCATATGCAGGGATCCATCCCATAATCAGCTTCCAAATGCTGACACCATTGCATACACTAGCAAGATTTCACTGAAAGGACCCAGATATAGCTGTCTCTTGTGAGACTATGCCGGGGCCTAGCAAACACAGAAGTGGATGATCACAGTCAGCTATTGATGGGTCACACGGCCCCTAATGGAGGAGCTAGAGAAATTACCCAAGGAGCTAAAGGGAACTGCAACCCTATAGGTGGAACAACAATATGAACTAACCAGTACCCGGGAGCTCTTATCTTTAGCTGCATATGTATCAAAAGATGGCTTAGTCGGCCATCACTGCAAAGAGAGGCCCATTGGACTTGCAAACTTTATATGCCGCAGTACAGGGGAACGCCAGGGCCAAAAAGGGGGAGTAAGTGGGTAGGGGATTGGGGGGGTGGATATGGGGGACCTTTGGGATAGCATTGAAAATGTAAACAAGGAAAATACCTAATAATAAAAAAAGAATAACTATTAGAGCTTCCTGGAAGACACCTATGCCTGATCCCATTCCTGCTGTTTAGAGTCAAAGACTGTAGAGTATAGGGGTGAGCCTTTAGTAGAAAGACACCTCCAGAGGTCAGCATGCATCACCAGGGTTGACATTCACTGAAGCTCAAGGGCATTGCCCCTGGTTTTTCCTAGCAGGAACAATAGAGAGGAAACTGAAGATGATCCCATCACAGGGTTCCTGTGGAAGCCCTGGGGCTAATTACATAAGATGTTAATTCTGTTCTCCTGGGAGTGTTTGTGAAAGAGGAATGAGTCAGCACTCAGGTGATTTCCTGTAAACCTGATTCCCATTTTAATTTGTAAAATAAAGGAGAGCTGATGACCAGGGTGGTAAAAGGGAAGGTGGAGCAGAAGGGGGTGTGGGGTGAAGGCAAAAATGGAAGAGGGAGAGAACACACAGGAGGAAGAAGGAGAAAAGTGGAGCAGAAGCACATGGTGTGGAGAAACTGCAAGTTTGAAAGGTTCTCACAAGCTCAAGAGATGGTAATGTAGTGGTATATCTGCCCAATATAGGTGCACTGCATGTAATCATATTGTAATGTTGCTTGCCCGGATATATTTGGGTTGGAGAGATTTACAGCAACACAGGTTTTATTCTAGTCTACTTCCCTTTGATTATTAACACAAAAAAAAAAGACAAAACTTTCAACAAATCTCAGAAGGTCTTCCAAGTATGAGGAGACAACAGGACTAATGCTGTACAGAGTAGAAGAAAGTCACCATGACAGTGAGGAGCAGATGACATGCAATGAGAAATGGTAGGGGCAGCCTAGGGGGTTGCCCAGGACCAAGCCTTTCACTAAGTACTGAATGCCTTATGCATTTCTTTCACTAAGTACTGAATGCCTCATGCATTTCTAACTTTTGGCTCTGCTTACAGATCATCGTTCTCTGAAGAATGGAAAGTCAGGGACAGGGCATGACATTCTTCAGTGGTTGTTAGATAAACATTTTTTTATAAAAATGTGTGTGTGTGTGTGTGTGTGTGTGTGTGTGTGTGTGTGTGTCTGGTATATGTAGTACACATGAACATTTTAACATTGAGAGATACACACATTATGTGGGGTTGGCTAGTGTAGTGTAGTGAAGTGTAGTATAATGTAATGCTTAATGTTTAATGTTTCCTGAGTGGGTATTAGACTTCAATGATAAACAACCCAAAACAAAATAACCTAAAACTGACCCTGGGTTTTTCATTTGATAGTTTATGGGATTTAGGGGAGGCATTGTCAGAGCATAAGAGATTAATTCTATTTAAGCATCATTTATATGGATTTGTATATTTTAATGGTTCTACAATTGTTGGTTTCCATGTAGCCTTTCAAAAGTCTTCAGTCAGTTATCCCACCTCCATACTACCTCCTTGTCTTAGTTTGGTTTTGCTTTTTTGCCCTGCAGTAAAGGTGTGGAAAAGCCACTGGGCAGACCAAATGCAGAGATGTTAGACTATATTTGCCATAAGCCCACTGTCTGGTGTCGACCTGGATGGAAATGCAGCTACACTAATTAGATGGTAGGAAAATTTAGCCTTGGATGTGGGAGGTTGAAACTGGGCTTATATTTTCAAGTAATTTTAATTTAATTTAATTCAATTTAATTTTAATTTATTACATTTTTGTCTTGGCCAAAGCATGGCATCATATGGGCAGACATGGTGCTGGGAGTTCTGTATCTGGAATTCCAGGAAGCAAGAATACCTGTCCTGAGCTGGTGAAACTTTAAAGCTGTTTTTAATAACAGGAATTACAGAGGGCTACAGGCAGAACAGAGTGTTTGCTCTTCTGACTATCATGAGCCTAAGGGGCTGTCTGAGGCAGTCCTGTTCTTACACTTCACCATACATATGACCCTTTGGCTTGGGACAGTCTCAACTCCAAAGAACTCAATCTTTCAAATCATAACGCCCTGAACAAACTCCAAGGAAGGGAGACTGAGTGAAGCATAGGCAAAGTTGGAAAGAAAATGGTAGCAGGCAAACAGAAAAACAAACTAGGATGCCAAGAAGATGCAAGAAGCCCCCTGGTCTTCCACTGTGCAGTCACTATTCATGATGTGCAGAGAGGGAACACAAAGGCTTAGCCATCCTTTTTGACTCTCAGCCAAATGGGTTTAACACAGCAGGCTCATTGGTAATTCCAGGTTCCACCTTCCTTTCTTTTCTTACAAATGATTTCAATACAGATAAGCACCTTTTCCTCTACAAACCCTTCAAAATCTGACTTTATACCATGTTTGTCTCCATTTGTTCTAGTGAGCTAGGTGGACAGGCATGATGAAGAACTGTTTCCCCAATGCAAAATGAACTGACAGAGTACTTTTCTCTTTTAAGTTGTCCTCTATTATATCATTTAAGGTGTTTGCTCACCAAGTGACTATGTGAATATATACAAACAAATTCATACATATGTGTACAGAGACACATGAATACGTGCCTTCACATATACATACACATATACATAAAAGAAAAGAATACATGAATGAACAGTACTATATACTTGCACCTAAAAGAAGCAGCTACCATTACATGAATATGACACATAAACATGCACACAAACACCCGGGTAAAAACCCATACACACACAAACATACACACACACACAAACACACACACACCAATAAAAACACAGCTATATTACAGCACATTTCCTGACAACTGAGGAAGTATTGGGACCTGAGCTGTGTAATCGATTCTTAAATTAACCCAACTTGTGCTGCCTGGGCCTGTGCTGATTTCCTGGTCAGGAACTTTTTCCATGCAGATATTTGCTGCTTCTACAAGTATGATATAAAACAGACAAATGGGTCCTCTGCACACACAAGTGGGTCCACACAAGATTCAAGGTTGTAAAAAAGAGGGTTCAAAAGAACATCCTCCAGCAAGCTCCAAGCTGAAATATATTCTGCTCTCTAAACCTAGCTTAGCTACTTCTCATAAGACTCTCTAGCACCAATAAAAATAGTTAGCCATTGATATAATCCAGTAGCTGCAATTCAACACATTACAGTTCATGTGATATAATGCAGGACCAGGAAGCAGGAGTGGGTAGGTTGGTAAAAATGGGAGTGGAAAGGGAATTGGGGGAGGTTTTTTTTTTTTTTTTATGAGGGGAAACCAGGAAACGGGATAATGTGAGTAAAGAAAATACCCAATTTAAAAACACATTTGTGCGAGTGCATGTGCGGGCGCGCGCGCACACACACACACACACACACACACACACACACACACACACACAAGTTAATAATGTCAGCCAAAAAGAGGTTAGTGACTTAACATGCCTTGATTTTTCTTAAATGCAGCACTCTGCAAAACAATGAGAGGGAATCTGTACAGAAGCAAAGTCATGTCTATGATACACTCAGCAAAACAACGTCAGCAAAGGGATGCAGTGTAGGATTCCATGAATCCACTCGGTGAAGCCAGTAAGACACTCATTAGATTCCAGGGGTTTATCTTAGTGCAATGAAGGCAAAGGAGTCTAAGTTTTATTTTTAAAATGATTACATGCTTAACTTTTTATTACTAAAGAGTTTAATTAGAAAACAATAAAGCTGGAGACTGTCCTTCTGTCCTAGGAGTGTATTGGGTCCGAGAAGCTCTGCTCTGAGATAGCTGCCATAGAGAAGATCGGAGGACCTGGTTCCTAGATAATTCCGGAAGTGACATCCTGAGTCACCTCTCCATACCATAGAGCTGGACAGAGTTGCTGTCAGGGTCCAGGAACTCCTCTGCCTAGAAAGGAAAGCTAGCAGTGACCAACTGGGAGGGGGACAAGAGCATGTGGCTGGATTGGAAGTGGCCACGAAGGTCACATCTGGCTTGGTGTCCTCACCTCCTGACACAGGGGTCTGAGTATCACCTGTGATCCCTGCCAGCATCCACGAGACAGGCAAGAGAAAGAGTGCTTTGTGAAGGCCCTGCAGCAGAAGACAGACACAGAAGTGGAGCTTCAAGAAGAACCTTGATCCCAGGGCCACTGGAGTCTGAGGACCAGTGGATGGAGAGCCATGATAATCCAGGTAAGTTGGCTTCTGTGGTCCCTCAACCAACACCAATGCTTTCCCACCAGGCCAGGGAACCATCTTTTGTGACTCCGGGGTGTCTGGACTCCTGCCCCCTGACCTCCAAGAGCCCCACACTCCCATCTTAGAAGGATAGGCTGTTGTTTTAGGTTCCTACGTGTTTTTTCAATAAGAACATTGAAATCCTTGGAGCCCCGTTTTGTCTCATATCTTCAGCTAGCTGTTTTTGAGCGCTCCTTTTGTGCCCAATATCATACTCATATTTCAAGGGTACCATGCCTGCTTTGCGATTTTTTTCTCACATGGGTGGGCCTCCAAACCCAGGGTCTGGAAGTGGTAATGAATGAGGGAAGGATTGGGAAGGGGAATCTGAGGTCACATGGTAAGATTTGGAAAAGGTGGGTTGGACTACCTATGTTTTCATTCACTTTTAAGTGTTGGCAACATGGTTTCTCTTGGTTTAGTAAGGTATTAATTGTTGAAACACTCCACTGTGGATAACATGTAGCCCAGGTTTCTTGGGTAAGACCACCTCTGGTCTACCCCCTCCCTACCTCCATTTTCTTAAGTTTCCATCATGATGAGATAAAACTCATGAGAAGGCACAATGAGTCAAGTTGTGTGTCTGACACCTGAAGCAGACAGCATTGTCTTCCTCCTTGTTAATGAATTGGCATTTAAAAAAAGAAACAAATAAAAAAAACCCAAAACACTAAAATGCCTGTATAAAATTATAGAAAATAACACCATGATCTTCCTAGCTATGAGCAACTGAACCTCATAACAATTAATTGAGACCAAACCATACAAAGATCTCTGCCTGGGAGGTGACAGAAGATTCAAAGATGCTGGTCAGAGAGCTTAAACAAAACAGGAAGTCTCAGGTTCAGCGACAGACCTGGTTTCTAGGAAATATGTTACAGAAAGGCTGAATAAACAAAAAAAAACCAAAAACCTGCTGTCCCAATAAACAAACAAACAAACAAATAAAACAAAAAAGAAAAACTGAACAAAACCTTACATAAATAACTGGACTTTCAACACACCCACCAATATACATATTGGTATACACATGCTTATGCCACACACACAAACACATTCTCTCTCTCTCTCTCTCTCTCTCTCTCTCTCTCTCTCTCTCTCTCTCTCTCTCTCTCACTCTCTCTGTCCAAAAATCATAAGTGAGTAGAAAATTATGAGGATATGGCAGTCTCTACATGGTCCATCCTTTCATCTCAGCTCCAAACTTTGTCTCTGTAACTCCTTCCATGGGTGTTTTGTTCCCACTTCTAAGGAGGGGCATAGTGTCCACACTTCAGTCTTCATTCTTCTTGAGTTTCATGTGTTTAGGAAATTGTATCTTATATCTTGGGTATCCTAGTTTTTGGGCTAATATCCACTTATCAGTGAGTACATATTGTGTGAGTTCCTTTGTGAATGTGTTACCTCACTCAGGATGATGCCCTCCAGGTCCATCCATTTGGCTAGGAATTTCATAAATTCATTCTTTTTAATAGCTGAGTAGTACTCCATTGTGTAGATGTACCACATTTTCTGTATCCATTCCTCTGTTGAGGGGCATCTGGGTTCTTTCCAGCTTCTGGCTATTATAAATAAGGCTGCTATGAACATAGTGGAGCATGTGTCCTTCTTACCAGAGACAAAGTTTGGAGCTGAGATGAAAGGATGGACCATGTAGAGACTGCCATATCCAGGGATCCACCCCATAATCAGCATCCAAACACTGACACCATTGCATACACTAGCAAGATTTTTTCGAATGGACCCAGATGTAGCTGTCTCTTGTGAGACTATGCCGGGGCCTAGCAAACACAGTAGTGGATGCTCACAGTCAGCTAATGGATGGATCACAGGGCTCCCAATGGAGGAGCTAGAGAAAGTACCCAAGGAGCTAAAGGGATCTGCAACCCTATAGGTGGAACAACATTATGAACTAACCAGTACCCCGGAGCTCTTGACTCTAGCTGCATATGTATCAAAAGATGGCCTAGTCGGCCATCACTGGAAAGAGAGGCCCATTGGTAATGCAAACTTTATATCCCCCAGTACAGGGGAACGCCAGGGCCAAAAAGGGGGAGTGGGTGGGTAGGGGAGTGGGGGTGGGTGGGTATGGGGGACTTTTGGTATAGCATTGGAAATGTAAATGAGCTAAAAACCTAATTAAAAAAAAGAGTTTATAAAAAAAAAAAAAAAGTACACTCCATATAGGAAAACCACACCAAGGTAAATTGCTTTGAACTTCAGGCCATCAGAGAAAAGAATGTTCTGAAAGTTTCTAGCCATTGGGTATATGGCTACTAATTGGTATAAGGAAACACAATGCCAGGGAGTTTCTCAGTGGCAACACTGAAAAGCAGAGAGCAACAGTGAAGCTCCTAAAACTTCCCAACAGCAAAACGGCTTTCACGATCAAATGCTCTACCTACCCAGAGTGCCAGTTATCTGTATGGACAGAACATGGACATTGTCAGGTACCTTTGGGGGAAAAGCTTGATAAAGAACACATGTCACTAAGAATAAGGAAGCAAGTAAGAAAGCAAGGAATAGAGCTGGGGAGATGGCTCAGAGGTCGAGAGAGGACCATGTGGCAGTTCATCAATATCTGTAAACTCCACTCCCAAGAGATCTGACATCTGCAGGCTGTGCACGTGCACACACACACACACACAGACACACACAGAGAAAGAGAGAGAGACAGAAAGAGAGAGAACAAACATATATGTAGACAAACCGTAATACACATAAAATAATAAAGTAACTTTCAAAAGAAAAAGACATAAAGAAAAAAAAAAGAAAATTATGAGGAGATAACAATGGATGGTAGACAAACAGTTGAATGGGGACTATGGAAGGCTATGTTTAATGTGAGACACTGGACTCTGCTTTCCATCCCTTGGGCACTAACACTAATTATGGGGCACATTTCTTAGAGTAGGTTGAAAGTGTTAGTGAAATTTCATTCTTGAAGCCTCACATCTCTCACACCAACACTCAGGCTGAGAGAAGCCATTCTCACATCCCTGTTGATCCAGTCAGCTCCAGAATATAAGCTCTAGGAAAGAACTCTAGCAACAATGACAGAAAAAAGTCCTGACAAGTACCTGCTCAGGCTCTTTCACTGTGAGCCATGATCTAGGCAGAGTGATGAGACCATCTTGCAATGCAGGGAAAGGGGAGAGAAAGCATACAAGCACCCCCAACACACAAACACACAAAAGGCAATGATTTCCTCTCATATGGCAATTACACTGAGATCTAATACTTGCAAATTTTGTATTGCATGTGATCTCACATGACCCCTCAGAAGCAAATGAGCTGAAGCTCTGACTTCATCAATCAACATTCTGTGCTACTACAATGGAGGCAAGCACATGGAACTCATTTAGCATACTGGCATGTACTTGTGTACTATGTGTTCAACCTATCTATCATAAGGAAATGCAGCTTTTAGTTGAGGAGGATTGTTTACTTCCCAAATATGTAGTTTCTTGAAGGAGGATAACTGCACATAAAGTCTTGGAAATGATCACAGAAATGAACAACTGGATGAGACATAGGAGAGAGCATGGATAAGGTACAGGATGGTTGCTTAGGCTTGACTGTGTTTAAGGTTAGACATGACTGCAACCTTCTCCTCATGATTTATGTACCCTACCTGCTGCTGCTTGGTACATAGGTCATTGGTTTTCAGGCTGCCTTCTTTACACAGCCTCTTTGATTCCTTGGAGCATTTTCTAGTGTAATCTGCTCCTCTAGCAACTGTCTGTTCTCCTTCCACAACATCCTGACTTTGTGCTGGAGATGGTTAGATTCACTCTGGAGGTGGCAGTGCCCGATGCCGAGTCACAAACAAACAAATGATTACACAAGTCTTCATCCATCTTCCTCCCACTCCTCCAAGGACCATCCCTGCCACAATGTGCCCTGGTGCCCAGTCAGCCCAGACAACTGTCCAGACTGGCAATGGAGCATCACATTGAGAGAGGTCAAATCCAGAGGACAGCCATATTTCAGAAGCCGAGGTACATCTGTAAACTGTGACACTAACAGGGACTTAAGTATCTCTCAAGAGAACCTGGAACACATGTGTGGTTATATGTCCATGTTATTTAAAAATCACCTGTAGATAGAAGGCAGACCTTCTCTAGGAGAAGAGAAGAGACCCAACCAACATACAGTCTTTCTAGGTGTCCCATGGAAACCTTATCTATGTATCTACATTCAAATATACTTTGTTGGCAAGGACAATGATTTGAATTGCTCACAGACTCTTCACACTTGGCCAAAATGCCTTTAAGAGGTAAAAATCTTAGAGCTTTGCTTTGAAGGAGCCAGGATTCTGGTTTAGAGGCAAACAGTATATAAACTGAGCCCCTACTTTGGTTCAAAGACAGGATGGACAGACATATCTTGTGCCTAGTGTTTGGATCACGACCCTGTTAGTCACTCACCAGTAGAATTGATTTTCTTTAGTCAACTCCTTGTACTTGTACAAGGCCTCCCTGATGTCCTGAGGCATTCTTTTCAGGCCAGTCATCACCTGGTCATGTTCCATCTTGAGCATGAATGTCCTACTTTTGTTTCTGTGGGAGGGCATGGCCCAATGAACAAATAATCCCATGAACTAAGGATACAAGGATCATATTAATTCAAGCTGAATCGTGTACTACCCCAACACATATATGCCATGACATTGCTCCATGTTACCAGTTCCACTTGGAGCTTATCAAACTTATTACTCTTTGCCTGGGGTCAGTAGGGGCAGTGAAGTAAAGGCAGGGATTTGACCTACTTTATCTCCCAAAAGGGGCATGAAAAATAGACTAGCTCTCCAAGAACTTTCCAGGAACCTGTGCCATAGTCCTGGATCCACCTAAAACCTGTGATGACACATCTGTTTGTAGACAAGGAATTGTCAAAATTTGCTTTTGTTGCTACATAAACTCCCAAAGGACATAATCAGTATCTACAGGACACTACATTTCCAGTGTGCACCTAAGGTGAGCTCAGAGCTCATATGCTGTGCTCCTCAAAGTGAGGCTCCCTCTGTCTTCAGTATTTTTGGCTGGAAACTGTGTCAAGCAAAATCCCAGGCCCCAGCATACTATACAGACACTCCAGCTCTTAAGTGGAACACACATACACACACACACACTGACACCCCCCTCATAATCAAACACAATCAGAATGCCAAATGAACACACATTATCTGATAGTATAGTGAATAAAATTTGATAAAAGCAGTGATGAACTATGGCCAATCAAGTTATACTGAGAGACAGTAAGTGGGACCAGGCCCCTCCAGCTGTTGACAGGACCAGTTGAACCCAAATTACTTCCAGATCAACTGCAAACATGATTGGCCATAAACACAGTGCACTTTGCATCTCCCCAAAACTTATACCTGTATAGGATTCTTACAATGCAGGATTAGGGCTCACACACTACAACCCTTATGCCCAGACAGTAATTCATACCACAGGCTCTGATTTACCTTTAGAGAAATCAAATTGCCTGAGTCCCATTTCAGGACTATCTGAACTTGAAGTTCTGTGTCAAAAATCCATTCAGCAAAATGAATTTGGAAGAGTGGACAGCCTGGTGTTGTAGGCTTCTGTGATATGAGGGAATCTGAGGTTAACAGAGAGGGCCCAAGACAGTCAGCAAAGATATGGGCATAAGGACTACCTGTTGTTCAAATCCTTGTTAGTGTAATTGGCTAGGATTCCCTGGAGTCCATCTCTCTCATTTTTGATCTTCTGGAGATCCCTTTTGAGCTTTTCCATGCTCTTCATTCTCTGATCCTGCTTATTAGTGGTGGAGGCTTGGGGTGATGCCTTTCCAACAGATCATGTAGGTTGACCAACACTAGTAAACTCGTAGAGATAATAGGGCAGGGAATGGAGACAACATGCTTTTCCCTTTCTTTGGGGTCTTGTGAGATTATTCATTTCTTGTGTTTTCTTGGGTATAATTACTCTCATTCTGTTGGAATTTTGCTTCTAGTATCCTCTGTAGTGCTGGATTAGTGGAAAGATATTGTTTAAATTTGTTTTTGTCGACATAGGGAAGCACACTGCCCGGGCCTGACCCGGGACAAAATCCCCTTCCGCTCCACTCGAGCCGCGGGCTTCCTGGCCAGCGGAGTTGCCTGACACCCGCAAGGGCCCACACAGGATTCTCCACGGGATCCTAAGACCTCTGGTGAGTGGAACACAGTGCCGGCCCCAATCCAATCGCGCGGAACCTGAGACTGCGGTACATAGGGAAGCACACTGTCCGGGCCTGACCCGGGACAAAAGCCCCTTCCGCTCCGCTCGAGCCGCGGGCTTCCTGGCCAGCGGAGTTGCCTGACACCCGCAAGGGCCCACACAGTATTCTCCACGGGATCCTAAGACCTCTGGTGAGTGGAACGCAGCGCCGGCCCCAATCCAATTGCGCGGACCTGAGTTGTGAGTGGAACACAAGTTCTGCCAGGAGTCCTGTTCGAACACCAGATATCTGGGTACCTTCCCTGCAATAAGAGAGCTTTCCTGCAGAGAATACTCTACCCACTGAAACCAAGGAGAATGCTACCCTCCCAGGTCTGCTTATAGAGGCTAACAGAGTCACCTGAAGTACAAGCTCTTAACAGAGACAACTATAACAGCTGGCTTCAGAGATTACCAGATGGCGAAAGGCAAATGTAAGAATCCTACTAACAGAAATCAAGACCACTCACCATCATCAGAATGCAGCACTCCCACCCCACATAGTCCTGGGCACCCCAACACAACCAAAAATCTAGACCCAGATTTAAAAACATTTTTCATGATGATGATAGAGGACTTCAAGAAGGACTTTCATAAGTCACTTAAAGAACTACAGGAGAGCACTGCTAAAGAGTTACAGGCCCTTAAAGAAAAGCAGGAAAACACAGCCAAACAGGTAGAAGTCCTTAAAGAAAAACAGGAAAACACATCCAAACAGGTAATGGAAATGAACAAAACAATACTAGAACTAAAAAGGGAAGTAGACACAGTAAAGAAAACCCAAAGCGAGGCAACGCTGGAGATAGAAACCCTAGGAAAGAGATCTGGAACCATAGATGCGAGCATCAGCAACAGAATACAAGAGATGGAAGAGAGAATCTCAGGTGCAGAAGATTCCATAGAGAACATCGACACAACAGTCAAAGAAAATACAAAATGCAAAAGGATCCTAACTCAAAACATCCAGGAAATCCAGGACACAATGAGAAGGCCAAACCTACGGATAATAGGAACTGATGAGAATGAAGATTTTCAACTTAAAGGGCCAGCTTATATCTTCAACAAAATAATTGAAGAAAACTTCCCAAACATAAAGAAAGAGATGCCCATGATCATACAAGAAGCCTACAGAACTCCAAATAGACTGGACCAGAAAAGAAATTCCTCCCGACACATAATAATCAGAACAACAAATGCACTAAATAAAGATAGAATATTAAAAGCAGTAAGGGAGAAAGGTCAAGTAACATATAAAGGACGGCCTATCAGAATTACACCAGACTTTTCACCAGAGACTATGAAAGCCAGAAGAGCCTGGACAGATGTTATACAGAAACTAAGAGAACACAAATGCCAGCCCAGGCTACTATACCCGGCCAAACTCTCAATTACCATAGATGGAGAAACCAAAGTATTCCACGACAAAACCAAATTCACACAATATCTTTCCACGAATCCAGCCCTTCAAAGGATAATAACAGAAAAGAAGCAATACAAGGTCGGAAATCATGCCCTAGAACAAACAAGAAAGTAATCCCTCAACAAACCAAAAAGAAGACAGCCACAAGAACAGAATGCCAACTCTAACAACAAAAATAAAAGGAAGCAACAATTACTTTTCCTTAATATCTCTTAATATTAATGGACTCAATTCCCCAATAAAAAGACATAGACTAACAGACTGCCTAGACAAACAAGACCCAGCATACTGCTGCTTACAGGAAACCCATCTCAGGGAAAAAGACAGACACTACCTCAGAGCGAAAGGCTGGAAAACAATTTTCCAAGCAAATGGTATGAAGAAACAAGCTGGAGTAGCCATTCTAATATCGGATAAAATCGACGTCCAACCCAAAGTTATCAAAAAAGACAAGGAGGGACACTTCATACTCATCAAAGGTAAAATCCTCCAAGAGGAACTCTCAATTCTGAATATCTACGCTCCAAATGCAAGGGCAGCCTCATTCATTAAAGACATTTTAGTAAAGCTCAAAGCACACATTGCATCTCACACAATAATAGTGGGAGACTTCAACACACCACTTTCATCAAGGGACAGATCGTGGAAACAGAAACTAAACAGGGACACAATGAAACTAACAGAAGTTATGAAACAAATGGACCTAACAGATATCTACAGAACATTTTATCCTAAAACAAAAGGATATACCTTCTTTTCAGCACCTCACGGGACCTTCTCCAAAATTGACCATATAATTGGTCACAAAACAGGCCTCAACAGATACAAAACTATTGAAATTGTCCCATGTATCCTATCAGACCACCATGGCCTAAGACTGATCTTCAATAACAACATAAATAATGGAAAGCCAACATTCACGTGGAAACTGAACAACGCTCTCCTCAATGATACCTTGGTCAAGGAAGGAATAAAGAAAGAAATTAAAGACTTTTTAGAGTTTAATGAAAATGAAGCCACAACATACCCAAACCTTTGGAACACAATGAAAGCATTTCAAAGAGGGAAAGTCATAGCTCTGAGTGCCTCCAAGAAGAAACGGGAGAGAGCACATACTAGCAGCTTGAAAACACATCTAAAAGCTCTAGAAAAAAAGGAAGCAAATTCACCCAAGAGGAGTAGACAGCAGGAAATAATCAAACTCAGGGGTGAAATCAACCAAATGGAAACAAGAAGAACTATTCAAAGAATTAACCAAACGAGGAGTTGGTTCTTTGAGAAAATCAACAAGATAGATAAACCCTTAGCTAGACTTACTAAAGGGCACAGGGACAAAATCCTAATTAACAAAATCAGAAATGAAAAGGGAGACATAACAACAGATCCTGAAGAAATCCAAAACACCATCAGATCCTTCTACAAAAGGTTATACTCAACAAAACTGGAAAACCTGGACGAAATGGACAAATTTCTGGACAGATACCAGGTACCAAAGTTAAGTCAGGATCAAGTTGACCATCTAAACAGTCCCATATACCGTAAAGAAATAGAAGCAGTTATTAATAGTCTCCCAGCCAAAAAAAGCCCAGGACAAGACGGGTTTAGTGCAGAGTTCTATCAGACCTTCAAAGAAGATCTAATTCCAGTTCTGCACAAACTATTTCACAAAATAGAAGTAGAAGGTACTCTACCCAACTCATTTTATGAAGCCACTATTACTCTGATACCTAAACCACAGAAAGATTCAACAAAGATAGAGAACTTCAGACCAATTTCTCTTATGAATATCAATGCAAAAATCCTCAATAAAATTCTTGCTAACCGAATCCAAGAACATATTAAAGCAATCATCCATCCTGACCAAGTAGGTTTTATTCCAGGAATGCAGGGATGGTTTAATATTCGAAAATCCATCAATGTAATCCATTATATAAACAAACTCAAAGACAAAAACCACATGATCATCTCGTTAGATGCAGAAAAAGCATTTGACAAGATTCAACACCCATTCATGATAAAAGTTTTGGAAAGATCAGGAATTCAAGGCCCATACCTAAACATGATAAAAGCAATCTACAGCAAACCAGTAACCAACATCAAAGTAAATGGAGAGAAGCTGGAAGCAATCCCACTAAAATCAGGGACTAGACAAGGCTGCCCACTTTCTCCCTACCTTTTCAACATAGTACTTGAAGTATTAGCCAGAGCAATTCGACAACAAAAGGAGATCAAGGGGATACAAATTGGAAAAGAGGAAGTCAAAATATCACTTTTTGCAGATGATATGATAGTATATATAAGTGACCCTAAAAATTCTAACAGAGAACTCCTAAACCTGATAAGCAGCTTCGGTGAAGTAGCTGGATATAAAATAAACTCAAACAAGTCAATGGCCTTTCTCTATACAAAGAATAAACAGGCTGAGAAAGAAATTAGGGAAACAACACCCTTCTCAATAGTCACAAATAATATAAAATATCTTGGCGTGACTCTAACTAAGGAGGTGAAAGATCTGTATGATAAAAACTTCAAATCTCTGAAGAAAGAAATTAAAGAAGATCTCAGAAGATGGAAAGATCTCCCATGCTCATGGATTGGCAGGATCAACATTGTAAAAATGGCTATCTTGCCAAAAGCAATCTACAGATTCAATGCAATCCCCATCAAAATTCCAACTCAATTGTTCAAGGAATTAGAAGGAGCAATTTGCAAATTCATCTAGAATAACAAAAAACCTAGGATAGCAAAAAGTCTTCTCAAGGATAAAAGAACCTCTGGTGGAATCACCAAGCCTGACCTAAAGCTTTACTATAGAGCAATTGTGATAAAAACTGCATGGTACTGGTATAGAAACAGACAAGCAGACCAATGGAATAGAATTGAAGACCCAGAAATGAACCCACACACCTATGGTCACTTGATCTTCGACAAGGGAGCTAAAACCATCCAGTGGAAGAAAGAGAGCATTTTCAACAATTGGTGCTGGCACAACTGGTTGTTATCATGTAGAAGAATGCGAATCGATCCATACTTATCTCCTTGTACTAAGGTCAAATCTAAGTGGATCAAAGAACTTCACATAAAACCAGAGACACTGAAACTTATAGAGGAGAAAGTGGGGAAAAGCCTTGAAGATATGGGCACAGGAGAAAAATTCCTGAACAGAACAGCAATGGCATATGCTGTAAGATCGAGAATTGACAAATGGGACCTAATGAAACTCCAAAGTTTCTGCAAGGCAAAAGACACCGTCAATAAGACAAAAAGACCACCAACAGATTGGGAAAGGATTTTTACCTATCCTAAATCAGATAGGGGGCTAATATCCAACATATATAAAGAACTCAAGAAGGTGGACTTCAGAAAATCGAACAACCCCATTAAAAAATGGGGCTCAGAACTGAACAAAGAATTCTCACCTGAGGAATACCGAATGGCAGAGAAGCACTTGAAAAAATGTTCAACATCCTTAATCATCAGGGAAATGCAAATCAAAACAACTCTGAGATTCCACCTCACACCAGTCAGAATGGCTAAGATCAAAAATTCAGGTGACAGCAGATGCTGGCGTGGATGTGGAGAAAGAGGAACACTCCTCCATTGTTGGTGGGATTGCAGGCTTGTACAACCACTCTGGAAATCAGTCTGGCGGTTCCTCAGAAAATTGGACATAGTACTACCGGAGGATCCAGCAATACCTCTACTGGGCAGTTATCCAGAAGATGCCCCAACTGGTAAGAAGGACACATGCTCCACTATGTTCATAGCAGCCTTATTTATAATAGCCAGAAGCTGGAAAGAACCCAGATGCCCCTCAACAGAGGAATGGATACAGAAAATGTGGTACATCTACACAATGGAGTACTACTCAGCTATTAAAAAGAATGAATTTATGAAATTCCTAGCCAAATGGATGGACCTGGAGAGCATCATCCTGAGTGAGGTAACACATTCACAAAGGAACTCACACAATATGTACTCACTGATAAGTGGATATTAGCCCCAAACCTAGGATTCTCAAGATATAAGGTACAATTTGCTAAACACATGAAACTCAAGAAGAATGAAGACTGAAGTGTGGACACTATCTCCCTCCTTAGAATTGGGAACAAAACACCCATGGAAGGAGTTACAGAGACAAAGTTTGGAGCTGAGATGAAAGGATGGACCATGTAGAGACTGCCATATCCAGGGATCCACCCCATAATCAGCATCCAAACGCTGACACCATTGCATACCCTAGAAAGATTTTATTGAAAGGACCCAGATGTAGCTATCTCTTGTGAGACTATGCCGGGGCCTAGCAAACACAGAAGTGGATGCTCACAGTCAGCTAATGGATGAATCACAGGGCTCCCAATGGAAGAGCTAGAGAAAGAACCCAAGGAGCTAAAGGGATCTGCAACCCTATAGGTGGAACAACATTATGAACCAACCAGTACCCCGGAGCTCTTGACTCTACCTGCATATGTATCAAAATATGGCCTAATCGGCCATCACTGGAAAGAGAGGCCCATTGGACACGCAAACTTTGTATGCCCCAGTACAGGGGAACGCCAGGGCCAAAAAGGGGGAGTGGGTGGGTAGGGGAGTGGGGGTGGGTGGGTATGGGGGACGTTTGGTATAGCATTGGTAATGTAAATGAGCTAAATACCTAATAAATGGGGAAAAAAAAGATTTATCTTACAGAGCAAAAAAAAAAAAATTTGTTTTTGTCGCAGAATATCTTAGTTTCTCCAACTATGGTCATAAAGAGTTTTCTGGGTATAGTAGCCAAGGCTGGCTTTTGTGTTCTCTTAGAGTCTGAAAGACATTTGTCCAAGATCTTTTAGATATTACCATTTATGGTGACAAGTCTGATGAAATTCTCATAGTTCTTTCTTTGTATGTTACTTGACTTTCTTTCCTTAGAGCTTGTAATATTTTCTTTCTTTATTCTGTACATTTATACTTTTGTTTAATATGTGATAGGATGATTTTCTGTATTGGTCCAAATGATTTGGTGTGTTGTAGGTTTCTTGTAAATTTAAGGCCATCTCTGTCTTTAGGTTAAGGACTTTTAAAAATCATATTGTTGAAGATGTTTTCTGGGTCTTTGAACTGTTATCCCTCACCCACTTCTTTTTCTATTATTCTTTGTTTTGTTCTTTTTATTGTGTCCTGCATTTGCTAGATGATTTGAGTTAGGAATTTTTTACTGTGTATATTCTTTAGTAACTTTTTAATATCATCTATTAATATCATCTATGGTATTTCCTTTGCCTGTGATTCTCTTTTCTATGTTCTGTTGGTGAGGCTTGAATCTGTAGACCCTGATGTTTTTTGTAAGTTGTCCTTCTCCAGGGTTGCCCCATTTGTGATTTTTATACCTTTATTTTTACTTTTTCTTTATTGATTTTCTTATGTATTTCCATCCCAAATGTTATCCTCCTTTTCAGTTCCCCCTCCAAAATCCCTATACCATCTACTTCTAGCATTGCCTCTACGTATGAGGGTGCTCCTATACCCCCTCGTCCAAACACTCCTGCCTCTGGGCCCTAGCATTGCCCAACCCTGGATCATCATGCCTGTACAGGACCAAGGGCACTCCCTCCTATTGATGCCAGATAAGGCATTCCTCTGCTAGGTATCCAGCTGGAACTCTGGATATCCCCTCATGTACTATGTGCTTGGTGTTTTAGTGCATGTGAGTTTTGCGAGGCTCTGTTTGGTTGATTTTGTTGTTCTCCTTATGGGGTTGCAAGCCCCTTCTGTTCCTTCAGTCCTTGTCCTAACTTCACAATCTAGGTCCACTTGCTCGGTCTCATGTTTGGCTGCATGCATAGGATTTCAAGAGACACCAAACACCAACAGTTACATTTATGAAGTAGCATTGCAATAATTACATGTTGGAGACTTAGATGGCAAGGCTCTGTAGACAAAGGCTTTTTCTCCATGTAACCCACAGTTGGTTTGATGAGAGAGACAGTCCTTGGTTGTAAACTGTTTATTGATTGTTTTTCATGGAAATGAAAGCATAACATGTCTTAAGGTTAGACTAGAAGTTAAGTAACTTCTGAGGAAGGAATGTCCAGGAAGGGAAGCTTATTGACTGAACCCTACCATCTTCTATTACCTCATAGCAGGGAGAACCCTATTCTCTTCTAAATAACCACAGGCCATGTTCCTATGTAGAGATTTTGGTCCCATGAAAGAGGCCTGGTAGGAAACAGGTGACACTTTTGCCATCTACTGTGGGTCTGGGACTTCCAACCCACTCAACTCTACCAAATTCTGGACATGGTAGTCTACTGTCCCAGGTGTTAGTCTGAGATTTATTGATGTGAGGAGACACCAGGACATATGTTTAGTATGCGGGTCTCAATGCCTACCCTCCACACTGACACACTGTTTCTAACAAGGCCACAACTCCTAAAAGTACCACTCCCATATTCAAGCCACCACACTCCTCTGCAATCTCCCAAGACATTTACCTCACTCTGTCCTACTGTTTTCCTTTTTCTCCTTCACAAATTATGTGTTCTATTATTTTCTTGAAATATCCTCCTATAACCCAACACTAGTGCATTACCTTCTATGGATACTGCAGTTTAAATGCACATCTCTAGACATTCAATGTTACCATCCACATAAGACACATCATGTGGTATTTGTCTTTTTGGGTGTGGGTTATATCACTCAGAAAGATTATTCATGTCTCCATCCATTAACCTGTAAATTTTATTTATATTGTCACAGTTCATTACCATTGTGTATATGAACCATATACTCATTATCCTTTCATCAGTTATATTTATGTCTCGGTTGTTTTGATGTCCTGACTATTGTGAATAAAGCAGCAAGAAACATGAGCACACCCGGGTCATTGTCTTAGGATAATGCCTTTGGCTAAATGCTCTGAAATAGTGTCTGAGTCTGTGTTCTCTTGCTAGAAAGAGACACCAGGACCATGATAGGTCCTTTTAATGAGAGTATTTAAATGGGGGCCTGCTTACCATTTCAGAACTTTAGTACATTTTTGTCTTGACAGAATCATACAGGACTATCTATGAACCACACATAAATGCAAAATGTTCTTATGATAGAAATAATTAGAGATGATGTTTTATCCATAACAATACACTAATTTTATTTAATAACATCTTAAAGTGGCGAGTCAGTTTATACAATATATAGACTTAGCAAAAAAAAAGCAAATTAATTACAGTAACAAAAAGATAATGCATATATAATGAAACTTCAAATGAAAACACAGGCAAACCAAGGACACAAAGAAATCAAAACTCTAACCAAAACCAAACAAAATAATTAAGCTAAGAATCATTCTCTTGCTGCAGATGTTCAGCAAAGACCTACAGCCTGTTGCTGGCCTTGGTGAAATAGTGCAAAGGAAGTCACTGATGGTAATAATCTGTTCAAGATGAATATAGGCATGCTTCATTGGGGTGGGTGTTCTGCTGATGGACTACTCCTTCCAAGGCTAACATGAGAGATGTTACAGATGATACCTCAAAGTTTTTCAAATTCACTTGACTGATCACCATGATATAATTCTAGATGACCCAACAGGACCAGCCAAAATTGGAATTCTCAGAGCCCCCCTGGATGCCGAGCAGATCTGGATGTATCTCAGCACTTCTCTGAAGCCTTCCAAACAGGCAGTCTTGCTGGACCAGAGGCTAGACAAAATAAAGGCCTCATTACCCATAGCAAACCAAAAAAGAAGAAAATGCAGCCCAAGATTGCCATGGTTACAAGGATCAGATGCAATGGTGGTTAATTTGCTTTGCACACCCAGTGCTCCTGGTGAACAGTTGTGTCTGAGCAAGATCTTGACCTGGTCTCTCATCTGTTTGAGCTTCTGCAGAATATTTCAGACCTACGGAAGGAAGATAAAAAAAGCCTGGTGAGATCTTGCCATGTCAGCGATCCAGCAAATACCAGCTTTACTCAGCAGGAAAATCCAGTATCACTTTTCATCTGAGAACTTTCTTGTATCCCCATAGGAGAAGGGGAAGAGAGCACCTGGGCATGGATGTTTTTCTCAAATGTAAAAAATTGCTTGACAATGGATTGTGAACTACACACTGTGCTTGAGTTATAGTAAAACACCACATTTCTCCAATAGTCTAAATACTTGATATTGAAAAATAAGTGTGTATCAGTGTCTGAATCTAACATTAAACAGAGGCCTTCTAGGGAGCCTAGCAAACTTTGAAGTGAAGGCTCTTATTATTTCTGGAGTGCTGAATCCTTCCTTGGCTCTCCTTGGGAACCCCTATATCTGGGAATCCCCAGAGAAACCATCTCACAGGAAATTCATGCACACTGAAAGGATACTGTAATCAGCAAGAGTGTGCTTCATGCAAATCTTCCCAAGGGTAAGCATTGAACTCTAAAGGGGATACTCATGAAGGAAAACAAAAACAAAAACAAAAACAAAGACCAATAGTCCTGCTATGCTTATGACTACTTAGGTACTGCAAACCTGTGCTAGTACCTCAACTTGGAGACAGTGAAAGGACGCTGCATCTTTTCAGCCAAGGCACCACACACACACACACACACACACACACACACACACACACACACACACACACACAAAATAAAATTGGAACCTGCCCTTCTGTCCTTCTGAGGGGCAGGCCCAAGTCCCTCAGGATGAGTTGCCATAGAGCAGAACAGAGGACCTGGTTCCTAGATAATTCAGGAAGTGGCATCCTGAGGCACCTCTCCATACCATAGTGCCTAAAGGGTTGCCTTCAGGGGTCCAGGATCTCCTCTGCCTAGAGTGGCAAGCTAGAGGTGGCCGACTAGGATGGGGAGAGAGGGCATGGCAGAAATCCAATTTCTTCAAAAGAGGGTAAGTCCACAGAAAGACTTGGAAATGATCACAAAAGTGTAAAACTGGATGAGAAATAGGAGAGAGCCTGGATAAGGTGCAGGATGGTTACATAGGCTTAACTGTGTTTATGATCACACATTAGGGCATTCTACCCCTGATGCTTCATTCATCCTACCTGCTGCTGCTTAGTATAGTGGTCTTTGATCTTCTGACTGCCTTCCTTACATAGTATTTTTGTTTCTATGTTGCATTCTTCCAATGCAATCTGCTCCCTTAGCAGCTGTCTGTTCTCCTTCCTCAACATCCTGACTTTGTGCTGGATGAGGTTAGATTCAATCAGGAGGTGGCAGTTCCTGCAGCTGAGCCACAAACAAAACATGGTGAATCCAGGAAGCATCCATCTTCCTCCCATTCCTCCAAGGACCATTCCTTCATCATTGGCCCTGATCCCCAGGCAGCCCCAAACAAGTATACAGATTGGCCATAGAGGGATATCAAATCCAGAGGACTGCCACTTTCCAGAAGACCCAAGGTACTTTTGAAAACCTGACACCAACAGGGACTCATGTATCTCTCAGAAAAGAACATGGGGTCTATATGTGCTTATAAGTCTGTGATATAAAAAAAACCCACCTGGGGCAAAATTCTCTAGGAGTGAAGAGACCCAAGCATCACAGAATCTTTCTATGTTTCTCCTGGAAACCCCATCTATAAATCTTTGTTCAGAACCCAAGAGGACCAAGACTGATTGATATCTCCATCATGGTGGAAACCTTTTCCATCTTGAGGATACTTAGTTGGAAAGGACAGTGGCTTGAGGGGCTCCCAGTCCCTTCACACTTTGCCAAAATGATCCAAGATGTTAAAATCTTAGTGCCTTGTTTGAAGGAGGCAGGCTTCCTGTTTAGAGACTAACAGTATAGAACCTGAGTCCCCACTTTAGTTCAAAGACAAGGATTGGCAGACATATCCTGTGCCTAGGTCTTGGGTCATGACCCTGTTAGTCACTCACCAGTAGAACTGATTTTCTTTAGTCAACTGCTTGCACTTGGACAAGGCCTCACTGATGTCCTGGGGCATTCTCTTCAGGTCAGTCATCACCTGGTCATGTTGCATCTCAAGTATGAATGTCTCAAAGTTGATCCTGTGGGAGGGCATGGACAAGGAACAAATTGTCCCGTGAAGTAAGGATACAAGGATCATTTCAATTCAAGCTGAATCATGTGCTACCCAACCCCATATATGCTACTCGACCTAGTTCCTTGTTACAGTTTCCACTGGGTGCTTATTAAACTTATTACTCTTCAGCTTGGGCCAGTAAGCCCAGGGAAGTAAAGGCAGGGTGCTGATCTGCCTCAGCTCCCTGTAGGGGTTTTAAAGAATAGACTAGTTCTCCCAGAACTTTCCAGGAATCTGTGTCACAGGCCTGGGTCCACATTAAATCTGTATGATTCTCCTCCTGGTTTTAGACACGGAATTGACAATCCTTGGCTCTATTGCTACATCAATTCCCAAAGGACATAATCATATCTACAGGGAAAAGCCTCTATAACCTACCAGGAGATTCCAATGTGCATCCACAGTGAGCACAAAGGTCAAGTGCTGTGCTACTAAAAATGAACCTCCCTGGCTTCTTCACTATTATTGCCTGGAAATGGAGTCAGGCACAACCTCAGGATATATCACATGATACAGACTCTCTAGATCTTAAGCTGCACACACAGGAACACACACACACAGGAACACACACACACAGGAACACACACATACACAAATGCACACACAAGCTCACATGCACCCAGTATCTCTCTCATTCTCTGTCTCTTTCTAGCTCTCTCTTTTACACACACACAGAAACACGCACAGAGACACAGATACACACACACACACACACACACACACACACACACACACACACACACACTCAATCAGAATGCCAAATAAATAAATTGATTTCGGTTTATCTGAGAGTATAATGAACAAAATTTGAGAAAAGCAATTATGAACTGCAGCCAATCCAGTCATACTGAAAGGCAGTATGTGTGACAGGCCCCTCCAGCTGTTGACAGGACCAATTGGACCCAAATTACCACCTGGTCAATTATGGAAAGGATTGGCTATAAACAAACATTACCTAGCAACTCCCACCAACCAACACCTGTGTAAGTTTCTTAAATGGCAGGAGGGGAGCTCACACATTACTACCTTCATCCTCAGACTGTGATTCATGCCACAGGCTCTGAATTACTTTTGGAGGAATCAAAAGTGCCTGTGACCCCATCTCACTCCTATCTGAACTTGAAGTTCTGGTTTGAAAATCCAACTAGCAAAATTGATTTGGGTATGCAGACAGCCTGGAGTTGTAGCCACTTGTGGTATGAGGGAATCTGGGCTTAAGAGGGATGGCCCAAGATAGTCAGCAAAGAACTGGGTATAATGACTACCTGTCATTTAAATCCTTGTTAGTGTAGTTGGCCAGGATTCCCTGAAGTTCGTCCCTGGCATTTTTTATGTTCTGGAGCTCTCTTTTGAGCTTCTCCAACCTCTCGTGTCTCTTCATCTGCTCATTGATGGTGGGTCCTTGGGGTAATGCCTCCCCAGCAGACCCTGTAGGTAGAAAAACACTAGTAACCTTGTAGAGATAATAGGGCAGGGAAAGGGAAACCATGCTTTTTCCCACAGAGAAGCCTGGGGAAGAGGAAAATCTAGAGACACTGAGAATCCCTGATAGTGCATCATAGCTGTCTTCAAGCTGGGCTCCTCAGCTAGGTCCCTGTTCACAACCACCATCACTAAACATATGCCCGACTTCCTATTGTAATCGCCCTAGCCCTGAAATGCATAAGCTGGGCCAGGCAAGAATAAATGGAGGGCATTGTCGGCTCATATCTGACAACCAAATCCGGACCTCTCAGCATACTAGCCAACGATTTTCTAGTCTTCTTCAAATGCATGATGAGAGCTCATACACTGCTACAGGAACCCAGACTGTGTATCAGTCCACATCATGTGCGTTCAATACCAAACTGCCTGAGACCTTGATTCATAGGCAGGGGAATAGCCCTCTCTGTTCTTGGCATCACATGCTCATGTAACCTAGAGGAAACTATATTAAGATGAAGTACATGGGGCTGGTGAGATGGCTCAGTGGGTAAGAGCACCCGACTGCTCTTCCAAAGGTCCGGAGTTCAAATCCCAGCAACCACATGGTGGCTCACAACCATCTGTAACAAGATCTGACTCCCTCTTCTGGAGTGTCTGAAGACAGCTACAGTGTACTTACATATAATAAATAAATAGATCTTTAAAAAAAAAGATGAAGTACATGAACACTCTATCCTGAGAACAACACTTCTATTCTCACAGAGCTTGGTCTTTGCATAATTTGCCATTCAGTGGGAAATTAAGATCTCTCAGCAAAGCCCCTGCAGGCTTGTTAATACAAGGCTGTCTGTAAAACTAATCATCAGACACTCTTGACTCTGGTTCTACCATTGAGGAATCTGAAGGATCGAGATCATAATCCCTATTCCTGGAAGGACCAGCTGAAGCTCACATCCTCCAGGTAGCTCCCCAAACCTTGCCCAGGACTCACTGTGCCTTCTCCATGACCAGTTGTTTCTTGCCCTTTCCCACCATGATGGGCGGCCGGCCTCCTTCTGCCTTGGTCTGGTGTCTGTGTGTATTCTATTCTCTCTCCGAAATACCCTGAGGAGCATGGACAACATGCCTGCTTGGGAACCCATGAGGATCTGAAGGAATACCCCACAAGCTGCGCTGGTTACCACAACACTGGAGACATCACAGAAGATTCTAGGGTTCTCTTGGATACAAGAGATTGTCCAGGGAAGTGACTACTGATGATGTCACCTGGAACTTCCATGGTCTACTGGCTTACCAGCTTGCCCCATCTGACCAGTTTCTGAGGTGCCCTTTCCTGGAGTCTCTCTTTTGCCCCTGGGGATACCTCTTGGCAACTTCTCCTTCCAAAGCTAGAGATTTCTCTCTGCTTCACTACAAGTCCAGTGCTTTGAATGGGGAGAGTTTGTTAGTGCCATGGCATGGCTAGCTCATCTTCATTAGGATCCTTATATGAGGGAGATTCTTCTCCAATATAAGTCTACTACTGGGGTCCATTCATGTAACAAACAGTCCATTTACCCAGGTGTCTCTGTTTCCCAGAGGAAAGAAACCTACTCCTGCACCTTTACCTTAACACTAGTTGGAGTATATGTGTTAGTGTGCAACTGCCTTGAGAGGAGACATTGTTTCAATAAAGTGAACCATGGGTTTTCATGAAATCTCTGATTTACAACCCCATTTCTTTGCAATGAAAACTCCCTTGTACTTGGCAATAGAAAAAGTCAGGGACAGGGGCAACATCAAATTGTAAACTTTATGTCCCTTCTTCAAAAGCTAAAATCCCACATTCTCTCTATCTCCAAAACAACCAGACAAAATAGGCATCTGTGAACAAAGGCCAACAGGGACATTGGATTGCTTCTTCGTAGTCCCATTAGCTCTCACTTCTCCAGTTTCTACATTTTTGAGTTCCCGGTTCTAGGCCTGAGTCTGTTGGAGATTGGAATATGATCCTGTATTCATAAGATACCTAAGACTCAATTTGATGGATAGAGGATGAACAGGCCTCGGGTCCAGTGAAACCTCAATTTTAATGGATCCATAATTTCAGGAGGGGCCCTGGCATTGACATCTGTTCCTTCTGCCTTCTTGACCTGGGTGTGCTGAGTGCATTGTAAAATGCTACCTAAACTCTCCAGTAAAATAGTGGAAAAATCATGTAAAGCCTTTCCAAATTGATTGTGTTGTCTTTGTCTACCATCTTGAGCTATGCAATATCACTATGACAAAGGTCCAAGGTGTCTGGGGGGATGGTGGGGTAGTCAGAAGCCCACTCTGTCTCTCAGGTAGTCAGATGAATAACCTTTATGGAGAACTGGAGAAAATAGGTAATGAAAAAGTAATAACTATAGTTTGGGTAGCTGAATACCTCTGAGCCTGGAAAGCAATGCAGCAGGCATTCCAATCAAATAGTATAGGCATGAATCCCTTTCTGTATTTGGGTACAATAGGCCCAAAGTAAGAATGAGGCCCATCCACCTTTTCCTGAACTCTACTGAGAGTTTTGTAGTTTTTCCATTCAAGAAAAATTCTTTACTTCCTGAGACCAGAACTCTGAATTCTGCATGCACCATGAAGTTTCCCATCTATTCATAAATCATTCACTGTTTATTGACAAGGTTTGGCTATGAATTCTTTGCTACGGTTTGACACAATTCAAAGGGACAGGTAAAACTGTTGGTCCAGTACCTTCAAGAGCTTTTTAGCTACTCCTTGAGAAGTTTCCTCTTCTATATTTTATTTTATTTTATTTTATTTTATTTTATTAGATATTTTCTTCATTTACATTTAAAATGCTATCCCTAAATTTCCCTATACCCTCCCACCCCCCGCTCTGCTCCCCTACCTACTCCCTCCCACTTCTTGGCCTAAAATCAGGCAGCTGTTCTCAAGATAGGATATCGTTCCCAACCCCTGTGGCTAGTCAGGTACCTCATACTGCAGTCCTACTGGCTCTGGATGGCATAAGCTAGCCAGCCATGCTGTGCTTGGAGGGCAATGTCAGCTAGTATCTGATGTGATGCAAGTAAGTCCTGGATTCCCTAGTGCTTAGCACCACCAAGCTGTGATTGCCTGTGTCTAAGATGAAAGTAGTAAATGTCTCAGAACTTGAAATATGTCCAGGGGTATATTCTTTTCTTGATTTTTGCTATCAGACATAAATGGACCTTAAAGAAATACACCAAGGATGCCGTGTAGCAAAAGCCTACAGACATGGACTCCTCATAGAGGACCAATTGTGTGTGTGTGCCTGTGTGTGTGTCTCTGTGTGTGTGTATGTCTGTGTGTGTGTATGTACTTGTGTCCCCCATGGGTCTATGCATCCTTGGAATCTGGAGTCTACAGTGGGGCCTGTTGCAAGGTGATGCTCTCTCCATGCACAGGGAACCCCACCTTAGTCAGCACTGCTCTTTGTCTATATGTTCACCTTGGTGGCACATTGAAATCCCGTGAGGATTATATATAGCCATCCTGATTTTGAGTCCCCTCCCAGCAAATACTGATTTTTTTTGCTCTGGGTAGCTGTGTAGCAATAAGAACCTACAACTGAGAATCTGTGTTCTGAAGATATATTTTTTTAAAAAGTGGTAACAGGGTTAAAGTGGGCCAGGACCTGTGCACAGACTTCCTGGGAACTTTTTAGAAGGGTAGTCTTTCCTTCCAGGCCCATGAGGGAGGTCTTGAAGCCCTTGATCCCTTACTAAGGAACCCCAACCTGTGTTGTCCTGGCAACAGGATACTTAATTTAATAAGCACCAGAAGGTCTCAGTATATAAGAGGCAGACTGTGGCAGCCACTGCATGAGGGTAGTCCAGGACATAGCCTGAATTCACATGATCCTTGAGGCCTGTGTCATGGAGTAGCTTCAGTGACTAGAAGAATGGGTTAGATTTATTTCCTATACTCAAAGCAGGCAGAAAAGGATGAAAGTCCTCCATGTAATATCAAACATATCCAGAAGAGGGTGCTAGATCCTCAGTACCCAAAGTATCCAGAAGATGGGATAAGACAGATTGCCATCCAGTACCAAAGTCATCCAGAGAGCATCTTAAGATCAAAGTCAGCTTGTGGTGTAGCCCTAGGAGCAAGGAGGAGGAATCTACCTCCTGATGCCCTCTTCTGACAGTCAGAATGAAATTAAGGAGCTCTTGCAGAGCAGTTGCAGCCTTGACAATTCCTGCTCTCTGTCACACAAATGCTTCCCAGAAGCTCCAAGCTTCTGATTCCCATTACTGGAAGTCCAAGCTCAAGCCCACCTTCTATAGGAAGCTCCCTCTATCATGCCCAGGATTCACAGTGACTTCCCCCAGGACCATTAATTCTTGCTCTTTAACACTAAGACCAAAGGCCATCTTGTGTCTGCCTCTTTCTGGTCTCTGTTCATTGTTCTCTCCTCCAAGAGGCCTGCTCAGTTTTGTCAGCATGACTAAGGGTGAACCATAAAGGTAGTTAATGAATGCTCCAAGAGCAGTTGGAGTCACCACATTAGTAACATCACAGAAAATGCCAGGGCTCTCCAGGATACAACACAACATCTAGGGAAGGGACTTCTGATGTCACACAGGTCAGCTCTTACCTTCCTGCTTAGTACCTCACCCAAATTTACCTGAAGTCAAAGTGCCTTTTCCAGAGTGTGGGATAGATTGCCTTTTGGTACTCAAAATATTAAAAGGTGACTATCAATCACCTTCCAATGACAAACGTATCCAGAAGAGATCCTTTGGATCCCCATGCAAATCCACATGAAATACCCAGACTCCAGAATAAGACACTAGGCAATACACAACACATCTAGATAAAGTGTGATAGATCCCCTTGCAGTACTGAAACTATCCAGAAGAGGTTAATACACGTCCAGCCAGTTTCTATGCTGTGACGACTAAACTGGACAGAATGGAAAATGTCACCACTAATGACCAAAGTATGGTTATGTTGGCCAGGTGTTCTGGAAGATTTTACGTGAGAATTGCAGCCCAGCTTGTTATTGCAGGAAAACAAAAACTGGAGCAAGGATTTGGTTCATGTCCTGAATCTTATTCTACAGAAAAAATTTAACAACACTAATACATATTAGCAATGACCAATAGCTATAAGGGAAGTCCTATTATACTCTAAGCATATATCAGTGAAATATAATAGTGTGTTAGCTTTTTAAATATGGAAAAGGAAAAGCAGATGAAGGCGGAATTACATAGAATTGGAGAGATGAAAATAAGACATCTATTTTGAGGTGTTTTCTAGAGAAGCCTGAAGTAGCTGAGATCTGGGAGTTCTCATACTACACTGATTAGTGCATCATATCTAATTGTGCCAGAGATTGGAGAGGGTTTTTTACATAAATATTTTAACATAACTCTGTACATGCCCTACTGAATGTCATGCTCTATGTAATCTTTCGAGTCTGGTATCTTTTACTTAGTTTTCTTTTTTTAAATAGTATTCATGTTAGTGAAATATCAAAACCCTGCAGACTACGTAGTATGAAATCTGCTGTGAAAAAGTGATCAACAGTCTTACCTAACCAAGAAGCCTATGAACCCTCAGATTATATTCTGTACCTCTATTTCAAAATAGAACCATACTATAGTAGATGTAGATGGATTTCACACTCAGGTGTATGTAAATGGTAACATATTTATGTATATTTATATGTATTAAATATAAATTTTATATATTTATAATCATCATATAATGAAATAAATATTTATGTAATATAATATAAATTATATAATTAAAATATATTTATAATATAATGTATAAGTTATATTTAAAATTATATATATACATATACACACACAGTGTGTGTGTGTCTATGTGTGTGTGTATGTGTCTGTGTGTGTGTACTTCAATGTTTTCAATGTTGTTACTCTATAACAGAGTACAGGTTCTATGCCACACAAAACAGTCTACTAAAAAGTGCAGTGCTAGGCATATGTTATCCTTCTTTTGAGTCAATATTTATATATTTATACGTATTTTTCCATACCACCAGAATGGTTTATTGCTCTGGAGCTGGTTACCACATAAAACTTAATGGTAAATTTCTTTCACTCAAGACATTGTATGCTTGTGTCTTAGGACATGGAGAAATCAATTTCGTGCTAATCTGTAATCCCTTCCTGTTAGTATTCCTGTTATTAGAATATGGCTTACATGCTAACATGGGAGAAAATAATCAACATTCTTACCCAACTCTGAACCCTGAGATATACAATGATTGTCAGCCTGGCAAGATACATTTTCCTAAACACATGAAACTCAAGAAAAATGAAGACTGAAGTGTGGACACTATGCCCCTCCTTAGAAGTGGGAACAAAACACCCATGGAAGGAGTTACAGAGACAAAGTTTGGAGCTGAGATGAAAGGATGGACCATGTAGAGACTGCCATATCCAGGGATCCACCCCATAATCAGCATCCAAACACTGACACCATTGCATACACTAGCAAGATTTTATCGAAAGGACCCAGATGTAGCTGTCTCTTGTGAGACTATGCCAGGGCCTAGCAAAAACAGAAGTGGATGCTCACAGTCAGCTAATGGATGGATCACAGGGCTCCCAATGGAGGAGCTAGAGAAAGTACCCAAGGAGCTAAAGGGATCTGCAATCCTATAGGTGGAACAACATTATGAACTAACCAGTACCCCGGAGCTCTTGACTCTAGCTGCATATGTATCAAAAGATGGCCTAGTTGGCCATCACTGGAAGGAGAGGCCCATTGGACACGCAAACTTTATATGCTTCATTACAGGGGAATGCCAGGGCCAAAAAGTGGGAGTGGGTAGGTAGGGGAGTGGGTGGGTAGGGGAGTGGGGGTGGGTGGGTATGGGGGACTTTTGGTATAGCATTGGAAATGTAAATGAGCTAAATACCTAATAAAAAATGGAAAAAAAAAACAAAAAAAAACAAAAAAACAAACAACAAAAAAAAGAAACATCGAGTTTCACAGACTCCACCATAGCAGCAGAAAAAAGAAATAGGAAATTCAGATATATTAGAATAATTATACACATCAAGGCCAGCTGAAAAGCTGTCATGCACAACGAACTTTATACAGTGATTGTACAGGGCTAAGGTTAAGATAAAGGGGAATTACATTTTAGTATGAAGAGCTTCCACAGGCTATTGAGATGTTTCTATCACAGCCTACATCAGGCAGTCCCTTATTTCAAATGGTAGGAACCCAGGAGGAATGTGTCTCCTGCTTCTCAAAACCACAGACACCATCCTTTTTTACAAGTAGCTGCTGCAGGCTGCTGAGAGGTTTCCATTTTGACCTGTTGTGGTCAGTCCCTCTAATTGCATGCTCTCTCCATCATCCTTTAAATGTAAAAATGCAGAGACCCACTTCCAAACATTAGGCTGTGGTCAGAGAGTCTTGTGCAAGTGTTGGTGGAAGGGTTGTGGGAGCCAGAAGGGTTAGGAAGCCACAAAAGTACCTAGCAAGTCAACTAATATGAACCCTTGGGGGTTCACAGAGACTGAACCATGAGCCAACACCATGTAGGGGCTTGAACTTGGACCCTTACATAAATGAAAAAGATGTGCAGCTTGGTCTTTATGTGGGCAACTAACAACTGGAGTGGGTGCTGCTTCGGATTTAGACTCTGTTACCTGCCTTTAGATCTCTTTTCCCTAGCTGGGCTGCCCTGTCTGGGCTCAGTGAGAGAGGATGCACTTATTCCTGATGCAACTTGATATGCCAGGGTTGGTTGGTACTAGAAAAAAAAAAGAGGGTCCCTTTCTCTGGGGAGAAGGGAATAGGGAATTGGGGGGGAGTGGGACATTGAGTCTGACTGGGAAGAGAGGGAGGGGCTGTAATCAGATGGAAATAAATAAATAATTCAATGAAAAAAATGCACATCCTTTGTTTCTTGAAGTCTTTCTATTCAAGTATGTCTTTGACCATATTTTCCATGGTCTTCTCTCCTCTCCCCTCCAGCCAATGCTCTTCTCCTTCCCTATCACCTTCTGTTTTGAGACAAAGTTTTAGTAGAACCAATTTAAGCTCATCCTGACTTGCTTCCAAACAAATGACTCAGACTATGCTTATATCATTTGGCTTTGATGATTACAGTGAGGTGGTGGTGCACACTTTTACTCCCAGCACTTGTGAGGCAGAGGCAGGAGGATTTCTGAGTTTGAGGCCAGCCTGATCTACAAAGTGAGTTCCAGGAAAGCCAGGGATATACAGGGAACCCTGTCTTAAAAAACAAAAATTGAGACAATTACTGTGGGTGGAGTGACCCCTAATCTGCTTTTCTAACAGCTCACCTGGCTACCTTTCCAGTGGTGCACCCCAAATCCTTGCTGTTTCTCCTCCATATGCCCTCATTGTGCAGCTCCTCCATGGTGCCTTCTCTCTTTTTTTCTAATTTCTCCTCTTATCTTTCACTTCTCCACCCACAACCAGATAACTAAAATCTCACATATGTCTAATCCCTCCAGTAAATACCAGTAGCCAGTTTTATTTAATCAATGGTTTTAAATTAAGCAACAATATTTGCACAACAAAATCTTTTGATAGGAGAATTCTCTCCTAGTTCCAGACCTTCTTAGGAACAGAATTTAGCATTACAATACATAGCAACCTATGTAAACTCAATGAAGTTCTTAGAGTAATGAAGGTGACTTAAATTCCTTCTGTAGTCAAGGATGCTCCTGAACTCCTGATTCGGACCTCCTCTCCCAAGTGCTGGGATTTCAAGCAATGGTGTGAGATGTCAGTAACTCCAGTTTCAAGGGATATGAGGCCTTCTTCTGTGTCTCCTGACACCATGTACCCACATCATGCATGGAAATACATGGTGCCAAAAAACCCGTCCAAATGTGGGCTATGTATCTTACTGTATATGAACTAGTGGGACTATTTCCTTATAATTACTATGTTTAATACTCTTCCGTTAGGCTGGTCACAATCCCCAAAGCAGATTATTCATTAGTCCCCTGGATGCACTTGCCTTGGAGCTGAATGAAGGCCTGCGTTCTACAATTTATCTGCGAATATTTGCATTATACCTTCCTACGAGTACAAAGTCCCCTTAACAGGTAAACCTAAAACCTCCAAAACTCAGGAACTTATTTGACTTGATCCTGAATAAAAAAATTAAAAAAAAACAACATAATCTCCACCCACTGTTTAGACTGCATTGATTTCATAGCATTCTGTCTGCCTGTGCCTCTCCTGGTATTAAAGGCAAGTGCCACCATACTAGGCTAGATTATTGTGTCTTGCAAGATTGAACTAGATCATCTTTGTCATTGTAAAGTGATCTTCTGGTACACATAACAGGAAAGTAGGACCACATCCCTGTGATGTGAGTGTCCAGGGAACAAGGTGGTACATGATTAATCCATGTGGGCTGAAAATAGAAGGAGAATGTTCTTCAGAGGAATGAACTACAGCAAGGGCTGTTTCTTCTTGACCTTGAGCCAACTCTGCTGTGTATATTCAGAATAGAAAGCAATTGTCTCAGCAGCAAATTCACAAGACAATGACTTTCATTCCTCTCCTTATGCTGCCTAGAGCACAGATCCAAAGACCTTCTAGTAAGGGGAATACCTTCTAGCCTGGAAAACTGTCAGACACTCTGTACTAGGCCTCTGTCTGCACCTCACATTCCACTGTCAACTCCCAGGTCAATTTAATCTTTTCATAGCCTACTGTTGTCAGCCTGGGCATATGCCTCCTTCTAGGGTCCTTTGTACTTTGCAACTGGTGTCTCATTAAACCTAGGAGTGCTAGCACTGTAAATCGTTTCACTCTGTGTCACTGATGACTGCTATTTTGTCAGAGGAAGATATTAGCATATGGCAGTACAGGCTACAGGGAGCAGTTGTGCATCATCCAGGCAAATCATCCTCACTAAAGCTGACTCTGACATCTAGTGAGGCTTCAACAGGCCACAGGCATTAGTGCAAATTTCATCACAGTTTTTTTTTGTCTCTTTGAAGTAATCAGAGGTAGACAATAAAACAAAACTATAGCAACAAAGAAACAGCAATGAAACAACAGCACCAGCTACAGTTGGCCATGCATGTATCAAAAACCATTTAGAGAAGTTTGGAACACATGATGTTCACACCTCAGTTACAAGTTCCATAAGCCCTAACCAGTGTTTCAGTTGTTGGTCTGATGCAGGCCTCATTAGTTTCTCTAGCTTCTGGATAACAAAAGTGAAAATAAAAAAGTACTGAATCTCTCAAGTGGAGCACAGAGTCATTTAACTACATGTGTGTATCAGATGGAGATTTCTCAGTGTAGATGATCAGTGGGAAACTTTAGCTGCTAAGACCTGGCACCCCCACCTACATGAAAGTCAGAGGACAATTTGTGGAGTTTTTTTCTCTCCTATGATGTGGGTCACAGGGAAGGAACTCAGGTCTCTATGCTTTGTCGCATTACCTTTATCCACTGAGCCATCTAGTCAGCCAGTCACCACAGACACAGAATTTAATAATCTATGTATTCGTATTTCTATTCTGGGTTATACCCAAACTATGAAAACTTTCCCTAGAGAATATATATACCCAATTAAGGGCAATAAATGGAGTCTGGGAGGGATCTATGAAGAGGGTGGCCGACTTTAAAAGCCTCCATCGAGCCTCACAGTTGTTTGTTTTGTTTTTTGTTTTTTGTTTTTTTTTTTTTTTTTTGTCTCCAACAAGTATGGATGGGATGAGGTAATTTTTCCTTCTCTTTGACCTCCCAGTGCTATGACTGAACCTAATAAAAGTACATGCTCCCTGAGTTACATTCCAGGCCTGTAACTTCATTCATCTGCTACAACAGCTACAAGGCAAGTGGCAATTTGAGACTCCATAGTCAGTTTGGATGCTACAAGATTGGTCCTTGAGAGTGGCTGACAAAATGCTTTCAAGCCTAGGAATATCTATCTGAAAAAGAAAAGGAAGTGTTTCAGTCCACATTGTATACTTGTGACAGTTTAGTCCTTTAAAGACTGATGTCAAGCTGTTATCTACCTGCACAAATAGCATTACTAGATATCAGGTTAAGCTACCCGACAGGTAGCATTTACCAAAACAGCCAAGCACTACACTGAGGACCTACAAGTAAATAAGGCTCAGGATCCACCAGAAAATTGAAAGATGGGCAAGAAGACCCATATCACTTGATGATGATTGGTTTCCTGTGTGTTTACAGCTGTCCCTTTCTGTGTCAGAGTCAGCTTAGAAAGAGAAGTAGACCAAAGACAGTAGGAAACTTAACTCTTTCCCCAATCCTTCTCAGGCTTCTGCTTAAAAGCCCTGGTTTGACAGCACCACTTTGGGGATCCAGGGGATTAATTCCTTCACACATTAAGTGTGTGATTCACAGTTAGTCTCAGAAATGAGATCTGTTCCAGGAGACCTTCACAAGCATGAAGCATCCACTGGAAGAAGTACTTCCTCAACAAACTCTGAGATTTAGTGTGGTTAAGATCAATATCAACCATCACTCTCCCTTCCTAGCCTTGCACAGACATGCTCTCCACCATAGGCATGTGACCTCGATTTCAGGCCCCATCCATGCAGGAGAGTTTGAAGTTTCATCCCAACGCTGGTTAGCTGGCCTTTAATGGTTATTCCTTCCTCCACTTCTACCCACTGAGGAACTTCTCAATTCTGCATTTCATCAATTAGGCATTTCATGCCTAGTCTGCCTGGTTATCCTACATGAGAGGTAACAGATCTGCTCCAACTTTGTCATTCTATGACCTTATCTTGAACCCACAAGAGCTCTGCATGGGTGCCAGGTAACCTATGGAAATTAGCATTCCATCTTCAAGCACCTGAACCTATACGTCTCCATACACTTCTATCTTTGATTTTGGATGATCTTGTTCAATTAAAAACCACACAATCTGGAAGGACAAAGAAGAAATGTAGTGTAGGGACAGGAAAGAAGTCTCTTCCATTAAGAACATTTGTCTATCCACCAGAGGACTCAGAGGGCAGCTAACAATTCTATTAATGCATTTCTGGGTTGAACACCATGCCCTCTTCTGGCTTCTGGAGGAATTGCATGCATTTGGTGCACAGATGTGGTGGTGGTGGGATTTCTAGAG
>CAKLHJ020000007.1:0-114303 GCA_921997135.2 Mus spretus | reverse complement strand
CCCCTGCACAAATCCACGTTTCACTCAGCAGCTTGAGAGCCCCGGACTACATCAATTCCCCTACAAACTCCCCACCACCCACCTACATGTGATCTAAGGCTCCTGAAACATAAAAAACTGGAGGTCTGAAAACAGAATTCTGTTGCTGTTGATATTATTTTTCTTTTTTATTAGTTATTTTCTTTATTTATGTTTCAAATCCTATCCTGACAGTCCCCTGTACCCTCCCCCTGCCCTGATCCCCAACCCACCCACTTCTGCTTCAGGCCCTGGCATTCTCCCTGTACTGGGGCATATAATCTTCCCAAGACCAAGGACGTCTCCTCCCATTGATGGCCTACTAGGCCGTCCACAGCTACATATGCAACTAGAGACACAAGCACTGGGGGCAGGGGTAATGGTTAGTTCATATTCTTGTTCCTCCTATAGAATTGCAAGTCCCTTTAGCTCCTTGGGTACTTTCTCTAGTTCCTTCACTAAAGGCCCTGTGTTCCATCCAATAGATGACTCTGAGCTTCCACTTCTGTATTTGCCAGGCACTGGAATACCCTCACAAGAGACAGTTGTATCAGGGTCCTGTAGGAAAGCTTGCTGGCATCTTCAACAGTCTCTGGGTTTTGTGGTTGTTTATGGGATGGATCCCCAAGTGGAGCAGTCTCTGGATGGTCCTTCCTTCTGTCTCAGCTCTGAACTTTGTCTTTATAACTACTTCCATGGGTATTTTGGTTCCTTCTAGGAAGGAACAAAATATCCACACTTTGGTCTTTCTTATTTTTGAGTCTCATGTGTTTTACAAACTGTATCTTGTGTATTTTAAGTTTCTGGGTTAATATTCACTTATCAGTGAGTACATATCATGTGTATTCCTTGGTAATTGGGTTACCTCACTTAGGATGATGGATCTCATCTATTTGCCTAAGAATTTCATAAATTCATTGTTTTTAGTTGCTGAATTGTACACCATTGTGTAAATGTACCAAATTTTCTGTATCCATTACATTGTTGAGGGACATCTGGGTTTCTTCCAGATTCTGGCTATTATAAATAGGGCTGCTAGGAACATAGTGGAGCACGTGTCCTTCTTACAAGTTGGAACATCTTCTGGGTATATGCCTCAGAGAAGTATTGCTGGATCTTTTGGTAGTACTATGTCCAATTTTCTGAGGAACCGCCAGACTGATTTTCAGAGTGGTTTTAACAGTTTACAATACCACCAACAATGGAGGAGTGTTTCTCTTTCTCCACATCCTCTCCAGCATGTGCTGTCACTTGAATTTTTGATCTTAGCCTTTCTGACTGGTGTGAGTTGGAATCTCAGGGTTGTTTTGATTTGCATTTCCCTGATGATTAAGGATGTTGAAATTTTTTTTTCAGGTGCTTTCAGCCATTTGGTATTCATCACTTGAAAATGATTTGTTTAGCTCTCTACCCCATTTTTTAATAGGGCTATTTGATTTTCTGGCATCCGTCTTCTTGAGTTCTTTATATATATTGGATATTAGTACCCTATCTGATTTAGGATCAGAAAAGATCCATTCCTAATCTGTTAGTTGCCTTTTTGTCTTATTGACATGATCTTTCACCTTACATAATCTTTGCAATTTTATGATGTCCCATTTGTCGATTCTCAATGAATGCAAGCTCACTTATGACTCATTATCACCTCTCTACACTTAAAATCCTTTCTAGTAATTTGACTCATCAGTTTTTCCAATATGTATATAAATGTATCCAATAGGCACTGTTTGAAAATCCTAAGAGCTGTTGTTATAGCTATAACACTGTTGACATAACAGAAGATGCTAATGGCTCTCCAGGATATAATAGTATCTACTAAGAAGGTACTGCTGATGTCATTGGGAATGGCCTTTAACTCTCTGCTATTTTTCTTGCTGTGTTGATGAGAATTTGAAGTGCACTCTCCAAGATACTCTCCAGGGACATAGCCCTTGAGAATCTCCTCCTTCCAAAGCCAGATAATTCTCTTGGCTTGACTGGAAACACTTGAGCTCTTACAACATGAGGAACTGAGTCTTCACATTCCAAAGCCTGCTAAGGAATGACTCATCCCTTCCTCAAAATGCCCCCATTCATCAACAAAAGAAATTAAATAGTACTGAGTGCAAACACCAGGATGAATTCAGAGGAGGAAAAATGACCTGCCTCATTATGTACAGGTGCCTGATATGTGTTCAATGTGGGATGTAGGTTAGGAGTACAGTCATAGAAGCCATGCATTTATTCTTTGAAAGTTGTCCCAAGTCACAAAACAGCCTGGTATAAATTCTGTTGTGATTACTAAAGTTCACTATTACATGAAGAGCACATTAATGAAAAGAATCAAGCTGAGAAAGGAAAAATGTAAAATGTTGGTTTAAATAAAAAAGGGGCAGCAGGAAGTGGAATGGAGCTAAATTCTGTGTTCAAAGAGATAAACAGAATAAGAGAGTGGTGCCTTGCCAAGATCCCACCCAGCTAATCTTAGGTTCAAACATGGTGGTACACAACTTTATCCCAGGAGACCAAGGCAAGCTGATCTATGAGTTTGAGGTTAACCTCATATTGAGCAAGTTCCAAGTTGAGAAAAATTTAAGTCCAGGTATGTTGGTCTACATTTTTAATACAAGCATTCAGGAGACGAACCATTAATAAACCAGTAATAGAGGAACCCTTTTCTCACTGTGGACACTAGAACCAGGAATTAGTGTTCTTTTCAGATTGATATGTTAGTTCAAAGCTCCAGATATCCATAGTTGTCTTTTTATGACTATAAGCCATACATTGATTCTCCCCTTCCTCCTCACTTTGTTTATGATCAAAGTTCAATTAAAGCAACAGAGAAGCAAGTTAATATTTGAAGAAATTTGAAATAGGAAAAAATATGTCCTTAAGTATCAGATAACAAATATAATCTTGTATAAATTAGCATTGCAAAGAATGAGAAACTGTTTATAAAAGAAACAGCAGAATATGCAGGCACTGGTGTAATATTGTTGGAAAGGATAAATAGATATGTAATGACCTAGAATATAGAGTGTTTCCTGAGGTCAAATTTTCTGCAATGTCTGCAAATACAGGGGAAAAGCTGGATAAAAATAGATTGTTTAACGTTAATTGAAGATTTGGAGAATTATTCCTACATTTTTATTATTTTTGAAACAAGGTCTTACCAGGAAGTATCAGTAGATTAGTGTTTCAAAGAAGGTCAGAATCCATTTTCTCCCCACCCCCATCATTTTCTTTAAATATGTTAACACCTTGTAATAATTTAAAAGACATTTTGAGTTAGATTAAGGGAAACTGGCATACTTTTGTACTTTATGTTAATTTATTTTAAGGTAGCCTATCTATATCACACATGGCTGGTTTGTTCTCACAATATAGGGCTGCCTGGGAAGAAACAGACAGAGATTTTCAGGCCTCTGCCTCTAAAGTGCTTGGATAAAAATATGAGCCAACAAAACCACCTGACACCACTTCGTGGATAATAACTTTCTCTGCAGGTATTATATATAGTATTGTCAATAAGTTTGTGAAAGAAAATGTTCTCACATCAATATGTGTTCCTTCCCTTCTATCACTGGTTTTCTTCTTGAAATCTGAATGAATGATGGGCTTAGATTTGGTTACAAAGCTAAACAAAAAATTCTCAACGGAGGAGTAGAGAATGGCTGAGAAGCACCTGAAGCAACAACCTTAGTCAACCCTGAGATTCCACTCACACCAGTCAGAATGGCTAAGATCACTCAGGGTACAGCACATACTAGTGAGGATGTAGATAAAGAGGAACACTCCTCTATTGCTGGTGGGATTGAAAGCTGGTACAACTACTCTGGAAATCAATATGGCAGTTCCTCAGAAAATTGGACATAGTACTAACTGAGGACCCAGAAATACCACTCCTGGACATAAACCCAGATGATCTTCCAACATGCAATAAGGACACATGTTCCACTATGTTCATAGCAGCCATCTTTGTAATGCCAGAAACTGGAAAGAACACACATGTCCTTCAACAGAAGAATGGATACAGAAAATGTGGTATATTTACACAATGGAGTACTACTTAGCTATTAAAAGTGATGAATTCATGAAATGCTTGGGCAAATGGATGGAACTAGAAAATATCATCATGAGTGAGGTAATCCAATCACAAAAGTACACACATGGTATACACTCATCGATAAGTGGATAGTTGCCCAGAAGCTCAGAATACCCAAGATACAATTCACAGACCAAATGAAGTTCAAGAAGGAAGACCAAAGTATGGATACACTGGTCCTTCATAGAAGGGGAAACAATATTACCATAGAAGGAGATACAGAGACAAAGTGTGGAGCAGAGACTGAAAGACTGATCATCCAGAGATGGCCACACCTGGGGATTCGTCACACATACTGTCACCAAAGCCAGATACTACTGTGGATGACAACAAGTGCTTGCTGACAAGAGCCTGATATTGCAGTCCCCTGAGAGGCTTTGTGCCTGACAAATACAGCAGCAGATGCTCACAGCCGTCCATTGGTCTGATCACAGGGTCCCTAATGCTAGAGAAAGTAACCAAGGAGCAAAAGGGGTTTGCAGTCCCATAGGAGTAACAACAATATGAGCTAACCAGTACCCCCAGAGCTCCCAACGACTAAATCATCAACCAAAGAGTACACAGGGTGGGACCCATGGCTCCAGCTGCATAGGTAGCAGAGGATGGCCTAGTCAGTCTTCATTGGGAGGAAATGCCCTCGGTCCTGTGAAGGCTCTATGCCCCAGTGTAGGCAAGTGTTGGGGCGAGGAAGCAGGAGTAGGTGGGCTGGTGGGTAGGGAGAGGGGGCAGTGGATGGGGAGGGGGGGCTTTCAGAGGGGAAACCATTTGAAATGTAAATAAAGAAAATATCCAATAAAAAAGGGGGAAAAGGAGAAAATAATATCCAATAATTGAACTTTAATTTTAGCTCTTTCTACAAACATTTCCTCCTTTACCCCTTGTCTCTGCCCCTCTTTCTTTTTTTTTTCCATTTTTTATTAGGTATTTAGCTCATTTACATTTCCAATGCTATACCAAAAGTTCCCCATACCCAACCACCCCCACTCCCCTACCCACCAACTCCCCCTTTTTGGCCCTGGCGTTCCCCTGTACTGGGGCATATAAAGTTTGCGTGTCCAATGGGCCTCTCTTTCCAGTGATGGCCGACTAGGCCATCTTTTGATACATATGCAGCTAGAGTCAAGAGCTCCGGGGTACTGGTTAGTTCATAATGTTGTTCCACCTATAGGGTTGAAGATCCCTTTAGCTCCTTGGGTACTTTCTCTAGCTCCTCCATTGGGGGCCCTGTGATCCATCCATTACCTGACTGTGAGCATCCACTTCTGTGTTTGCTAGGCCCCTGCATAGTCTCACAAGAGACAGCTACATCTGGGTCCTTTCAGTAAAATCTTGCTAGTGTATGCAATGGTGTCAGCATTTGGATGCTGATTATGGGGTGGATCCCTGGATATGGCAGTCTCTACTTGGTCCATTCTTTCATCTCAGCTCCAAACTTTGTTTCTGTAACTCTTTCCATGGGTGTTTTGTTCCCACTTCTAAGGAGGGGCATAGTGTCCACACTTCAGTCTTCATTTTTCTTGAGTTTCATGTGTTTAGGAAATTGTATCTTATATCGTGGGTATCCTAGGTTTTGGGCTAATATCCACTTATCAGTGAGTACATATTGTGTGAGTTCCTTTGTGAATGTTTTACCTCACTCAGGATGATGCCCTCCAGGTCCATCCATTTAGCTAGGAATTTCATAAATTCATTCTTTTTAATAGCTGAGTAGTACTCCATTGTGTAGATGTACCACATTTTCTGTATCCATTCCTCTGTTGAGGGGCATCTGGGTTCTTTCCAGTTTCTGGCTATTATAAATAAGGCTGCTATGAACATAGTGGAGCATGTGTCCTTCTTACCAGTTGGGGCTTCTTCTGGATATATGCCCAGGAGAGGTATTGCTGGATCCTCCGGTAGTACTATGTCCAATTTTCTGAGGAACCGCCAGACTGATTTCCAGAGTGGTTGTACAAGCCTGCAATCCCACCAACAATGGAGGAGTGTTCCTCTTTCTCCACATCCATGCCAGCATCTGCTGTCACCTGAATTTTTGATCTTAGCCATTCTGACTGGTGTGAGGTGGAATCTCAGGGTTGTTTTGATTTGCATTTCCCTGATGATTAAGGATGTTGAACATTTTTTCAGGTGCTTCTCTGCCATTCGGTATTCCTCAGGTGAGAATTCTTTGTTCAGTTCTGAGCCCCATTTTTTAATGGGGTTATTTGATTTTCTGAGGTCCACCTTCTTGAGTTCTTTATATATGTTGGATATTAGTCCCCTATCTGATTTAGGATAGGTAAAGATCCTTTCCCAGTCTGTTGGTGGTCTTTTTGTCTTATTGACGGTGTCTTTTGCCTTGCAGAAACTTTGGAGTTTCATTAGGTCCCATTTGTCAATTCTCGATCTTACAGCACAAGCCATTGCTGTTCTGTTCAGGAATTTTTCTCCTGTGCCCATATCTTCAAGGCTTTTCCCCACTTTCTCCTCTATAAGTTTCAGTGTCTCTGGTTTTATGTGAAATTCCTTGATCCACTTAGATTTGACCTTAGTACAAGGAGATAAGTATGGATCGATTCGCATTCTTCTACATGATAACAACCAGTTGTGCCAGCACCAATTGTTGAAAATGCTGTCTTTCTTCCACTGGATGGTTTTGGCTCCCTTGTCGAAGATCAAGTGACCATAGGTGTGTGGGTTCATTTCTGGGTCTTCAATTCTATTCCATTGGTCTACTTGTCTGTCTCTATACCAGTACCATGCAGTTTTTATCACAATTGCTCTGTAGTAAAGCTTTAGGTCAGGCATGGTGATTCCACCAGAGGTTCTTTTATCCTTGAGAAGAGTTTTTGCTATCCTCGGTTTTTTGTTATTCCAGATGAATTTGCAAATTGCTCCTTCTAATTCGTTGAAGAATTGAGTTGGAATTTTGATGGGGATTGCATTGAATCTGTAGATTGCTTTTGGCAAGATAGCCATTTTTACAATGTTGATCCTGCCAATCCATGAGCATGGGAGATCTTTCCATCTTCTGAGATCTTCTTTAATTTCTTTCTTCAGGGACTTGAAGTTTTTATCATACAGATCTTTCACTTCCTTCGTTAGAGTCACGCCGAGATATTTTATATTATTTGTGGCTATTGAGAAGGGTGTTGTTTCCCTAATTTCTTTCTCAGCCTGTTTAATCTTTGTGTAGAGAAAGGCCATTGACTTGTTTGAGTTAATTTTATATCCAGCTACTTCACCGAAGCTGTTTATCAGGTTTAGGAGTTCTCTGTTGGAATTTTTAGGGTCACTTATATATACTATCATATCATCTGCAAAAAGTGATATTTTGACTTCCTCTTTTCCAATTTGTATCCCCTTGATCTCCTTTTGTTGTCGAATTGCTCTGGCTAATACTTCAAGTACTATGTTGAAAAGGTAGGGAGAAAGTGGGCAGCCTTGTATAGTCCCTGATTTTAGTGGGATTGCTTCCAGCTTCTCTCCATTTACTTTGATGTTGGCTACTGGTTTGCTGTAGATTGCTTTTATCATGTTTAGGTATGGGCCTTGAATTCCTGATCTTTCCAGAACTTTTATCATGAATGGGTGTTGGATCTTGTCAAATGCTTTTTCTGCATCTAACGAGATGATCATGTGGTTTTTGTCTTTGAGTTTGTTTATATAATGGATTACATTGATGGATTTTCGTATATTAAACCATCCCTGCATCCCTGGAATAAAACCTACTTGGTCAGGATGGATGATTGCTTTAATGTGTTCTTGGATTCGGTTAGCGAGAATTTTATTAAGGATTTTTGCATCGATGTTCATAAGAGAAATTGGTCTGAAGTTCTCTATCTTTGTTGGATCTTTCTGTGGTTTAGGTATCAGAGTAATAGTGGCTTCATAAAATGAGTTGGGTAGAGTACCTTCTACTTCTATCTTGTGAAAAAGTTTGTGCAGAACTGGAGTTAGATCTTCTTTGAAGGTCTGATAGAACTCTGCACTAAACCCGTCTGGTCCTGGGCTTTTTTTGGCTGGGAGACTATTAATAACTGCTTCTATTTCTTTAGGGGATATGGGACTGTTTAGATGGTCAACTTGATCCTGATTCAACTTTGGTACCTGGTATCTGTCCAGAAATTTGTCCATTTCGTCTAGGTTTTCCAGTTTTGTTGAGTATAGCCTTTTGTAGAAGGATCTGATGGTGTTTTGGATTTCTTCAGGATCTGTTGTTATGTCTCCCTTTTCATTTCTGATTTTGTTAATTAGGATTTTGTCCCTGTGCCCTCTAGTGAGTCTAGCTAAGGGTTTATCTATCTTGTTGATTTTCTCAAAGAACCAACTCCTCGTTTGGTTAATTCTTTGAATAGTTCTTCTTGTTTCCACTTGGTTGATTTCACCCCTGAGTTTGATTATTTCCTGCCGTCTACTCCTCTTGGGTGAATTTGCTTCCTTTTTTTCTAGAGCTTTTAGATGTGTTGTCAAGCTGCTAGTATGTGCTCTCTCCCGTTTTTTCTTGGAGGCACTCAGAGCTATGAGTTTCCCTCTTAGAAATGCGTTCATTGTGTCCCAAAGGTTTGGGTACGTTGTGGCTTCATTTTCATTAAACTCTAAAAAGTCTTTAATTTCTTTCTTTATTCCTTCCTTGACCAAGGTATCATTGAGAAGAGTGTTGTTCAGTTTCCACGTGAATGTTGGCTTTCTGTTATTTATTTTGTTATTGAAGATCAGCCTTAGTGCATGGTGATCTGATAGAATACATGGGACAATTTCAATATTTTTGAATCTGTTGAGGCCTGATTTGTGACCTATTATGTGGTCAATTTTGGAGAAGGTACCATGAGGTGCTGAGAAGAAGGTATATCCTTTTGTTTTAGGATAAAATGTTCTGTAGATATCTGTCAGATCCATTTGTTTCATCACTTCTGTTAGTTTCAGTGTGTCCCTGTTTAGTTTCTGTTTCCATGATCTGTCCATTGGTGAAAGTGGTGTGTTGAAGTCTCCCACTATTATTGTGTGAGGTGCAATGTGTGCTTTGAGCTTTACTAAAGTTTCTTTAGTGAATGTGGCTGCTCTTGTATTTGGAGCATAGATATTCAGAATTGAGAGTTCCTCTTGGAGGATTTTACCTTTGATGAGAATGAAGTGTCCCTCCTTGTCTTTTTTGATGACTTTGGGTTGGAAGTCAATCTTATCAGATATTAGGATGGCTACTCCTGCTTGTTTCTTCATACCATTTGCTTGGAAAATTGTTTTCCAGCCTTTCATTCTGAGGTAGTGTCTATCTTTTTCTCTGAGATGAGTTTCCTGTAAGCAGCAAAATGTTGGGTCTTGTTTGTGTAGCCAGGTTGTTAGTCTATGTCTTTTTATTGGCGAGTTGAGACCATTGATGTTAAGAGATATTAAGGAAAAGTAATTGTTGCTTCCTGTTATTTTTGTTGTTAACGTTGGCATTCTGTTCTTGTGGCTGTCTTCTTTTAGGTTTGTTGAGGGATTACCTTCTTTTTTTTTCTAGGGCGTTGTTCCCGTTCTTGTATTGGGTTTTTTCTGTTATTATTCTTTGAAGGGCTGGATTCGTGGAGAGATAATGTGTGAATTTGGTTTTGTCGTGGAATACTTTGGTTTCTCCATCTATGATAATTGAGAGTTTGGCTGGGTATAGTAGCCTGGGCTGCAGTTTGTGTTCTCTTAGTGTCTGTATAACATCTGTCCAGGCTCTTCTGGCTTTCATAGTCTCTGGTGAAAAATCTGGTGTAATTCTGATAGGCTTGCCTTTATATGTTACTTGACCTTTCTCCCTTACTGCTTTTAGTATTCTATCTTTATTTAGTGCATTTGATGTTCTGATTATTATGTGTCGGGAGGAATTTCTTTTCTGGTCCAGTCTATTTGGAGTTCTGTAGGCTTCTTGTATGTTCATAGGCATCTCATTCTTTAGATTTGGGAAGTTTTCTTCAATAATTTTGTTGAAGATGTTTGCTGGACCTTTGAGTTGAAAATCTTCATTCTCATCCACTCCTATCATCCGTACGTTTGGTCTTCTTATTGTGTCCTGGATTTCCTGGATATTTTGAGTTAGGATCTTTTTGCATTTTCCATTTTCTTTGATTGTTGTGCCGATGTTCTCTATGGAATCTTCTGCACCTGAGATTCTCTCTTCCATCTCTTGTATTCTGTTGCTGATGCTCAAATCTATGGTTCCAGATTTCTTTCCTAGGGTTTCTATCTCTAGTGTTGCCTCGCTTTGAGTTTTCTTTATTGTGTCTACTTCCCTTTTTAGGTCTAGTATGGTTTTGTTCATTTCCATCACCTGTTTGTATGTTTTTTCTTTTTTTTCTGTAAGGACTTCTACCTGTTTGATTGTGTTTTCCTGTTTTTCTTTAAGGACTTGTAACTCTTTAGCAGTGTTCTCCTGTATTTCTTTAAGTGATTTATTAAAGTCCTTCTTGATGTCCTCTACCATCATCATGAGATATGCTTTTAAATCTAGGTCTAGGTTCTCAGGTGTGTTGGGGTTCCCTGGACTGGGCGAAGTGGGTGTGCTGGGTTCTGATGATGGTGAGTGGTCTTGGTTCCTGTTAGTAAGATTCCTACGTTTACCTTTCGCCATCTGGTAATCTCTGGAGTTAGTAGTTATAGTTGACTCTGTTTAGAGATTGTTCTTCTGGTGATTCTGTTACCGTCTATCAGCAGACCTGGGAGACAGATTCTCTCCTCTGAGTTTCAGTGCTCAGAGCACTCTCTGCTGGCAAGCTCTCTTACAGGGAAGGTGAGCAGATATCTTGTATTTGGACCTCCTCCTGGCCGAAGAAGAAGGCCCAAAACAGGACCTTTCTCAGACACTGTGTTGCTTTGGCAGTTCCCAGAAGCTGTCACCTTCTGTGGTACAGACTCTCACCTAAGCAGACTAAATTCCTAAGTTCCTTGGAGTCCCGGAACCAAGATGGCGACCGCTGCTGCTGCTGCGGCTGAGGCCGTCTCCCCAGCCGGGCGGGCACCTGTCCTCCGGTCCGGACGGTGGCCGGCTGTCTACGGCGGCAACGGGTGCTGCCTCAGTGGCTCTGTGCTTCCGCCTGTTCCAGAAGCTGTCAGGTTCTCTGGCGCACCCTCTCACCTGTTCAGACTAATTTCCTAAGTTCGGCAGGTCCCGGACCAAGATGGCGACCGCTGCTGCTGTGGCTTAGGCTGCCTCCCCAGCCGGGCGGGCACCTGTCCTCCGGTCCGGACTGTGGCCGGCTGTCCCCGGCCCACAAAGGGTGCTGCCTCAGCGGCTTTGTGCTCCTGCCTGTTCCAGAAGCTGTCAGGTTCTCTGGCGCACCCTCTTACCTGTTCAGACTAATTTCCTAAGTTCGGCGGGTCCCGGACCAAGATCTGCCCCTCTTTCTAGTTCATCCTCAAACTGGTTTTAATTTTCTGTTCCTTTTTGACTGTTTAACTTCCTCATGTTTTGTTGTTCAGTCGTTTAAATTTCAATTTCTGAGAATATCAAGTCTCGTATCCTTTGAAAATCAAGCTAAATTGTTTCTTTATATTCAGTTTTGTTTATTCTTTATAAAATTTAGATTATAGTTCTTTATGTATGGTAAACAAAAACATTTGGTAAGTAGCTGCATATAGTTTCTTGGCTGTTTATGAGACTTACATTGACAGTTGGATATGGCTGCAAAATAAAATTACACATTTACTACTTCACTGAAATGTTTGCATATTGTAGTGGCAACATTGTGGTTCTCTTCAACTATGGTCCTAGAAGCTTTCATCAACTGGTATAATGAATCATAACTATTATAATGTCCACACATTTTCCTTCTTTTACACTATTGCTTGATCAATAAAGGGAATGTTTTTATGTTTGAATTTTAGTATGATTCTTCGTAGTTCTGCTCTTTTTTTAGAATCAAAGAAAAGGAAGCACACACACAAGCACACATGGAGACAAACATATATGCTACCATTATCAATTTCATGATACCTGAAATTAAATTGTATGAATGTATACATGAGTGATTCCAAATATCTGACAGAGAACTCCTTTAGCTGAAAAACATCTTCATCAAAGATGCTGGGTATAAAATCATCTCCAAAAAACCACTGGCCTTCCTTTTCCCAAATATAAAGTGTTTGTAGAAGTTAGATAAAATGTTTTTACAATACAAACAGATCATTCAAAAATATCAGATTTCTTGGTATTACTCTAAACAAGGAAGTGAAAGATATGTATGAAGAATTGAGAAGTCTCTGAAGAAAGATATTTAGGAAGGTATCAGAAGTTGAAAAATCCTCAATGTTCCTGGTACATTAAAATAGTAAAAAATGGCCATCTTTCCGAAGGTAATTTACAGATTCAATTCAAATCCATATGAAATTCTAACATGATCCTTTCTAGTTCTTGAAAGAGCAATTCTCAACTTCATATGAAAAAAATCACCCAGAATATTAAAACTGTCATGTACCAAAAAAATAAAGTAGTAAATAAAAAATGAATTTCTGAAGGTACAATGAACACTGATTTCAAGCTGTCATACAGGCCAGTAGTACTAAATACTATATGATATTGCCATGAAAATGAAGAGTTGGGATTTTGGAGTCAAACTGAAAACTGAGAAATGAACCATCTAACCTAAGATATTTGATTTTTGAAGAACAAGCCAAAACTAAACTGTGCAAAGAGAAAGCATCCTCAATAAATGATGCTGGACAAACTGGATGTCTACATGTAGAGGAAAGCAAATAGATCAGTCTGCACAAAACTCAGGAAAACGTGAATCAAAGACTGCAACATAAAACCTGTCACAAAAGGAACTCAGTAACTGTTCAAACACTTTGGCACAGGAAACACCTTTGTAAATAGAACACCATAATTCAGGCATTGAGATTAACAGTTATGAAACATGGCCCTCATTAAATTGAAAAACCTTCTGAAGGCAAAATTAAGCTTCAAAACCACAAAATTGAAACCAATAAATGAGAAAAATATCATCACCAATCCTTCACCTGACAGTTTTATAATCAAAAAATATAAAGGACTGACAAAATTAGATGACAACAAAAGAAATAACCCAATTTAATAGTAGGGTAAGTAGGGATCAGTGCTAAGCAGAACATTGTCAAAACAGGAAGCTCAAATGGCCTAGAAACACTTGAAGTAAATTTCAAAATTCTTACTCATCAAGGAATTTCAAATCAAAAATATGTCTGAATTCAATTAATCTGTTTGTCACCTGTAAGAATAGCTGAGGTAAAAACCACAAATAATAGCAAATGGTGCCATGGATTTGGAGTGAGGGGAACACATATCAGTTTTCATGGGAATACAAACTTCTACATTTAATTCAGAAAAGCATATTGTGGTTTCTCAGACAATTGTGATTAGCTCTATCTTAAGACCCAGTTTTGCCACACCTGAGTATTTACCCAAAATTTGCTCTTCCACCCCACAAGGACACTTGTTCAACTATATTCCTAGCAGCTTTATTCTTAATAACTGGAGACTTGACACAACACACATGTCCTTCACCTGAAGAATGGGTGAATAAGATGCTTCTCTTTTATACAATGAAATACTATTAAGCTACGGAATACTAGACATTATTAATTTTGCAAGCAAGTCGAGAATAGTATACTGTGAATAGTATACTGATGTAACCCAGACTGAAAAATGAAGCATTGTATGTCTTCACGTATTAGTGCATCTTTTTCACAACATACAGGATAAATATAAAGTAAATATAAAGTAGTCCACAAACCAAAGAAGCTGAATAAAAAGGAGGGCCCAAGGGAAGATGTTTCAATCTCACTCAGAATGGAAAATAAAATGTTTTGATGGTATTTGTTAGGAGTGCATGGTATGAGACTGGATGTGGTAGGGACATCATATGGAGGGAGAGCAGTGTAAAGAGAAAGGAAATAATTGGCGTGTGGGATGGTGGCATCTTTAGGATGTGCCTGGGACCATGCTTGAAGTTGTCTCCTGTGAATCTATAAGACTCCTAGTATTGGGAGATATGGAACCTAATGTGGTCACCTCATAAAACCTGGCAGGACTCTCAGTGGGTGAATGAAGGCACCAAAACATGCACAGAACCCAAAATGTGTCCTGTCTACAAGACATTCAGGGGAAAAATGAAACAGAATTTGATAGAATGGCCAAACAATGACTGGCACAACTGATGGTCCATCTCATGAACAAAATCCAATCCCTGGCACTATTAATGACACCATGTTATAGTTGCAGACAGAAGCCTAGAATATCTGGGCTTGAGAGGCTCCAAGCAACAGTGGAAACAAGTGCAGAGACACACAGTTTAACATTAGGCCGGATGCAGAACGTCTCTTCTAAAAGTTGGGGGAAGGATCCCTGGACCCAAAGAAGATAGAGACTCAAGAAGACCAATAGAATCAACCAACCTGGTCCTTTGAGGTCTCACTGTGATTGAACAACAAACCACCAAAATGCTAACATGGGCTTGATATAGGCTTCCAAACACGTTTAAACGATGTACAGCTGTGTCTTTGTGTGTCATACAACAACTGGTTTGGGCATTGTCCCTGTCTCTGATGCCTGTCTCTGGATCCTGCTCACCCTGATTGGACTGTGTTGTCCAGACTCACTTGAAGATGATGAAGATAATGAGCCTAGTACTGCAGTTACTTAATGGGCCAGGGTAAGTTCATACCCAAACGGGAATCCCTCTTCTCATAGGAAAAGAAGTAGGTAAATGAAGTGTGGGGCTGTTTGAATGGAGACTAGGTGGAGAGATGGAACTACCACTACACAAGACATATAAAGTGAATTTGTAAATGAATAAATAAATGAAGGAATATGCAAAGAAATCAGTAAGAATGGCTATGTTTTCTTTTGGTTGAGGAATGGAGTTCTATATCTAGTCATATCAGGCAATTTATACACAGTTTTAAAAAATTTATTTAATCTTTCTTATACTTCAGACTTTGTGGGAAGCCGCCCCCACATTCGCCGTTACAAGATGGCGCTGACATCCTGTGTTCTAAGTGGTAAACAAATAATCTGCGCATGTGCCAAGGGTAGTTCTCCACTCCATGTGCTCTACCTTCCCCGTGACGTCAACTCGGCCGATGGGCTGCAGCCAATCAGGGAGTGACACGTCCTAGGCGAAGGATAATTCTCCTTAATAGGGACGGGGTTTCGCTCTCTCTCTCTCTCTCTCTCTCTCTCTCTCTCTCTCTCTCTCGTGCGCTCTCTTGCGCGCTTGCACTCTGCCTCCTGAAGATGTGAGCAATAAAGTTTTGCCGCAGAAGATTCTGGTTTGTTGCGTCTTTCCTGGCCGGTCGCGAGAACGCGTTTAAGAATTGGTGCCGGGAACCCGGGAAGAAAAACTGGGGAGGGAGTTCCATCACCGGCGCAGGGAAGATACTTCATTCCAGAACCAGAACTGCGGATCACGGTTATAAGGTTCCCGTAACACAGACTGTTGAGAAGGATTCAACTGCCGAATTCAGAACTCGTCAGCTGGGGAACGACGGTGATGAAGTGTTCCCATAAAACAGACTGTTGAGAAGGATTCAACTGCCGAATTCAGAACTCGTCAGCTGGGGAACGGAAGTGAAAAATGGCTTTACAAGATATGTTTGGCCTTGAACTTTTTCTAGTGTTAGGAGCCCTTTTGTTCCTTTTCACATGTTATATAGTGGTTAAGGCAGGGCTGAAAATTCTGGATGAAATTCAGGGCAGTCTATCAGAAGTAAAGCGGGGAGAGAGAGTAGGAGCAAAGAGGAATGGTACACAAACTAAGTATACAGGCCTTTCCAAGGGTCTTGAACCCGAGGAAAAGTTAAGGTCAGGTAGGAATACCTGGGGAGAGATTAGAAGGAAGGAAAAGAAAAAAGAAAAGAAAAAAAGATCAATTAGCGGAGGTCTCTAGGAGAAGGAGCCTGTGCTCTGAAGAAACAGACTGGGAGGAAAAAGCGGCTCATTATGAGAGTAAAGGGTACCAGCCAGGTAAAGTGCTAACTAGTCAGTTAAGGAAAAAGCCAAAAGCGGCTGGCGAAGGCCAGTTTGCTAATTGGCCTCAGGGCAATCGGCTACAAGGTGCACTCCCGCCCTATGCGGAGTCCCCGCCCTGCGTAGTGCGTCAGCCCGTAGTGCGTCAGCCCTGCGCAGAGAGACAATGCGCAGAGAGGCAATGCGCAGACTCATTCATTCCCCGAGAAGAACAAAGAAAAATACAACAGGCATTTCCGGTCTTTGAAGGGGCCGAGGGTGGTCGTGTCCACGCTCTGGTAGAATATGTGCAGATTAAAGAACTTGCCGAGTCGGTCCGTAAATATGGAATTAATGCTAATTTTACCTTGGTGCAGTTAGACAGGCTTGCCGGCATGGCACTAACTCCTGCCGACTGGCAAATGATTGCAAAAGCCGCTCTCCCTAGTATGGGCAAATATATGGAATGGAGAGCTCTGTGGCGAGAGGCTGCACAGGCGCAGGCCCGAGCAAACGCTGCTGCTTTAACTCCAGAGCAGAGAGATTGGACTTTTGATTTGTTAACGGGTCAGGGAGCTTATTCTGCTGAACCTGATAAGAGGTATCAATGGAAGGTCTTACCACAGGGGATGTCCAATAGTCCTACAATGTGCCAGCTTTATGTGCAAGAAGCTCTTTTGCCAGTGAGGGAACAATTCCCCTCTTTAATTTTGCTCCTTTACATGGATGACATCCTCCTGTGCCATAAGAACCTTACCATGCTACAAAAGGCATATCCTTTTCTACTTAAAACTTTAAGTCAGTGGGGTTTACAGATAGCCACAGAAAAAGTCCAAATTTCTGATACAGGACAATTCTTGGGCTCTGTGGTGTCCCCAGATAAGATTGTGCCCCAAAAGGTAGAGATAAGAAGAGATCACCTCCATACCTTAAATGATTTTCAAAAGCTGTTGGGAGATATTAATTGGCTCAGACCCTTTTTAAAGATTCCTTCTGCTGAATTAAGGCCTTTGTATGGTATTTTAGAAGGAGATCCTCATATCTCCTCCCCTAGGACTCTTACTCTAGCTGCTAACCAAGCCTTACAAAAGGTGGAAAATGCCTTACAGAATGCACAATTACAACGTATTGAGGATTCGCAGCCTTTCAGTTTGTGTGTCTTTAAGACAGCACAATTGCCAACCGCAGTTTTGTGGCAGAATGGGCCATTGTTGTGGATCCATCCAAACGTATCCCCAGCTAAAATAATAGATTGGTATCCTGATGCAATTGCACAGCTTGCCCTTAAAGGCCTAAAAGCAGCAATCACCCACTTTGGGCGAAGTCCATATCTTTTAATTGTACCTTATACCGCTGCACAGGTTCAAACCTTGGCAGCCACATCTAATGATTGGGCAGTTTTAGTTACCTCCTTTTCAGGACAAATAGATAACCATTATCCAAAACATCCAATTTTACAGTTTGCCCAAAATCAATCTGTTGTGTTTCCACAAATAACGGTAAGAAACCCACTTAAAAATGGGATTGTGGTATATACTGATGGATCAAAAACTGGCATAGGTGCCTATGTGGCTAATGGTAAAGTGGTATCCAAACAATATAATGAAAATTCACCTCAAGTGGTAGAATGTTTAGTGGTTTTAGAAGTTTTAAAAACCTTTTCAGAATCCCTTAATATTATATCAGATTCCTGGTATGTGGTTAATGCAGTAAATCTTTTAGAAGTGGCTGGAGTGATTAAGCCTTCCAGTAAAGTTGCCAATATTTTTCAGCAGATACAATTAGTTTTGTTATCTAGAAGATTTCCTGTTTATATTACTCATGTTAGAGCCCATTCAGGCTTACCTGGCCCCATGGCTCTGGGAAATGATTTGGCAGATAAGGCCACTAAAGTGGTGGCTGCTGCCCTATCATCCCCGGTAGAGGCTGCAAGAAATTTTCATAACAATTTTCATGTGACGGCTGAAACATTACGCAGTCGTTTCTCCTTGACAAGAAAAGAAGCCCGTGACATTGTTACTCAATGTCAAAGCTGCTGTGAGTTCTTGCCAGTTCCTCATGTGGGAATTAACCCACGCGGTATTCGACCTCTACAGGTCTGGCAAATGGATGTTACACATGTTTCTTCCTTTGGAAAGCTTCAATATCTCCATGTGTCCATTGACACATGTTCTGGCATCATGTTTGCTTCTCCGTTAACCGGAGAAAAAGCCTCACATGTGATTCAACATTGTCTTGAGGCATGGAGTGCTTGGGGGAAACCCAAACTCCTTAAGACTGATAATGGACCAGCTTATACATCTCAAAAATTCCAGCAGTTCTGCCGTCAGATGGACGTGACCCACCTGACTGGACTTCCATACAACCCTCAAGGACAGGGTATTGTTGAGCGTGCGCATCGCACCCTCAAATCCTATCTATTAAAACAGAAGGGGGGAATCGAGACCCTACCCCGAGTACCAAGAGTGTCTGTGTCTATGGCACTCTTTACACTCAATTTTTTAAATATTGATGCTCATGGCCATACTGCGGCTGAACGTCATTGTTCAGAGCCAGATAGGCCCAGTGAGATGGTTAAATGGAAAAATGTCCTTGATAATAAATGGTATGGCCCGGATCCTATTTTGATAAGATCCAGGGGAGCGGTTTGTGTTTTTCCACAGAATGAAGACAACCCATTTTGGATACCAGAAAGACTCACCCGAAAAATCCAGACTGACCAAGGGAATACTGATGTCCCTCGTCTTGGTGATGTCCAGGGCGACAATAATAAAGAGAGAGCAGCGTTGGGGGAGAATGTCGACATTTCCACTCCCAATGCCGGTGATGTATAATGCTCAAGTATTCCCCTGCTTTTTTACCACTTACAAGGAACTGGGTTTGGCCTTGATTCAGACAGCCTTGGCTCTGTCTGGACAGATCCAGACGACTGACACCATTAACACTTCGTCAGCCTCGGTGACTACAGTCATAGATAAACAGGCCTCAACTAATGTCTAGATACAGGGAGGTCTCATGCTGGTTAATCAACTCATAGATCTTGTCCAGAAACAACTAGATGTATTATGGCAAATAGCTCAGCTGGGATGTGAACAAAAGTTTCCGGGATTGTGTGTTACTTCCATTCAGTATGAGAAATTTACTAGGGCAGCTAATATGTCAAAAAGTCTTTCTCAGTATATGTTACAGAATTGGACGGCTGAATTTGAACAGACCCTTCGAGGCTTGCCATCATTCAGGTCAACTCCACGCGCTTGGACCTGTCCCTGACCAAAGGATTACCCAATTGGATCTCCTCAGCATTTTCCTTCTTTAAGAATGGGTGGGATTGATATTATTTGGAGATACACTTCGCTGTGGATTAGTGTTGCTTCTTTGGTTGGTCTGTAAGCTTAAGGCCCAAACTAGGAGAGACAAGGTGGTTGTTGCCCAGGCGCTTGCAGGACTAGAACATGGTGCTTCCCCTGATATATAGTTATCTATGCTTAAGCAATAGGTCGCTGGCCACTCAGCTCTTAAACCCCATGAGGCTAATCTCATTGCACGGGATAGAGTGAGTGTGCTTCAGCAGCCCGAGAGAGTTGCACGGCTAAGCACTGCAGTAGAAGGGCTCTGCGGCATATATGAGCCTATTCTAGGGAGACATGTCATCTTTCAAGAAGGTTGAGTGTTCAAGTGTCCTTCCTCCAGGGAAAACAACACAGGACCAGACCAGGACCCCTCTGGGTGATGAGCCTGGAAGGAGGTTATGTGTATGGCTCCTTTACCTGCACACTGGAGATTTGACCTCTATCTCCACTCTCATTAATATGGGTGGCCTATTGCTCTTATTAATAGAAAAGGGGGAACTGTGGGAAGCCGCCCCCACATTCGCCGTTACAAGATGGCGCTGACATCCTGTGTTCTAAGTGGTAAACAAATAATCTGCGCATGTGCCAAGGGTAGTTCTCCACTCCATGTGCTCTACCTTCCCCGTGACGTCAACTCGGCCGATGGGCTGCAGCCAATCAGGGAGTGACACGTCCTAGGCGAAGGATAATTCTCCTTAATAGGGACGGGGTTTCGCTCTCTCTCTCTCTCTCTCTCTCTCTCTCTCTCTCTCTCTCTCTCTCTCTCTCTCGTGCGCTCTCTTGCGCGCTTGCACTCTGCCTCCTGAAGATGTGAGCAATAAAGTTTTGCCGCAGAAGATTCTGGTTTGTTGCGTCTTTCCTGGCCGGTCGCGAGAACGCGTTTAAGAAGACTTTATCACTCTACTGGTCTACCCTCTCACTGTTCATATCCTATACCTCCTCCCCCTGTCTCTGAGGATGTCTCCCCACACTGCACCCCACTACTCCTCCGCGTTCCCTGGGCCTCAAGTCTCTTGAGGGTTTGGTACATGTTCTCTAACTGAACACAGACCCCACACTCCTCTGATGTATATGTGTTGGTAGTTGCATATCAGCTGATGTATGCTGCATGGTTTGTGGTCCAATTTCTAAAAGATCTCAATGTCCAGGTTAATTGAGACTGCTGGTACTCATACAGGGTTGCCCTCCTGCTCAGCTTCCTCCAGTTTTTTCCATAATTCAACCAAAGGGGTCAGTAGCTTCTCTCCATTGGTTGGGTGCAAATATCTGCATTTAACTCTTTCAGCTGCATGTTGGGTCTTTAGGAGGGCAGTGATGGGGGAACACCTTGGCCTCTGTAGCAGTGTCAGGCTTTGGGTCTCCCCTTGAGTTGGACATCACTTTGAGACTGTGGTGGGACCTCCTTTTCCTCAGTCTCCTCTCCATTTTTTTTCACTACAGTTCTTTTTGACAGGAACAATTATGGGTTAGAGTTTTGACTGTAGAATTGTAACCGGATCTAACACTTGATGCCCTATCTTTCTGCTGGAAGTGGGCTCTACTAGGTCCCTCTACCTACTGCACAACATTTCTTTGTCACTCCCTTTGAGTCATGAGATTCACTCATCTCCCTGTGTTGGGTACAATTTGCAGGTTCTCCCACCCTCCTACCTCCCAAGGTTGCCTGTTTCCATTCTTTCTGCTGTCCCTCAGGGCTTCAGTCCTTTCCCTTCACCCAATACCTTATCATGTTCTCCTCTCTATCTCCCTGTTCCATTTCCCAACAAGTTCCTTCCATCCCTGCCTCCCTCCCATGTGATTTCTTTCTTCTTCTTCTTCCCAAGTTGGATTGAGGCATTCTAAATTGGGACCTTCGTCTTGTTAAACTTTTTGAGTTTTATGGACTGTATCATGGGTGCTCTGTACTTTTTTGGGCTAACATCAACTTATTACTGAGTACATTCCATGCATGTAATGGGTCTGAGTTACCTCACTCAGGATAATATTTTCTAGTTCCATCCATTTTATTGCAAAATTCAGGATGTCCTCTCTCTCTCTCTCTCTCTCTCTCTCTCTCTCTCTCTCTCTCTCTCTCTCTGTGTGTGTCTGTCTGTCTGTTTCTCTCTCTCTCTCTCTCTCTCTCTCTCTCTCTCTCTCTCTCTCTCTCTCTCTGTCACCCTGTCACTCCCTCTCCCTTTCCTTCTCCCTCTCCCTCTCTTTCCTTTCTTCCTTTGATTATTTATTCATCATTGGGTATATTATTTATTTCTTTATATTTCTTTTTAAATTTAATTTTATTTTTCATTTATATTTTACACTACGTGTTCCATTCACCACACCCCCATCCACCCTCTGACTGCTCCATATTCCATGCCTTCATACTACCTCACCCCGTCTCCATGTGGATACCTCCAACTCCCACTTCACCTGACCTCCAAATGCCCTGGGTCCTCCAGGCCCTTGAAGATTAGGTGCATTAACTCTGAATGAACACAAACCTGGAAGTCCTCTACTCTATGTGTGTTGGGAGCCTCATATCAGTGGGTGTAAACTGCCTGTTTGGTGTTCCAGTGTTTGAGAGATCTCAGCGGTGCAGATTACCTGAGACAGTTGGTCCTCATACAGGATGGTCCTACTCATCAGCTTCTTTCAGCTTCCCTAGTTCAATAACAGATGTCAGCTGTTTCTGTCCATTGGTTGGGTGCAAATATCTGCACCTGACTTTTTCAGCTGTTGCTGGGTCTTTGGAGGGCAGTCATGACAGGCCCCTTTTTGTGAGCATTCTATAACCTCAGTAATAATGTAAGGCCTTGGGGCCTCCCACTGAGCTGGACCCCACTTTGGACCTGTCACTGGACCTTCTTTTCCTCAGTCTCATCTCCATTTCTATCCCGATACTTCTTTAAGACAGAAACAATATGGGTCAGAATTGTGATTGTGGGGTGGCAACCCCATCACTTACTTGATGCCCTATCTTCCTGCTGGAGTTGGGTTCTATAAGTCCCTCTCCCTACTGTCAGGTATTTCATCTAAGGTTCCTTCTTTTTAGTCCTGGGACTCTCTCACCTCCCAGGTCTCTGGTGCATTCTGGGATTTCCCCACCTCCTCTCTCCTGAGGTTGCCTGTTTACATTCTTTCTGCTGGCCCTCAGAGCTTCAGTCCTTTCCCTCAGCCTATACCAGACCAGGTTCCCTTCTCACCCCAATTTCCCTCACCCTGTCCACTTTCCTTTCCAGGTCCCTCCATTGCTTCTCATTGTGTCTTTTCAAAAAAATGTAAAGAGCCTTATATTGCAGGCACAATCTGGTATGCATCGTACCTTTAATAAAATGTTTCTTTGTTTGTATGTTATCTGACATTCTTAACATCTGCCTAGTACATTTTAAAGCTATTCCAAAGTACATGACAGATTCTCTGCTGTCATAGGCAATATTGTCACTATACTTCACAGTGCTAATATTCACTCTTGTTTCTCTTTTCCAATAAGTGCCTTTTATTGCATCAGGAATCAATGATATTCTAAATCTCAAAAGAAACAAGTTACCATTTGTTGATATTTTATATTCTGTTGCTGCAAAAAACAAAGAAACAAAAAACACAGCGATCAAAAGAAGATTGTGAGAAAAGTGTTTAGTTTTTTTTTTTTTTTTTTTTTTTGAGACAGAGTTTCTCTGTGTAGCTCTGGCTGTCCTGGAACTCACTCACTCTGTAGACCAGGCTGGCCTCGAACTCAGAAATCCACCTGCCTCTGCCTCCCAAGTGCTGGGATTAAAGGCATGCGTCACCACACCCGGCTAAAGTGTTTATGTTCTTATGTACCTTGGTAACATTATATTGAATGAAGCCAAGGCATGAAATTGGATGCAGGAACTCCATGAAAGCATGAGGATAATGGCGATTACTGGCTTTACTCCCATGTTGTCTTCAGACCTTTTTCTTATAGCTCCAAGAAAAACTCGTGCAAGATGGTAGTGTTCACAGTCAGTATGGTCACCTTATATTAATCCTTAATTAAGTTCATGGATTACACACAAAACCACAGGTCAGGATGATGGTAGCTTTTCCTCATTTGAGATTCCTGGTTCTCAATATCTTCAGAATTGTGTCCTTATAAATGAGATTATTTTTCACCAAAGTTTGGTAATTGGTATTACAATAGACAGTTCTTACCTGTTTATAAATTCAAAATTTTATATTATTTAAAATTTTATAAGATTAAGTACTACTTTTGTTAAGACAAAGAAAAATATGTTGAGTATCATCTAACATTTTCATAGTCTAAATATTTCAATAATGAAATTTATCTTTGTACTTCTGTATAAAATTTGAATCTGGTCTAATTAAAATAACATAACACTTTGGGACAAAGATACACATTAGCAACCCTGCACTAGAAGCCAAGATGGAGAAAACCTCCACAACCACCATGACCTTCCCCCTGGTGCTGTGGTACACAGGGAGGAAGGTGATCCAGACACTGCAGAACACCAGCATGCTGAAAGTTAGGAACTTGGCTTCATTGAACGTGTCAGGAAGGTTCCTAGCCAAGAAAGCCAAAGTGAAGCTCCCCAGAGCCAAGGAGCCCAAGTATCCCAGGACAACGTGGAAGGCAATGACTGAGCCTTTATTGCAAAGAATGACAGTTTTCCCATGCTCAGATTGTATATCTCTGTCAATAAAGGGAGGAGATGTGACCAACCAGATTCCACAGAGAACAAGTTGGATTAGGGTACAAATGGGAATGACCAACTTAGGTGCCCCTGTTAGCAACATCCCTCTCATCCTTCTTCCTGGAGTAGTGAGCTTGAAAGCCATGACCACCGTTATTGTTTTGGCCAACACTGTAGAAACAGACACAGTGAAAAATACTCCAAATGTGGTCTGCTGCAAGATACAGGTGACCTGGTCGGGATGTCCAATGAAGAGCAGGGAGCAGAGAAAGCAGAAGACGAGAGAGATGAGCAGGATGTAGCTGAGAATGCGGTTATTGGCCTTCACAATGGGAGTATCTTTGTACTTCACAAATGTGACAAGGACTAGAATTGTGATGGCCGAGAAGGACAAGGCCATGCAGCCTAGAGCCATCCCCAATGGATCTTCATAAGCCAGAAATGATACAGCTCTTGAGAGGCAGTGGGTTTGCTCTATGTTGGCATACTTATCATCTGGACACCTCACACACTGTTCCATATCTGCTGGCAAATGAAAATAAACCCTTATAAGATATTATAATTAAATAGGTAATAATTTTATATTGTGTTATTCATAGAAAATATCAATAAATAATTCGGTGTTGAGCATCTGTTTCATTCCTTTTTGATATAGAACCACTAACTTAAGATTGCTCTGTTTTAACCTATGCTTGTGATCGAACAAAACACCATCATAGGAAGTAGAAGTGAAAAATACTTATTAAATAAAAACAAAAATACGATGACAAATAATAATAATCTCAGATTATTTAATTCCTCCAAACATAAATACAGTATTTACAGACAAGGGTAGTGTGCAGACATCAGTACTGGTGCCAGTTGATGAAATGCATATTCTGCTTTGTTTGCTCTGTGGTTTGTGCCTTTGTCTGTATCTATACATAGGAGCAGAATGTACAATTCCTCATTCAAATACTATTTGCATAAAGGAATATTTTCATTCTTGAAGCTGTAGACCTCATAGACCTATGCATGTCCCTCTCATTGTTTTACAATCTCCATCTTCTCAAATACGCATTTCAAGCTACATGGCAAGAAGGTCATGGATGTTCACAAATATCCCTCTATTCTTAGCTAAGCACTATCCCATCTCTTGTTGCATTCTTGAAATCTGTACTCTTGTTCTAATTCTTTGACAGGAAATACTTAATTCTTTCTCCATTAAACCTATTAAAATATATTTCATTCAACATCAGCTGTTACCCCGAGGTTCTGGTCATTTTCACAGAGTAAGAAGGGTGATGGAGGGAAAGATTGTGGAAACATGAGGTGGTCAAGTATCTATGTACAACGAATCAAAGAAAAATAAACATATGCATAGATTACATCTAAAATGTTTCTTTAAAAAATTATTATACTGGTATCTACCACTAAATGCTTTCTATATAATATAATATCAGTAACCATCGTTTTGTGAGAGAAATGCCTTGATTGAAGAAGATACTTGCAGTTATTTGCTGGGTCTAAAAGAAGTTGACATTATTTAACTGAATAAATTCTCATTCATGGAGATTTTAGGTCTTCAGTTTTCTTTTAGTCCATTCATATTTCTAGTTTGGAAAGAGAAGGTGAAAGACCCACAATGTGAGGACTCCCCCACGTTCTGATCAGGAGAGGCGACACCACAAAGTCACCCACAAGAAATGGTCTTGCTGCAAACTGCAAGAGGATTTTTATTCAAGAGCACTCTCGGGCCCACGTTAATACACCACGCAGGGGTAGAGGACCGTGGCGCCCCGAGTAGCTGGATAAGGGGGTATTTAAAGGAAAAATCCACAACTCAAGGAAGTGGGGAGGGCATTGTTGGAAAATACCAAAGATACCAGTTAAGAGTCACAAGGAAGTGCATAGTCACAAGTGTCACAAGGAATACCTGGTAATTGTTCAGGTTATCTCTCAAGACAGTTTCTAAGAGCCCCTAACAATAGCACATTCTTTGAATGAACACTCTTTGAACCCAGGAAGTGGGTGGGTGGAGGAATGTCACTATCTGTTTTATGATTAGCATAACTTGGAGCATTGAGTCACAAAGGTCACATTCCCAAGCCTGGGCCTAAAGCCCTAGAATTTTGTTTTTACATTTTACTTTTTCAAAGGTATTCAAATTTGTTACCTCTTTCCAGCCTAGCTAGGCTGACTCAGACCATCTGCCACTGAGGAGGAGCCACCTGCTGTGCGGCTTCTCATCCCTCTCTTTAATATGCCACTATCTGTTACCACCTGAGGCCTAACTGGTTCTCCAAATTCTTCCAGAGTTAACACCGAACTGATTTTTTGGGGGTTCCTAATAAAAGTTTGATCTGACAAATTCAAAGGAACTTTGCTTGACTGGGAATGGGCCTCCCATATTATTTATAAAGCATGCTCGAGGACATTAAAGTTGAACCTTGATCAGGATATTGTCTTGGTTCCATTTCTCTCTCTACCCATCTAGATTCGCTCTTTTCTTTCAGTTTCAAGATGCATCCCAGGCTCGAACACAGACATGAGAGCTGCAGGCTGGCCCCAACACAAATTCAGCAATTTTTCTTCTGCATGCAAGCATGTACCTGTTTCATTGGAAACCTCATTTTCTGGGCACTGGACACAATCAAAGCAGCAGTCTGCAGTTTCTTTCTGATGAATTTTCCTGAATCCAGCAGTACATGCCACACTACACACAGAGGAGGGAACCTGAGGCAGTGCATAAATATTATATAATATGCGTGTGAGTGAATGTAGGTCATACATTTGTCAAATCAATAATGACCCATATATTGATACATGGGACACTAACAGATATGATTATACATATTCTTCTGATGTTACTTACTCTTCCATATTACTTAAAGGTTTCAGGCACATTATTATTTTGAATTTCCCTGCAATGCACTGATTGTCACACAATATTTACTATATCATCTAATATTACATATGTAACATTCAGGTTGTAGCAATTTAATTTTTTTTCCTTCCTAAACTGATTCATCCAAAAGAATGTTTGTGTGACACCTGCTTTTCTCTCATGATTTATAAATTACAAAAAAAAAAGAAAAAGAATAGTGATGTGTATGGAGGGAGAAGTTAGGGGAAATGGGTAAGTCTCCAAAGAGTAGTTTGATGAATATGACCAAAATATGTCATATAAGACTCCCATAAATTTAATAAAGATTTCCTAAGTGTAAAAGAACCTGAACACACTATCTTTTCCCATGTGTCTATGAGGGAGCTCCCCCCGCACTCCTGCCTCCCCACCCTAGCATTCCCCTGTGCTGGGGCATAAAGACTTCACAGGACTAAGGGACTCTCCTCCTACTGATGCCAGATAAGGCATTCATCCACAATGAAAGTTAAAACAGGATGTTGGATAATATTTGAAATGTAAAAAATTTTTTAAAATTCAAAATATATAAATAAAAACCCCTTGGATCTGGAGAAACATTTATGTTAATGAATACATGCTACAATTAGGCTATACATTAGTTCACACAGAATCAGAAAATTCCATGGGTAATATACAGTTAAAATTTTTAATTAATTATATGTAAATATATCCTAAATAATAAATTTATTAAATTTATTCCTGTATTGTGGTTGAATTGGCATATGGGTGCTATTGAACATGAAATCCAGAGGACATTGATCCTTCTAAGCCCAGATTATCATGCAGTTGAGAGTTATCAGATTTTGATGATTGTAACTGAGGATGGACTTTTGCAAGAGTAGCAATAGTTCTTAACCAAAGAGTCTCATATTTAAAAATCTACATATCCTGAAAAATACAAATTATGGTATACCCACTGATGTTCCTCCCATGGCCCATTCCAAATCATCAGATATATGAAGTTGTTGTCTATGTGGAAAACAAGGTAAATAGCTTCCTATTTTCACTTTTAATCCAAGGCCATGTGGAAAATTCCAAATGATGAAAATATCATACTCTGTACACTGATTTTCCCTATGCTTCATGTTCACCAGTTCTCCAACAGGGTTCATAAATACCCTGGTTTTCATCAAGGAAGACACCTAGAAGAGAATCATGCTTACATATGCATATCAGTAAAGGTAATGCAAAATTCAGAATTTCCCCTAAATTTGTAATGACTTTCAGAAAAGACAGCTCTATTGAAACCAACGTGTGTAGAAAAATACAGTATACCTCACTGATAACCGAAAATTTATAAACTTCATATTAATGATAGATGATAAAATGTGCTAAAAAGTTATTACCAGATAGCAAGTAACACATTGTGTGTGTGTGTGTGTGTCTGTCTGTCTGTCTGTGTGACCATGCTTGTCAAAAATATTTTTTTTTAAAATTAAACCATGTATGTAAGAGTGTATGGGAAGTCTGAATATCTGGAAATTGTGAAAGTAAACACATTATTTTCATGTATATATAGTATACTCATACAAAGTAAACATGATCCTAATACGATGTGAAGTCTTAGTCATTTATGATTTTGTAAATTGTTAATTTAAATGGCTAAATAATAACCACAGTACATGTATCAACTCCTGAGAAACTATTCTTCAGCAAAACATTCTAGTCTAGTCATCACTTAAGACTTTTAAGATAAAACTCTTCACTCCTATTTTAAATTTTAAAATCATTTGGTGACATGTAAGACACCTTTTCAAAAAACTCACTCATTTTCATAAAATGTATTGCCTCCTATTAAATATTATATTTGTGCATGGCATTCATCCATGTAAATTATTTATTAGGGAGTTTTGCAGTGTAGACATCTTTCCATTGAGAGAATAATCTCTAACAAATGTACAGTTTTTTCTCTGGATCCTTTTAAAAAGTCACATTGATATGTCTAAGCATAATGAAATGTAAGAAACTTTACCTGCTGACAGTCACTGAAATCTGTTTTGGGTTTTGCCTTTTTCTGAGACTCTACTTGTTGAAGAATGTGTTCATGGTAGGTGTGGGCCACAACATAAACAGCATTGTACAGATTGTAACCTTCATCACTCATCGCCATATCATAGTTGTGCATTGCTGTCCATTCCAATGTGTTGTTGAATGTAATATGATCCATTTTAATGCTGTCCTTAGATATTGAACAATTAAAATAATTCCACTCCAGTATAGTATGAGAAATATCTACAGGGTATATGGCAGTGTTCATTGTTTGCATAAAATTCCTTAATTTAGGAATCTCAACTCTGTGGTGTGCAAAAGTGATAGTCCCATGGAAGAGATTAAGGGTGAAGTCCTTTTTATTTAAGATGACATCCCATTGTGAGTTTGTGATCCAGATTCTCTGAGCACCTAAATCTTCCCATCTTCTAAAGCTTACTTCTAGAGTAGAGTTCATGTCACCATAAATGATAACAACCTTTGCTGAAGATGTCATAATTTGTGTATCATATATTGTAGTCCTTGTCATGTATATCTGCATGTTTTCTGGGATCATATTAACAAAAGCCAAACAGATCCCATGCCTTTGGCTTTCTTCTCTTAAATCTGAGAGAAACTGAATACCCTGATCATCATCTGAGATGACCAGTCCTATCCAAGTCCATCTAAAATGAAACATCAAGGAGACCATGCCATGGGACAAATGTGTGTCCTTGGGGGCTACCTGATGGACATGGGGCAGCCGGTCATGGTCGCGTAGGTTAGGATTAAATGGTCCAAAGAAAACCTAAGGGATGTAGAAGAGAGGAAGAAACTTCCAGTGAGGAATATGATTACTAGGATGTTTGGACTCATATACAAGTAATGTTACCCACCTTCCAGAAATCCTGTTAATATCAGTAAGATTGTACTATACATGTCATGAATTATTCCTATTAGATTCTAGACTATTCCTGACAAGTCTCAAATTCCTAGAACACAGTTTTACCTGTCTACAGTGTGTGTGTTTGTGTAGCAACACACTCACAAATGCATTCTGTCCAAGTTTTGTTGTAGGCACCTGTAAATGTAATTGAATGTTCTTAACCCATTCAGTATCACACATTCTTACCAGTGACATTGAAGGCTCCATTGCCAGTTTTAAGGATGTTTTCCATGATGGTCCTGTAAGGCCTATTTCACATGAATCATCGAAATAACAGGCATAATTAACAAAATTCATACGTCCATCTGTTTGTGGATATAATTGATCCAGACCTCTCAATAAAGCATGACAATTTCCACCAATGATGGAGAACAACAAAGTCATGTTGGGTAAAAGATAAGGATTCTTATTGATCTCATCAGTAGCAAAAAACATTACCAGAAGAGGCTCATATTCACTTGCTGCAATTCTAAAAGAAGGCATAGTGATGATAAGGGAGCTGTTTGAAATATAACATTTCAACTGCAGTGAAGTTTGTAATATGAGATATACTAAATTTCTGTCTAAATGTCTTGAAATAAGCCTGATATAGTAGGGATCTTTAGAGCCGAATACAATTTAAGAATTCATACACATTGGGCACTATGATATGATACATTTCGTATTCATGAAAATAAATAAACATTGTTTTATATCTGAATGCCACCCTTGAACTAAATTACAGTCCTATTGTGTAAGACTGCTATATTGGCTATTCCTGGTTGTCAACTTGACAATATTTGGAATGAACTACAATCCAGAATTGGAAGGCTCACCAGTGACCCTTATCTGGAGGCTTGGAGATCCTTATCTGGATCTTGGTATGGAGATCTTGAGCCATAGTGGCTATGGATTCCAGAAGATTGAATCTCCGAGTTTAAGGAACACACCTTTTTATCTGGGATTAAGGGTGTGGTGGGAGTCTAGCTCTTGCTGCTTCGCCTGCATGCTGCATTAGACTGAGTAACTGCTAGATCCTTGGACTTCCATTCACAGCTGCCACTGAACAATTGTTGGGAATTGGACTGCCAACTGTAAGTCATCAATAAATTCCTTTACTATCTAGAGACTATCCATAAGTTCTGTGACTCTAGAGAACCCTGACTAATACAACTGCTATACAATAACCTTGGAGATGTATTTCCACAAATATATAAAGGAGCATGACTTCCACTACATATGAAGTACCTAACAGATTTTCCTTATAATTTTTATTTAAATGCAATTTATACATCAAACATCTTAATATTTTTGAATACTTTGAGAATCAACTAATATATCTAAGTTTTGTTCAACTTTTTAAATTGTTATCCTTTTATACCCTAAAATATCATTAATCCATATTTAATAACATCCATAACTGAGGATACTATGTCTAATCGTCACTACTAAATATTAGAAAACATACAAAATAATCTTTGGGAATTAAGCATAATAAAGGAGCATAAAATTTTATATAGTGAATCATTAAGAAATATATTCAAAAGCCCTTATTAGATACCACCTGACAGTATGAGAGTATTCAAAACACATTATATAGCTGTGTATATTGACTAACAATCAGCTTACTTAAAGATGACTATGTGTTTCAAGTAGAGAAAATATTTTATCAGTAAGGATATTTTACATAATTCCAAATAACAAAAACTCTTTGAACTTAAACATTAAGAAAATGCTATTTTTATTCACAGGAAGGAAATTATGAATAATATTTTAGAACATGCTTTGGATTTGTTTTCTATGTTTGTAGATCATGTTTTTAACATATTCAACTGTTAATATCACCAATCAGGCTACTCATTTTAAGATCCATTTTATTTAACTTTATTTATAAATTTCAAGATATGCACAATGATACAATATACTATATGACCAGAATATTATCCTTTAGGGTCTTGTACACATCAAGATTGTGTTACCTTTTAGTGCGTTCTTACTATTTCTATCTTGTAAAAAGTTTTATGAGATTTATTTAATATCTGAGTCTTCCTAACACTTTGAAATCCTTTAAGTGATGTCTGAGCACAGTTGGCAGTTCATCTGTTATTATTCGCTATTAACTCTCATCAGGAGTAGAGACACCAAACATGGTCTTTTGCTAAAATTTGTATTTTTCAATTAAGAGTTCAGCGCTAAGTTTTTCTCTCTAATCCAAAAAAGTATATTGACACAGTTCATATATTTGTAATTTTAAAACTTATTATGGCTTAAACAATTGTCATCAATGAGAATTTCCACAAGTTTTGCAATGAGGTGTGGGAAAATTCAGAATACATCAGAAATAAAATTCCTACTCACCTAAGAGAGAAGGATAATAATGTGAAGCAACCATCACTATCAAAGTGTACAGTGTACTGTGGCTACCAATTGAAAAAATGCATTCCTTTATTCCCAAAGACATACAAATTGAATAAGAGATGGTATGAGAGCCAAAGACAGAAAAGCACAAGAAACCTTGGTTTGTGAAAGAAAGAAGTCGCAAGCACATTGATTAGCTAAAAGTTTCAACACTCTTTCCCTCATGATCTGCAGCCACAAATGATAACATCTCACACTTTGAATCTCAGACCTAAAAGCCACATTGACAACAGGTTCTTTTCCATTCTTTTCCACAAGAAGTACAATGATTCTCCTAGATTTATCTTTTCAGACCTCAGATGTAGAGATTAAGGACAGACTTTTTCCTATGTATCCAGGGAACATGACATGGGATGAATGGAAAGGAATTGTGAATATATATTAACTACTAAATAATGTTAAATTTATTGAGTAGTTAATAGAAATATTGACCATCTATCAGATAGTGATAATAAGACTAATCTGTGCCTGTGCATTTGTATAATTGGATAAAAAGATTATTCTGGTAACAGAATATGAGACTAGCATTCTTTTTCCACATTCAATATCAAATCCAGAATTGTAGTATGAGGCTCATTTAAAGACTATTTTATAAAGCAAAGTATATGTATATTCACAAGTATATAAGTAATGTTATACATATAACCAGGTATAGTAGACCAACACATACATACATATTTCCATGAAACAATGCATGTTCATCTGTTGGAAACCAGAATTCGGTAACACTTTTATGGAGGCATTTAGATGCATGATCATACATGAGGCGTTGGCAGACAATTGAATATAGGCAGTGATGCAGTCTCTTCATATTGAATTCTTGACAATGTCGGGGATTGTGAATTCAAGGCAGATGAAGAGATATCTTTCAACATATATTATCAACAACGATTCAAAAGAGAATCCAGACTTTCTCATTATCCAGCATTGTGATTTGGAGCATAATGTATTAAAACTATACTAACCTGTGACACACTTTGAGGTATTAAAATAGTGATTGATAAAATAATTAATTTTCAGTGGTTCTTAAAATTACATGATGAGGAAGAAAACAGAGCCCACAGTTTGTGTATGCAGATAAATGTTTCTAACTAATGTCATTGACACAGGAAATAAAGTTAATGACTTACCTAAAATTCAAAACTAAATATAAATAATTAATTTTAATAGGTTTATCAGTTGCCCAAAGGTAAAAATGACATTCCTTTTGCAAATCTCCATCATTATCTTCACTATTCTTTATCCTCCAAAAGCAACTTGGTTCACTCCAACAGCACAAGATGAGAGAAAACTTCAGAAACAAAAATGAAATAGTGAAAGCACAGAGCTTCTTCATGTCTGCTAGGATCTGAGATGGAGCTGCTGTGAAATCCGTTTCTGATGTAGAAAAACATCACACACACAGTTGCACCTATGTGTCTGTTTTAAGGCTACTGCTGTCTGGAAATCCATTTATTATATTCACAGTTCCTTTCTATTCCTCCTATGTCAGGCTCCCTAGATACATAGAGAAAACTCTGGCCTCAGGCTCTACATCAGAGGTCTGAAAAGTTTTCATCAACATATTTTTGAAAACATGTTTTGCGATCATGTTTTCTACCCTCAGGGGCCATGACTGCATTCATGTGCATAGCATAAATCCCAAGGAAAATCTCCTGCATGGCTCACACAGACCATGAGTCAACAGCCTTTATGTACGAACACAATGGATTTCATCAGAAGTTCTTTACTGTGACAGAAGTTGAGAAAAACATAAAAGTTCCATATCACTCAGATGCTGAGTTTAATCACGGAACATTATGTAACGCATTGTCTAGTCTCACATACAACATTGAGCATGGAGTTGACCATGCTCACTGTTGTTCATATACTATTGTATGCTACTCATGTTTACAAAATCTCCACAAACTTCCCATGATTCCTGCCATCTGGAGAACACGTCATAATCCAAAAATGCCTTGGTTTTTAAAGATTCAACACCCATCCTGTCCAATGTCAGTACCTGTGCAGACATTCACGGATATGCTGATCTTTTTCCTGATAATCAGTGCCTGGCAGTCAATGACATTTGATGAAACATTTCTTTGGTTGATGTTTGTTCACACCTCATTAAGAAGTTAGAAATTAATTTCATATATTTTGCTCAAAGGAAAGAATTTAGGTGTCATTTAAGAGGTAGAATTTTATTTTAATGTTAGCATATACCTCATACTTTTCATTTACTTCTACTTGGCATTTGTTTTGAAATATTTCTACCTTGGATTACATTTCAACAACACAGATGTATGCTTTTAAGCTACTTTATGTAATTTGTTTAGATTACAATGAATGACAAAGATGAAGCATTGATTTTATTTGTAAATTTTTGAGCTTCCTTGTATTTTTATTCATAGTACCCATACTGAATTAAGTGCGTCTTAAACTCCATTTTTGGATTGGTTGGTATGTCACTGGATTATAATAAAATCCTTCTGTGGAATTATTTTGTCTATATTTGTTACTATGAATAAACATTTGTTTGATACTTTGATTGAATTATGACTATTTCAGTGTAAATTTGTTTCAGTACTTTTGCAAACCTATAGACTGTGTAAATTAAGTGTCCTGTTTTCCTATTCTATAATTTTTATATTCCTGGGGCTAATACAATGTCAAATTAACTGGGAATGTGCGTGGAGGCTGACTCTTCGAGCCACTGTGACTGTTATTGAAATGCCATCCTGGGCTGTGGCAGTCTTTTGGAAGTCATTTGGTGCACATGAGCATAGGACTGGGATCCATACCGTACTCATAAAACAAGACTACAGGTCAAACATTCAGGTCTTTAATAATCTTGAATTTGGGTTTGCCCAGATTAGGAGGTGAGGCTCTATGTGATTTTCTGCAGAGATATCCTCCATATTGCTTGGATCACAAATAGTATTTCTTAAAATTTCTTTTCTTTTTGCCTAAACCTCATGTTATGTACTTGATTTGAAGGAAAGAAGGCAGAGCACACATCATCGTGTCCTTCATGATTATCAAGGGAATCTTTGGTTTCTTTTCTTCATTTTTAGTTATTCTGTTGGGTGGCAATCTTAAGCTATCCACTACAGTACTTTATGCGTTCATAAAACAAAGTTTTCTTCTATGTTTCACAGATAATATTCCATATCTTCTTTCCAGTTTCTTGTCCCTTCATTTCCTGTTGAAATCAGATATGTGATTCCATGGCATGTTATGTGGAACTTATGATGGCCTCTATCCTCTTTTCGTATCAGAGAATAATCTTAGAAGTGTTGCTGTTGTATATTCATTAAATTTTCATGTCATTTATTAGTAAACCATTTTTATCCTGTTTTTCAATATTAAATACTGATTTGTGATTCTTCAATCACTTGAAACATGGTTTGATATGGTACAGAAGTATGATTTATACAAAGCATTGAAGCACTTTTGAGTATTTGCAGTCTTCAATCTACATAAATGGAAAGACATCCTCTTTCATGAATTATATATGCAATAGCAAAGATGTTATTCATGAACCACAGATATTTGCAAGACAATGTGATGCCCATTTTAAATCTATGCACCAACAAATATAAATTCAATTTCTTCATTACAAATAACATCTTAGTCTATTATAATTTAAATGATATTTTAGAAAATTCAACTTATTTTAATGAAACTATATCTGACATGTTATTGCTTCTTAACACATAGGATTTTTAACCCAATGCATCATAATTGGCATGACATATTACTTCACTAACACTCAAAGTCCGTGCAGGATTGCTGATGGTGATGCTTCCAAGCTGTCCCCTAAAAACACTTAATCCATAGAACTTACCTTACACTAAAGGGTCCAATTTCCCTTCCAATCTTCATTGTCCCATATACATAACTAAACTAATATTGAATACCAAAATAAATTTCAATATTATATAAAAGTTTTACACCTGAAGGACCTCTTTAATCTGAACTTATGAAATCAGGGTGTTCCTCCCACCCCTACCAACCTACCTGTCTGACAGGAGCTCTTCCATAATTAGGAACATAGGTGAGCCTTTTGGCTGAATACTCACATCATTTGGGACCTCCACAGAGTTAAGCACATGAGGTATCTATCGAGCTCTTCCTGAGTACTATTGTCTTTCCAGTTAGCATCTCCAACTGAAACTATTGAAGATCAATATGCCTTCCTCCGACCCCAAACCCAACCCTGGCTCCTATTAGATCTTCCTAAACCAGAGACAGTGGGATATACGATGGTTGCACCAAGTAAAGACATTGAAGGCATGCCCTAACCAGATACAGCACTTCCTGACTCCCAGGAGGCCTTCTGGAATCCAGGTCACACTACACTATTTGTATCCTAACAGTACTGATCCAGTCCCAGAAACCCAGACAAATTAACAATAGAAATGACTAGGTGGTGAAAGAAAAATAGAAGGAAATGACCAACAGGGGACAATGTAATTTGGCATTATCAGAACCCAGTTTTCATACCCTGGATACTTAAACACTCATGAAGAACAAGATTTTGAACTAAGATTGCATCTCATGAAGATGACAAATACCTATAATAAGGATAAAATAACACCTTTAAAGAAACATAGAAAAAAACAGGCTAACAGGTAGAAGTCCTTAGAGATGAAACAAAAATTCACTTGAAGACATACAATAAAATACGATTTAAAAAGTGTAGGAATGGAACAAAACAGGCAAACACCGAAAAATGGGAAAAGAAACAAGAAAGAAGTTAAAAACTCTTCTCCCCATTCATCTAACTCTAGACACAAAGAGGACAGCTTCCCTTACACCACCCATCCTCCTTGATCTCTGAGACCCTTGCACAAGGCCAAGTTTCACACAGCACCATGAGATCCCAGGACCACATCCTACGAACCAACCTTCATGTTATCTAAGGCTCCTGAAACATAAAGAACTGGAGGTCTGAAAACAGAATTTTGTTGTTGTTGTTGTTGTTGTTTTTCTTTCTTATTAGATATTTTTTTATTTATGTTTCAAATGCTATCCTGAGATTCCCCTATACCCTTTCTCTGCCTTGCTCACCAACCCACCCACTCCTGCTTCCTGGCCCAGGCATTCTCCCTCTACAGGGGCATATAATCTTCACAAGACCAAGGGTGTCTCCTCCCATTCATGGCCTTCTAGGCCATCCAATGCTACATATTCAACTAGAAACAAAAGCTTAGAGTAGGGGGGTTACTGGTTAGTTGAAATTGTTTTTCCTCCTACAGGGTTACAGGTCCCTTTAGCTCCTTGGGTATTTTCTATAGTTCCTTCATTAAGGGTGCTGTATTCCATTCAATAGATGACTGTGAGCATCCACTTCTGTATTTGTCAGGCACTGGCATAGCCTCACAGGAGACAGCTATATCAGTGTCCTGTCAGCAAAATCTTGCTGGCATATGCAATAGTGTCTGAGTTTGGTGGCTGACTATGGGATGAATCCCCGGGTGGGGCAGTCTCTGGATGGTCCTTCCTTCTGTCTCAGCTTCAAACTTTGTCTCTGTAACTCCTTCCATGGGTATTTTGTTCTCCCTTCTAGGAAGGAACGAAGTATCTACACTTTGGTCTTCCATTTTCTTGAGTCTCATGTGTTTTACAAATTGTATCTTGGGTATTTTAAGTTTCTGGGTTAATATCCACTTATCAGTGAGTGCATATCATCTGTGCTCTTTGGGATCAGGATAATGGACCTCATCTATTTGCTTAAGAATTTCATAAATTCATTGTTTTCATTAGCTGAGTAGTACTCCATTGTATAAATGTACCAAATTTTCTGTATACATTTCTCTGTTGAGGGGCATCTGGGTTCTTTCCAGATTCTGACTATTATGAATAAGGCTGCTTTGAACATAGTGGAGCATGTGTGCTTATTACCAGTTGGGACACCTTCTGGATATATGCCCAGGAGAGGTATTGCAGGATCCTCTGGTAGTACTATGTCCAATTTTCTGAGGAACCGCCAGACTGATTTCCAGAGTGGTTGTACAAGCCTGCAATCACACCAAAAAATGGAGGAGTGTTCCTCTTTCTCCACATCCACGCCAGCATCTGCTGTCACCTGAGTTTTTGATCTTAGCCATTCTGACTGGTGTGAGGTGGAATCTCAGGGTTGTTTTGATTTGCATTTCCTTGATGAATAAGGTTGTTAACCACTTTTTCAGTTGCTTCTCAGCCATTTGGTATTCTTTAGCTGATAAATCTTTGTTTAGCTCTGTGCCCCATTTTTAAATAGGGTTATTTGGTTCTCTGGAGTCTAATTTCTTGTGTTCTTTGTATATATTGGATACTAGTCCTCTATCCGGTGTAGAACTGGTAAAGATATTTTCCTAATCTTTTGGTTGCCGTTTTGTCTTATTGACAGTTTATTTTGCCTTACAGAAGCTTTTCAATTTTATGAGGTCCCATTTGTCAATTCTTGATCTTAGAGCATAGGCTATTGCTGTTCTGTTCATGAAAATTTGCCCTGTGCCCATGTGTCCGAGGGTCATCTGGAATACTCATCCCAATTACTGTAAGGATGTGATTTCTTCAGAATGTAAGTCAGGAAATGTGATGCTTTGTGGGGGGGGGGGGAGGTAATCTTTCTTTTCAACAGAAAGTGAAAAACTTATTCAAAAGTAATAAAGGTTTGATTTAATGGGGGAGTATAATAGTTTGTGTTCTCATTCTAATTGTATTACTCAATAGACATGTTTGGAATATCCAGCACATACACTAAAGGAAGCCTGCCCCAGTTGGCTCTGATTGGGAAATAAAGTTGCCAACAGCCAGTGGCTGGGCATGGAGACGGAGGCAGGACTTTTTTTTTCCATGTTGCCTGTCCCCTTGGGTTTGTTTGTAAGCACATCTTAGTCTTTCAATAAAAATGTGGGGCTATTACATTTATTTTTCCTGTGAGAGACCTAGGATATAGAAATGATGTAGGACATAGGATATAGAAATGCACCTATGTTGTTCAGGTCATCAATGGGAGGAGAGGCCCTTGCTCCTGTGAAGGCTCTATATCCCAGTATAGGTGAATGCCAGGACTAGGATTGGGAGTTGGTGGGTTGGGGAATAATGGGAGGTAGAATAGGGGACTTTTACAGGGGAACATAGGAAAGAAAGAGGATAACATTTGAAATGTAAATAATGAAAATATCTAATAAAAAAACCGGACTTTTAAATTCCCAGGCACAGTTGATGAGATGAAGGAATTTCACCATGAGAGGGGCATAGGATGAATCAGGACATGAAGGTGCAGGAGGGTGAGATGGAGGAAATGTGGATCCATAGGGAAAGGAGCCCCATGCGATGGATTCACAGAAGGTCATAGAGCAGCAAAGATAAGACCACACACACCATTACCTCTCAGATAGACCACATCCTGAAATCTCAGATAGACCACACCATGACCTCTCAGATAGACCACACTGTGACCTCTCAGATAGACCACACCATGACCTCTCAGATAGACCACACCATGACTCTCAGATAGACCACATCCTGAAATCTCAGATAGACCACACCATGACCTCTCAGATAGACCACACTGTGACCTCTCAGATAGACCACACTGTGACCTCTCAGATGGACCACACCATGAGCTCTCAGGTAGACTGCCAGGGCACTCTGGTGGAGTCAGCTTGTGAGGCAGAAATGCTAAAAAGCTGCTCATGAGAAATGAATTTCTAGGACTCTCCTCCTGGATGTCTGGCGAGAGTCAACTCTCCAGTTTGGGTCGGTTTGACAGGCGAAAAGCCTGGAAGCTGTTTCACGAGGATAAGAGTTCCATGGAAATTTTCCTCCCAGAGTTATGGCATTTCTTTCACTAACCCATAATATTCAAATTTCCACCGTGTTAGTCTAGTGTATAGATTCACGTGCACTCTATTAAGCATTACCTTATAGTAAATGCCTTTTAAGATTGTATTCTAACAGAGCTAAAGCCTTTTCCCAGTGTTCTTAGATTCCAGATAGCAGCAAGGAGTTTAACCTATTCAGTACCTAATTAAGCTCTACCATAAAACAATAAAGCACTTGCCATTAACTCAGCTGTCTGCAGAAAGAGACTAAAAGTCTCACTGAGATAGAAATGTTTTACTACAGGCTACATTCCATGTCAAGTATAAATTGATATACTACCCTGATAAGGGGGAACTCTCCAGACAGGATAAGTTTTACTAGACCTTAGAATTTAGAGCTGTGTGATAACGCATTACTCTTAAGGCCTGTCAAGAGTTAACAACCCCCTGATGCTTTTAACCTTAAAGTGTGAAATTCTTGCCTGGCATTAGGCTGATCCTAGGCAGGGCTTGTTATCCCTAATGTAAACATTTAATTAGTCCCTGCAAATTCCTTTCTGCTGTAACTGGTGAATCTCAGTGTATCTTGTCTTTTTGTGATTTATATCCTCTGATAATTCGTTGTAATATAAGTCTGAAGCTCAACCAGAACATTACATTCAGATTCAACACCTCTCTTGTGTGTGTCTGATTGTCATTTCATCCGACTCCTTTGCCCATCTGCTTAAGTAATCCCATTCCTCGCAGACCAGGGACCCAGAGGGTCTGCGGCAATATTTATATTTATATAACTATATGAATAATTTATATATGTATGTGTGTATATGTATCCATATGTCTATGCATTTACATGTATATGTATGTTTATGTGTATGTGTAAGTGTATATGTGTGTGTGTGTGTGTATATATATATTTTCTGTTTCATTTTTCAGAAGTGATATAAGCTCTACTGTGTGCACCTGTGTCCTACAGCACACGGTATACATTAGTAGGAATTTTCCAGAATATAGGACCTTGGCGCCCTGCATAGGCCATCTGGTGTTAAGCATACATTAATATGTCACATTTGAAGCATATATTAAGTGGCCATGTTTCTTTACGATAATATTTTATTTGGATACCTAAGAAATTACGATATATAGTGATATATTAATTTAAAAAAATAATAAATAAGAATATGGAGATTAAATTTCCATAATGTGCCTCGCTTGCATATATTTGTCTCTTCTTTAGTATGCTCATTTGCAAAAGTTTGAATACATCTCATTTGCATATGCCCCTGTGTTCGTGAATATTCATACCTCATTTGCATTAAAAAAGTAAAATAATACTATTGATAAATAATAGTTAATTTATTAATTTATTATTTTAATTATTGCTATTAACATACTATTCAATAATAAGTTATCATATATAATAGTGTAATGACAATGAAAATAGTAATATATAGTTTATAATGCAGTAATAAAATATAACATATTACAGCATAATAGTTAAAATAATAAATAACATGCAGTATAGGAATAAACTGTAATTGAGAATATAATAATAACAGACATTATAATATACAAACACAGTAAGAATGTATGATATAAAATAATGTAATAATTAAAAAGAATAATGAATAGCACATATGCACATGTGAGCGATTTAAATTTCAATGTCAACTGTATGCAAATGAGATATGAACACACGATCATTACACATATTTAAATGAGAGGCATGCAAATGATCTGTGAATATGCAGATGAAGTTGGGAGGATAGATATAACTTTGTTATATGCGGGTATATGCAAATGACCAGGGTGAGAGACAACCCAATTTGCATACGACCTCCTCCCAAGCCAGGCTCTCCCTCTAGACCCCAGCAGTTTTGAATTGGTCGCTTAGCCCAGGCGAGGCTTGAACCAGCTGAAACCCCACTCGCACACCACAGTGTTGGGCCTGAACACGCTCCTATAGAAAGAGTACATCCAGCCCAGGACGCGGGTTCTCAGCCTGTGACCGCTGAACCCATGGGGGTCACGTGACACTTTCACGGAGGACCCGACTGAGACCTATATCTATGTGTATGTGTGTATGTGTATGTATATATATGTGCATGTGTATATGTAGTGTACATTTCTATGTATATGTATATACATGTATATATATATATGTACATGTATGTGTAGGTATATGTATATATATATTTAGATGCATATGTATATGTATGCATGTGTATATATGTATATGTATTTATGTGCATGAGTATATGTATCGGTGCTTGTATATGTATGTGTATATGTAAGTATATGTATGTATATATTTGTATAAATGGTTATGTATCTATATGTATACGATATGCATATGTAAGTGTAATAGTATGTATGTGTGTGTATACGTAATGTATATGCATATGCGTATACATGTGTAAGGGTATGTATATGTATATGTGTGATGTATGTGTGTGTCTGCGTGTGTATATGTGTGTGTGTATGTATATGAATATGTATTTCGTGTCAGTTTTTTAGAAGTGATATAGGCCCTACTGTGTGCACCTGTGTCCTGCAGCACACATTAAGCATTCATTAAGGCATCACGTTTTAAGCATACATGAAGCGGCCACGTCTCCTTACGATAATATTTTATTCAGATCCCTAAGTGTTTGCCGTCGTTTTTATACACATTTAGCGATGTACAACATTATTTTATTCGGATCCCTAAGTGTTTCTCTTCGCACCTTAATGTACGCATTACATATGAGTAATACCTTACTCTCTTAGTATCCCGGGTTCAGATTCCTGATCTGGGGACGGGAATCATGGGTGAATGTGCAGTTACCTATGGTTGTGTATTTACCTGTACATGCCTAGTTATTGTATAGGAGAAATCCATACGTAATATATAAGTGCCTAGTTAATAAATAGTAAAAATCCATATGTGACATAAGCATTGTCACCTATGCTGTGTATTTATATGTACATGCATATTGATTATAGTAATTAATATACAGTACAGTAATAATTTGTACTATAATTGTACTATAAAATAATATAAAAATTATAATATGAACTATAGTAAGAAATTATGATATGTAATAGTTCAATTAAAATTATAATAAATAATATAGTTCAGTAACAAGTTATAATTTATAATAATATAATGACAATGAAAATAATAATATATAACATATAATATATAATGTAATGTAAATTATAATATATAATAGTTAAATAATAAATAACATAAAGTACAAGCATAAGTTGTAATATATAATAATATAATAACAAATGTAATATATAAAACAGTAAGAAATTATGATATATAGTAATATAATTATTAAAAATTATAATAAATAACATAGTTCAGTAATAAGGTTTTTTTTGTTTTTACTTTTATATGGTTTTTACGGTCTTTTCAGTTTTTTCTTAAATTACTTTTCAATGGGTTTTTTAAAGTTTTTACGGTTCTTTTTTTCCTAATGGTTTCATGTTTTATTTTTTAAGTTTTAGGGTTTTTATTGTCTTTTTAGGGTTTTTGAGGTTTTTTTTTTTAATTTTAGTTTTTTTTTTTTTTAGAGGCTTAGGATTCTTTTTAGGGTTTCACGTTTTATTTAGGGTTTTAATGTTTTGTAGGTATTTTGTTTTAGAGATTTTTAGGTTTTGGGAGTTTTTTTTTCAGGGTTTTGATGTATTTTTAGTTTTTTTTTTTTTTTAAAAGATTTTAGTTTTTTATGGTTTTAGGGATTATTTTGAGTCTTTTTAGTGTTCTTGAGTTTTTCAGAATTGTAGAGTTATTTTTTAGTGTTTTAGGGTTTTAAAAAAGTTTTTTAGGGTGTTTTAGTAATTTAGGGTTCGTTTATGTTTTTTAAAGAACTTTATGTTTTTTAATGTTTTGGGGATTTTTTGGGCTTTAGGGTTATTTCTTTAATAGTTTTATGATTTTCTAGGGTTCTAGAAGGTTTTTTTTTATTCATTATAGAGGTTTTTTTTAGGTTTTAGGTGTTTCTTCGAGTCTTTTTATGCTTCTAGAGCTTTTTTTTTTTTAAATTATAGGTTGTTTTAGGGGTTTTTAACAATATTTAGAGTTCTTGAGTCCTTGAGGGTTATTTTATTTTTTTTTTAATTTTAGGGGTATGTTAGTGTTTTAAAAGTTTTTATCAAACTTTTGAGATTTTTTTTAAGGGTTCTTTCATTTAAAATATGATTTTAGGTTTTTTCTCAGTGTTTTGCGAAAAAATTTTAAGGACATAGCGTTTTTTTTTAATTCATTTATTTATTATTATGGTTTTTGGGTTTTTAGGGTCCTTTTAGAGTTCTTGAGGTTTTGAAGAATTCTAGGCCTTTTTTTTAAGGTTTTAGAATTTTTAATTTTTTTTTTGAGTTTGTAGGGTTTTTTTAATGAATTTTGGGTTAAATTAAAAACTTTTTATTAAGCATGGTTTTCTTTTCTTTTCTTCTTTTTTTTAACTTTTTAAGGCTCTTTTAGTGTTTGTTTAAAGATTCTAGGGTTCTTTATGGTTTTCTTTTTATAAGGTTTTAGGTTTCTTTAAGGGTATTTTAAGTATTTTAGAGTTTTTAGAGTTTTTTTCGCGGGGGGGATATTTGAAGGCCTTAGTGTTTTTATTTAGGGTTTTAGGGATTTTTTTATGGTTTTAAAAATTCTTTGTGTTTATTGTGTTTTAGGGTTTTTGGGGTTTTTGACGTTTATTTTTAGGATGACTTGAAGGTTCTTGACTTGTAATAGAATTGTAAAATATTTTAGAGTTTTAGGGTCTTAGGGGTTTTTTAAGTTTTTTAGTATTTTTTCAGATTTTATTTATTATTTTAAAGATTTTGGTTTTTTTAGTGTTTAAGGTTTTTTTTTTTTTTAAATCAAGGATTTTAGGTTGTTTTTTTTAAAGCAGTTTAAAGTGTTTTTTAGGCTTTTAAAATGATTTTAAGGGTTTTTCAGTGTTTCTAGCAGTTTTTTATGGACATAGGTTTTTTTTTTAATTTCTTCAGATTTTTTTTGAAAATGGTTTTTAGGGTCTTTTTATGGTTCTAGAGTTGTAGAGCTTTAAGATTTTCTTAGGGTTTTAGGGATTTTTAGGATTTTTTTAAAGGACCTTGCGGGTTTTTTTTTTCCTTTGGATTTTAGGGGTTTTTAGAGTATTATGATTCTTTTATGGTTTCAGGATTTCATTTGGAGGTTTTTTTGGGTTTTCAGGGTTTTGATTTATTTTTAGTTTTTAAAAGGGATTTTAGGGATTTTTAGAATGTTTTAGGGTTTGTGGTCTTTTTAGGTTTTTTGTTTTTTGTTTTTATTTGTTTTATTTATTTATTTTTTGAGAGCTTTAGGGTTTGTTTGTTTGTTTGTTTTTCAGTCCTTATTAAGGTATTTAGGATGTTCTTTAAGGCTTTTTAGGTTCCTTTTAGGTTTTTAAGATGAATTTAGTTTTTGTTTTGGTTTTGGTTTTTTTTTTTTCAGATTTTTTGACTATTTTTAAAGGTGACAGGAATTTTGTTTTTTGTTTTTTAATGGATTTTAGGATTCTTTTATGATTTTAGGTGTTTATTAAGGGTTTTTTTGGAGTTTCAGGGTTTTGATTCATTTTTAGGCTTTGAAAAGGATTTTAGGGATTTTTAAAAGGGTTTTAGGGTTTTTTGGGGTCTTTTTAGTGTTTTTTTTTGTTTTTTGTTTTTTGTTTTGTTTTGTTTTGTTTTTTAAGAGCTTTAGGGTTTGTTTGGTTTTTTTTTTTTCAGCCTTTATTAAGGAATTTAGGATATTCTTTTAGGCTTTTTAGGGTTCGTTTAGGTTTTTAAGATGATTTTAGTTTGTTTTTTATTTTTGTTGGTTTTTTTTTTTTTCAGATTATTTTTGGCTATTTTTAAAGGCGATAGGTTTTTTTTTTGTTTCTTTTGTTTTGTTTTGTTTTGTTTTTTTGTTTTTTATGGATTTTTAGGGTCTTTTATAGTTCCAGTGTTGTAGAGTTTTAGGATTTTTTTCTTTTAGTTTTAGAATTTTTTTAAGTTTATTTTTGAATTCGATGGTTATTTGAGGCCCTGACACACACACAGCAGAGGATGTGAGGCCCTGACACACACCAGGCACTGGATGTGATGCCCTGACACACACAATTTCTGATGTGAGGCCCTGACACACATACAGCAGCGGATGTGAGGCACTGACACACACACAGAAGAGCATGTGAGGCCCTGACACACACACGGCAGAGGATGTGAGGACCTGATACACACACAGCAGAGGATGTGAGGCTCTGACACACACACAGCAGAAAATGTGAGGCTCTGACACACACACAACAGAGGATTGAGGCCTTAACACACACAGCAGAGGATGTGAGGCCCAAACACACACACAGCAGAGGATTGAGGCCTTGACACACACAGCAGAGGATGTGAGGCCCAGACACACACACTGCAGCGGATTTGAGGCCCTGACACACACACAGCAGAGGATTTGATGCCCTGACACACACACAGCAGAGGATGTAAGGCCCTGACACACACACAGCAGAGGATTTGATGCCCTGACACACACACAGCAGAGGATGTGAGGCCCAGACACACAAACAGCAGAGGATGTGAGGCCTTGACACACACAGTAGAGGATGTGAGTCCATGACACACACACTGCAGAGGATTGAGGCCTTGACACACACAGCAGAGGGTGTGAGGCCCTGACACACACACAGCATAGGATTGAGGCCTTGACACACACAGCAGAGGATGTGAGGCACAGACACACACACAGCAGCGGATGTGAGGCTCTGACACACACCCTGTACTGGATGTGAGGCCCTGACACTAACAGCAGAGGATGTGGGGCCCTGACACACACACAGCAGAGGATGCAAGCCCTGACACACACAACAGCTGATGTGAGGCCCTGACACAAACACAGCACAGGATGTTATACCCTGACACACACAATAGCTGATGTGAGGCCCTGACACACACACAGCAGAGGATGTGAGGCCCTGACACACACAGCAGAGGATGTGAGGCCCAGACACACACACAGCAGAGGATTGAGGCCTTGACACACACAGCAGAGGATGTGAGGCCCAGACACACACACAGCAGCGGATTTGAGGCCCTGACACACACACAGCAGAGGATTTGATGCCCTGACACACACACAGCAGAGGATGTAAGGCCCTGACACACACACAGCAGAGGATTTGATGCCCTGACACACACACAGCAGAGGATGTGAGGCCCAGACACACAAACAGCAGAGGATGTGAGGCCTTGACACACACAGTAGAGGATGTGAGTCCATGACACACACACTGCAGAGGATTGAGGCCTTGACACACACAGCAGAGGGTGTGAGGCCCTGACACACACACAGCATAGGATTGAGGCCTTGACACACACAGCAGAGGATGTGAGGCACAGACACACACACAGCAGCGGATTTGAGGCCCTGACACACACACAGCAGAGAATTTGATGCCCTGACACACACACAGCAGAGGATGTGAGGCCCAGACACACAAACAGCAGAGGATGTGAGGTCTTGACACACACAGCAGAGGATGTGAGTCCATGACACACACACTGCAGAGGATGTGAGGCCCAGACACACAAACCACAGAGGATGTGAGACCCTAACACACACAGAAGAGGATGTGAGGCCCTGACACACACACGGTATAGGATGTGAGGCCCTGACACACACACAGAAGAGGATGTAAGGCCCTGACACACACAGCAGAGGATGTGAGTCCCTGACACACACACAGCCGAGGATGATAGGCCCTGACACACAGCAGCTGATGTGAGGCCCTGGCACACACACAGCACTGGATGTGAGGCCCTGACACACACACAGCAGAGGATTGGGGCCTTGACACACACAGCAGAGGATGTGAGGCTCTGACACACACACAGCAGAAAATGTGAGGCTCTGACACACACACAGCAGAGGATGTGAGGCTCTGACACACACCCTGTACCAGATGTGAGGCCCTGAAACTAACAGCAGAGGATGTGGGGCCCTGACACACACACAGCAGAGGATGCAAGCCCTGACACACACAACAGCTGATGTGAGGCCCTGAAACAAACACAGCACAGGATGTTATACCCTGACACACACAATAGCTGATGTGAGGCCCTGACACACACACAGCAGAGGATGTGAGGCCCTGACACACACAGCAGAGGATGTGAGGCCCAGACACACACACAGTAGAGGATTGAGGCCTTGACACACACAGCAGAGGATGTGAGGCCCAGACACACACACAGCAGCGGATTTGAGGCCCTGACACACACACAGCAGAGGATTTGATGCCCTGACACACACACAGCAGAGGATGTAAGGCCCTGACACACACACAGCAGAGGATTTGATGCCCTGACACACACACAGCAGAGGATGTGAGGCCCAGACAGACAAACAGCAGAGGATGTGATGTCTTGACACACACAGCAGAGGATGTGAGTCCATGACACACACACTGCAGAGGATGTGAGGCCCAGACACACAAACCACAGAGGATGTGAGTCCCTAACACACACAGAAGAGGATGTGAGGCCCTGACACACACACGGTATACGATGTGAGGCCCTGACACACACACAGCAGAGGATGTAAGGCCCTGACACACACAGCAGAGGATGTGAGTCCCTGACACACAGACAGCCGAGGATGATAGGCCCTGACACACAGCAGCTGATGTGAGGCCCTGGCACACACACAGCACTGGATGTGAGGCCCTGACACACACACAGCAGAGGATTGGGGCCTTGACACACACAGCAGAGGATGTGAGGCTCTGACACACACACAGCAGAAAATGTGAGGCTCTGACACACACACAGCAGAGGATGTGAGGCTCTGACACACACCCTGTACCAGATGTGAGGCCCTGACACTAACAGCAGAGGATGTGGGGCCCTGACACACACACAGCAGAGGATGCAAGCCCTGACACACACAACAGCTGATGTGAGGCCCTGAAACAAACACAGCACAGGATGTTATACCCTGACACACACAATAGCAGATGTGAGGCCCTGACACACACACAGCAGAGGATGTGAGGCCCTGACACAAACAGCAGTGGATGTGAGGCCGGGACACACATAGCAGAGGGTGTGAGGCCCTGACACACACACAGCAGAGGATGTGAGGCCCTGACACACACACAGCAGAGGATTGAGGCCTTGACACACACAGCAGAGGATGTGAGGCCCAGACACACACACAGCAGCGGATTTGAGGCCCTGACACACACACAGCAGAGGATTTGGTGCCCTGACACACACACAGCAGAGGATGTGAGGCCCAGACACACAAACAGCAGAGGATTGAGGCCTTGACACACACAGCAGAGGATGTGAGTCCATGACACACACACTGCAGAGGATGTGTGGCCCAGACACACAAACCACAGAGGATGTGAGACCCTAACACACACAGAGCAATGGATGTGAGGCCGTGACACACACAAGGTAAAAGATGTGAGTCCTTGATACACACAAAGCAGAGGATATGAGGCCCTGACAACCACAAAGCAGAAGTTGTGAGACCTTGACACACACAATGTAGAAGATGTGAGTAACTAACACACACACAGCTGAGGATGTGAGGCCCTGAAACACACACAGCAGAAGATGTAAGGCCCTGACACACACAAAGCAGCTGATATGAGGCCTTGACACACACACACGACAGAAGACATGAGGCCCTGACACACACGCGGCAGAAGATTTGAGGCACTGAACCACACACAGCAGAGGATTGAGGCCTTGACACACACAGCAGAGGATGTGAGGCCCAGACACACACACAGCAGAGGATGTGAGGCCCTGACACACACACGGCAGACGATGTGAGGCCCTGAAACACACATAACAGATGATGTGAGGAAATGACACACACATAGCAGACGATGTGAGGCCCTAACATACACACAGCAGAGGATTGAGGCCTTGACACACAAAGCAGAGGATGTGAGGCCCTGACACACACACAGCCGAGGATGAGAGGCCCTGACACACAGCAGCTGATGTGAGGCCCTGGCACACACACAGCACAGGATCAGAGGCCCAGACACACACACAGCAGCAGACTTGAGGCACTGACACACACACAGCAGAGTATTTGATGCCCTGACACACACACAGCAGAAGATGTGAGGCCCTGAAACACACACAGCAGAAGATGTAAGGCCCTGACACACACAAAGCAGCTGATTTGAGGCCTTGTCACACACACACGAAAGAGGACGTGAGGCCCTGACACACACGCGGCAGAGGATTTGAGGCACTGACAAACACATAGCAGATGATGTGAGGCCCTGACACACACACAGCAGAGGATGTGAGGTCCTGACACACACACGACAGATGATGTGAGGCCCTGACACACACATGGCAGAGGATGTGAGGCCCTGACACACACACGGCAGAGGATGTGAGGCCCTGACACACACATAACAGATGATGTGAGGAACTGACACACAAAAGGCAGATGATGTGAGGCCCTGACACACACACAGCAGAGGATTGAGGCCTTGACACACACAGAAGAGGATGTGAGGACCAGACACACACACAGCAGAGGATTGAGGCCTTGACACACACAGCAGAGGATGTGAGGCCCAGACACACACACTGCAGCGGATTTCAGGCCCTGACACACACACAGCAGAGGATTTGATGCCCTGACACACACACAGCAGAGGATGTGAGGCCCAGACACACAAACAGCAGAGGATGTAAGCCCTGACACACACAACAGCTGATGTGAGGCCCTGACACAAACACAGCACAGGATGTTATACCCTGACACACACAATAGCTGATGTGAGGCCCTGACACACACACAGCAGAGGATGTGAGGCCCTGACACACACAGCAGTGGATGTGAGGCCGGGACACACACAGCAGAGGGTGTGAGGCTCTGACACACACACAGCAGAGGATGTGAGGCCCTGACACACACACAGCAGAGGATTGAGGCCTTGACAGACACAGCAGAGGATGTGAGGCCCAGACACACACACAGCAGTATATTTGAGGCCCTGACACACACACAGCAGAGGATTTGGTGCCCTGACACACACACAGCAGAGGGTGTGAGGCCCAGACACACAAACAGCAGAGGATTGAGGCCTTGACACACACAGCAGAGGATGTGAGTCCATGACACACACACTGCAGAGGATGTGTGGCCCAGACACACAAACCACAGAGGATGTGAGACCCTAACACACACAGAGCAATGGATGTGAGGCCGTGACACACACAAGGTAAAAGATGTGAGTCCTTGATACACACAAAGCAGAGGATATGAGGCCCTGACACACACAAAGCAGAAGTTGTGAGACCTTGACACACACAATGTAGAAGATGTGAGTAACTAACACACACACAGCTGAGGATGTGAGGCCCTGAAACACACACAGCAGAAGATGTAAGGCCCTGACACACACAAAGCAGCTGATTTGAGGCCTTGACACACACACAGGACAGAGGACATGAGGCCCTGACACACACACAGCAGAGTATTGAGGCCTTGACACACACAGTAGAGGATGTGAGGCCCAGACACACACACGGCAGAGGATGTGAGGCCCAGACACACACAAGGCAGATGATGTGAGGCCCTGACACACACAAAGCAGAGGATTGAGGCCTTGACACACACAGCAGAGGATGTGAGGACCAGAAACACACACAGCAGAGGATTGAGGCCTTGACACACTCAGCAGAGGATGTGAGGCCCAGACACACAAACTACAGCGGATTTCAGGCCCTGACACACACACAGCAGAGGATTTGATGCCCTGACACACACACAGCAGAGGATGTGAGGCCCTGACACACACATAGCAGAGGATTTGATGCCCTGACACACACACAGCAGAGGATGTGAGGCCCAGACACACAAACAGTAGTGGATGTGAGGCCTTGACACACACAGCAGAGGATGTGAGTCCATGACACACACACTGCAGAGGATTGAGACCTTGACACATACAGCAGAGGATGTGAGGCCCAGACACACAAACAGAAGAGGACGTGAGGCCTTGACACACACAGCAGAGGATGTGAGGCACAGACACACACACAGCAGCGGATGTGAGTCTCTGACACACACCCTGTACCGGATGTGAGGCCCTGACACTAACAGCAGAGGATGTGGGGCCCTGACACACACACAGCAGAGGATGCAAGCCCTGACACACACAACAGCTGATGTGAAGCCCTGACACAAACACAGCACAGGATGTTATACCCTGACACACACAATAGCTGATGTGAGGCCCTGACACACACACAGCAGAGGATGTGAGGCCCTGACACACACAGCAGAGGATGTGAGGCCCAGACACACACACAGCAGAGGATTGAGGCCTTGACACACACAGCAGAGGATGTGAGGCCCAGACACACACACAGCAGCGGATTTGAGGCCCTGACACACACACAGCAGAGGATTTGATGCCCTGACACACACACAGCAGAGGATGTAAGGCCCTGACACACACACAGCAGAGGATTTGATGCCCTGACACACACACAGCAGAGGATGAGAGGCCCAGACACACAAACAGCAGAGGATGTGAGGCCTTGACACACACAGTAGAGGATGTGAGTCCATGACACACACACTGCAGAGGATTGAGACCTTGACAAACACAGCAGAGGATGTGAGGCCCAGACACACAAACAGAAGAGGATGTGAGGCCTTGACACACACAGCAGAGGGTGTGAGGCCCTGACACACACACAGCATAGGATTGAGGCCTTGACACACACAGCAGAGGATGTGAGGCACAGACACACACACAGCAGCGGATGTGAGTCTCTGACACACACCCTGTACCGGATGTGAGGCCCTGACACTAACAGCAGAGGATGTGGGGCCCTGACACACACACAGCAGAGGATGCAAGCCCTGACACACACAACAGCTGATGTGAAGCCCTGACACAAACACAGCACAGGATGTTATACCCTGACACACACAATAGCTGATGTGAGGCCCTGACACACACACAGCAGAGGATGTGAGGCCCTGACACACACAGCAGAGGATGTGAGGCCCAGACACACACACAGCAGAGGATTGAGGCCTTGACACACATAGCAGAGGATGTGAGGCCCAGACACACACACAGCAGAGGATTTGATGCCCTGACACACACACAGCAGAGGATGTAAGGCCTTGACACACACACAGCAGAGGATTTGATGCCCTGACACACACACAGCAGAGGATGTAAGGCCTTGACACACACACAGCAGAGGATTTGATGCCCTGACACACACACAGCAGAGGATGTGAGGCCCAGACACACAAACAGCAGAAGATGTGAGGCCTTGACACACACAGTAGAGGATGTGAGTCCATGACACACACACTGCAGAGGATTGAGGCCTTGACACACACAGCAGAGGGTGTGAGGCCCTGACACACACACAGCATAGGATTGAGGCCTTGACACACACAGCAGAGAATGTGAGGCACAGACACACACACAGCAGCGGATTTGAGGCCCTGACACACACACAGAAGAGAATTTGATGCCCTGACACACACACAGCAGAGGATGTGAGGCCCAGACACACAAACAGCAGAGGATGTGAGGTCTTGACACACACAGCAGAGGATGTGAGTCCATGACACACACACTGCAGAGGATGTGAGGCCCAGACACACAAACCACAGAGGATGTGAGACCCTAACACACACAGAAGAGGATGTGAGGCCCTGACACCCACACGGTATAGGATGTGAGGCCCTCACACACACACAGCAGAGGATGTAAGGCCCTGACACACACAGCAGAGGATGTGAGTCCCTGACACACACACAGCCGAGGATGATAGGCTCTGACACACAGCAGCTGATGTGAGGCCCTGGCACACACACAGCACGGGATGTGAGGCCCTGACACACACACAGCAGAGGATTGGGGCCTTGACACACACAGCAGAGGATGTGAGGCTCTGACACACACACAGCAGAAAATGTGAGGCTCTGACACACACACAGCAGAGGATGTGAGGCTCTGACACACACCCTGTTCCGGATGTGAGGCCCTGACACTAACAGCAGAGGATGTGGGGCCCTGACACACACACAGCAGAGGATGCAAGCCCTGACACACACAACAGCTGATGTGAGGCCCTGAACCAAACACAGCACAGGATGTTATACCCTGACACACACAATAGCTGATGTGAGGCCCTGACACACACACAGCAGAGGATGTGAGGCCCTGACACACACAGCAGAGGATGTGAGCCCCAGACACACACACAGTAGAGGATTGAGGCCTTGACACACACAGCAGAGGATGTGAGGCCCAGACACACACACAGCAGCGGATTTGAGGCCCTGACACAGACACAGCAGAGGATTTGATGCCCTGACACACACACAGCAGAGGATGTAAGGCCCTGACACGCACACAGCAGAGGATTTGATGCCCTGACACACACACAGCAGAGGATGTGAGGCCCAGACACACAAACAGCAGAGGATGTGAGGCCTTGACACACACAGTAGAGGATGTGAGTCCATGACACACACACTGCAGAGGATTGAGGCCTTGACACACACAGCAGAGGGTGTGAGGCCCTGACACACACACAGCATAGGATTGAGGCCTTGACACACACAGCAGAGGATGTGAGGCACAGACACACACACAGCAGCGGATTTGAGGCCCTGACACACACACAGCAGAGAATTTGATGCCCTGACACACACACAGCAGAGGATGTGAGGCCCAGACACACAAACAGCAGAGGATGTGAGGTCTTGACACACACAGCAGAGGATGTGAGTCCATGACACACACACTGCAGAGGATGTGAGGCCCAGACACACAAACCACAGAGGATGTGAGACCCTAACACACACAGAAGAGGATGTGAGTCCCTGACAAACACACGGTATAGGATGTGAGGCCCTGACACACACACAGCAGAGGATTGAGGCCTTGACACACACAGCAGAGGATGTGAGGCCCAGACACACACACAGCAGCGGATTTGAGGCCCTGACACACACACAGCAGAGGATTTGGTGCCCTGACACACACATAGCAGAGGATGTGAGGCCCAGACACACAAACAGCAGAGGATTGAGGCCTTGACACACACAGCAGAGGATGTGAGTCCATGACACACACACTGCAGAGGATGTGTGGCCCAGACACACAAATCACAGAGGATGTGAGACCCTAACACACACAGAGCAATGGATGTGAGGCCGTGACACACACAAGGTAAAAGATGTGAGTCCTTGATACACACAAAGCAGAGGATATGAGGCCCTGACAACCACAAAGCAGAAGTTGTGAGACCTTGACACACACAATGTAGAAGATGTGAGTAACTAACACACACACAGCTGAGGATGTGAGGCCCTGAAACACACACAGCAGAAGATGTAAGGCCCTGACACACACAAAGCAGCTGATATGAGGCCTTGACACACACACACGACAGAAGACATGAGGCCCTGACACACACGCGGCAGAAGATTTGAGGCACTGAACCACACACAGCAGAGGATTGAGGCCTTGACACACACAGCAGAGGATGTGAGGCCCAGACACACACACAGCAGAGGATGTGAGACCCTGACACACACACGGCAGAGGATGTGAGGCCCTGAAACACACATAACAGATGATGTGAGGAAATGACACACACATAGCAGACGATGTGAGGCCCTAACATACACACAGCAGAGGATTGAGGCCTTGACACACAAAGCAGAGGATGTGAGGCCCTGACACACACACAGCCGAGGATGAGAGGCCCTGACACACAGCAGCTGATGTGAGGCCCTGGCACACACACAGCACAGGATCAGAGGCCCAGACACACACACAGCAGCAGACTTGAGGCACTGACACACACACAGCAGAGTATTTGATGCCCTGACACACACACAGCAGAAGATGTGAGGCCCTGAAACACACACAGCAGAAGATGTAAGGCCCTGACACACACAAAGCAGCTGATTTGAGGCCTTGTCACACACACACGAAAGAGGACGTGAGGCCCTGACACACACGCGGCAGAGGATTTGAGGCACTGACAAACACATAGCAGATGATGTGAGGCCCTGACACACACACAGCAGAGGATGTGAGGTCCTGACACACACACGACAGATGATGTGAGGGCCTGACACACACATGGCAGAGGATGTGAGGCCCTGACACACACACGGCAGAGGATGTGAGGCCCTGACACACACATAACAGATGATGTGAGGAACTGACACACAAAAGGCAGATGATGTGAGGCCCTGACACACACACAGCAGAGGATTGAGGCCTTGACACACACAGCAGAGGATGTGAGGACCAGACACACACACAGCAGAGGATTGAGGCCTTGACACACACAGCAGAGGATGTGAGGCCCAGACACACACACTGCAGCGGATTTCAGGCCCTGACACACACACAGCAGAGGATTTGATGCCCTGACACACACACAGCAGAGGATGTGAGGCCCAGACACACAAACAGCAGAGGATGTAAGCCCTGACACACACAACAGCTGATGTGAGGCCCTGACACAAACACAGCACAGGATGTTATACCCTGACACACACAATAGCTGATGTGAGGCCCTGACACACACACAGCAGAGGATGTGAGGCCCTGACACACACAGCAGTGGATGTGAGGCCGGGACACACACAGCAGAGGGTGTGAGGCCCTGACACACACATAGCAGAGGATGTGAGGCCCTGACACACACACAGCAGAGGATTGAGGCCTTGACAGACACAGCAGAGGATGTGAGGCCCAGACACACACACAGCAGTATATTTGAGGCCCTGACACACACACAGCAGAGGATTTGGTGCCGTGACACACACACAGCAGAGGGTGTGAGGCCCAGACACACAAACAGCAGAGGATTGAGGCCTTGACACACACAGCAGAGGATGTGAGTCCATGACACACACACTGCAGAGGATGTGTGGCCCAGACACACAAACCACAGAGGATGTGAGACCCTAACACACACAGAGCAATGGATGTGAGGCCGTGACACACACAAGGTAAAAGATGTGAGTCCTTGATACACACAAAGCAGAGGATATGAGGCCCTGACACACACAAAGCAGAAGTTGTGAGACCTTGACACACACAATGTAGAAGATGTGAGTAACTAACACACACACAGCTGAGGATGTGAGGCCCTGAAACACACACAGCAGAAGATGTAAGGCCCTGACACACACAAAGCAGCTGATTTGAGGCCTTGACACACACACAGGACAGAGGACATGAGGCCCTGACACACACACAGCAGAGTATTGAGGCCTTGACACACACAGTAGAGGATGTGAGGCCCAGACACACACACGGCAGAGGATGTGAGGCCCAGACACACACAAGGCAGATGATGTGAGGCCCTGACACACACAAAGCAGAGGATTGAGGCCTTGACACACACAGCAGAGGATGTGAGGACCAGAAACACACACAGCAGAGGATTGAGGCCTTGACACACACAGCAGAGGATGTGAGGCCCAGACACACAAACTACAGCGGATTTCAGGCCCTGACACACACACAGCAGAGGATTTGATGCCCTGACACACACACAGCAGAGGATGTGAGGCCCTGACACACACATAGCAGAGGATTTGATGCCCTGACACACACACAGCAGAGGATGTGAGGCCCAGACACACAAACAGTAGAGGATGTGAGGCCTTGACACACACAGCAGAGGATGTGAGTCCATGACACACACACTGCAGAGGATTGAGACCTTGACACACACAGCAGAGGATGTGAGGCCCAGACACACAAACAGAAGAGGATGTGAGGCCTTGACACACACAGCAGAGGATGTGAGGCACAGACACACACACAGCAGCGGATGTGAGTCTCTGACACACACCCTGTACCGGATGTGAGGCCCTGACACTAACAGCAGAGGATGTGGGGCCCTGACACACACACAGCAGAGGATGCAAGCCCTGACACACACAACAGCTGATGTGAAGCCCTGACACAAACACAGCACAGGATGTTATACCCTGACACACACAATAGCTGATGTGAGGCCCTGACACACACACAGCAGAGGATGTGAGGCCCTGACACACACAGCAGAGGATGTGAGGCCCAGACACACACACAGCAGAGGATTGAGGCCTTGACACACACAGCAGAGGATGTGAGGCCCAGACACACACACAGCAGCGGATTTGAGGCCCTGACACACACACAGCAGAGGATTTGATGCCCTGACACACACACAGCAGAGGATGTAAGGCCCTGACACACACACAGCAGAGGCTTTGATGCCCTGACACACACACAGCAGAGGATGTGAGGCCCAGACACACAAACAGCAGAGGATGTGAGGCCTTGACACACACAGTAGAGGATGTGAGTCCATGACACACACACTGCAGAGGATTGAGACCTTGACACACACAGCAGAGGATGTGAGGCCCAGACACACAAACAGAAGAGGATGTGAGGCCTTGACACACACAGCAGAGGATGTGAGGCCCTGACACACACACAGCAGAGGATTGAGGCCTTGAAACACACAGCAGAGGATGTGAGGCCCAGACACACACACAGCAGCGGATTTGAGGCCCTGACACACACACAGCAGAGGATTTGAGGCCCTGACACACACACAGCAGAGGATGTAAGGCCCTGACACACACACAGCAGAGGATTTGATGCCCTGACACACACACAGCAGAGGATGTGAGGCCCAGACACACAAACAGCAGAGGATGTGAGGCCTTGACACACACAGTAGAGGATGTGAGTCCATGACACACACACTGCAGAGGATTGATGCCTTGACACACACAGCAGAGGGTGTGAGGCCCTGACACACACACAGCATAGGATTGAGGCCTTGACACACACAGCAGAGGATGTGAGGCACAGACACACACACAGCAGCGGATGTGAGTCTCTGACACACACCCTGTATCGGATGTGAGGCCCTGACACAAACAGCAGAGGATGTGGGGCCCTGACACACACACAGCAGAGGATGCAAGCCCTGACACACACAACAGCTGATGTGAAGCCCTGACACAAACACAGCACAGGATGTTATACCCTGACACACACAATAGCTGATGTGAGGCCCTGACACACACACAGCAGAGGATGTGAGGCCCTGACACACACAGCAGAGGATGTGAGGCCCAGACACACACACAGCAGAGGATTGAGGCCTTGACACACACAGCAGAGGATGTGAGGCCCAGACACACACACAGCAGCGGATTTGAGGCCCTGATACACACACAGCAGAGGATTTGATGCCCTGACACACACACAGCAGAGGATGTAAGGCCTTGACACACACACAGCAGAGGATTTGATGCCCTGACACACACACAGCAGAGGATGTGAGGCCCAGACACACAAACAGCAGAGGATGTGAGGCCTTGATACACACAGTAGAGGATGTGAGTCCATGACACACACACTGCAGAGGATTGAGGCCTTGACACACACAGCAGAGGGTGTGAGGCCCTGACACACACACAGCATAGGATTGAGGCCTTGACACACACAGCAGAGAATGTGAGGCACAGACACACACACAGCAGCGGATTTGAGGCCCTGACACACACACAGAAGAGAATTTGATGCCCTGACACACACACAGCAGAGGATGTGAGGCCCAGACACACAAACAGCAGAGGATGTGAGGTCTTGACACACACAGCAGAGGATGTGAGTCCATGACACACACACTGCAGAGGATGTGAGGCCCAGACACACAAACCACAGAGGATGTGAGACCCTAACACACACAGAAGAGGATGTGAGGCCCTGACACCCACACGGTATAGGATGTGAGGCCCTCACACACACACAGCAGAGGATGTAAGGCCCTGACACACACAGCAGAGGATGTGAGTCCCTGACACACACACAGCCGAGGATGATAGGCTCTGACACACAGCAGCTGATGTGAGGCCCTGGCACACACACAGCACGGGATGTGAGGCCCTGACACACACACAGCAGAGGATTGGGGCCTTGACACACACAGCAGAGGATGTGAGGCTCTGACACACACACAGCAGAAAATGTGAGGCTCTGACACACACACAGCAGAGGATGTGAGGCTCTGACACACACCCTGTTCCGGATGTGAGGCCCTGACACTAACAGCAGAGGATGTGGGGCCCTGACACACACACAGCAGAGGATGCAAGCCCTGACACACACAACAGCTGATGTGAGGCCCTGAACCAAACACAGCACAGGATGTTATACCCTGACACACACAATAGCTGATGTGAGGCCCTGACACACACACAGCAGAGGATGTGAGGCCCTGACACACACAGCAGAGGATGTGAGCCCCAGACACACACACAGTAGAGGATTGAGGCCTTGACACACACAGCAGAGGATGTGAGGCCCAGACACACACACAGCAGCAGATTTGAGGCCCTGACACACACACAGCAGAGGATTTGATGCCCTGACACACACACAGCAGAGGATGTAAGGCCCTGACACGCACACAGCAGAGGATTTGATGCCCTGACACACACACAGCAGAGGATGTGAGGCCCAGACACACAAACAGCAGAGGATGTGAGGCCTTGACACACACAGTAGAGGATGTGAGTCCATGACACACACACTGCAGAGGATTGAGGCCTTGACACACACAGCAGAGGGTGTGAGGCCCTGACACACACAGCGCATAGGATTGAGGCCTTGAAACACACAGCAGAGGATGTGAGGCACAGACACACACAGCAGCGGATTTGAGGCCCTGACACACACACAGCAGAGAATTTGATGCCCTGACACAAACACAGCAGAGGATGTGAGGCCCAGACACACAAACAGCAGAGGATGTGAGGTCTTGACACACACAGCAGAGGATGTGAGTCCATGACACACACACTGCAGAGGATGTGAGGCCCAGACACACAAACCACAGAGGATGTGAGACCCTAACACACACAGAAGAGGATGTGAGTCCCTGACAAACACACGGTATAGGATGTGAGGCCCTGACACACACACAGCAGAGGATGTAATGCCCTGACACACACAGAAGAGGATGTGAGTCCCTGACACACAGACAGCCGAGGAGGATAAGCCCTGACACACAGCAGCTGATGTGAGGCCCTGGCACACACACAGCACTGGATGTGAGGCCCTGACACACACACAGCAGAGGATTGGGGCCTTGACACACAGCAGAGGATGTGAGGCTCTGACACACACACAGCAGAAAATGTGAGGCTCTGACACACACACAGCAGAGGATGTGAGGCTCTGACACACACCCTGTAATGGATGTGAGGCCCTGACACACACACAGCAGAGGATTTGAGGCCCTGACACACACACAGCAGAGGATGTAAGGCCCTGACACACACACAGCAGAGGATTTGATGCCCTGACACACACACAGCAGAGGATGTGAGGCCCAGACACACAAACAGCAGAGGATGTGAGGCCTTGACACACACAGTAGAGGATGTGAGTCCATGACACACACACTGCAGAGGATTGATGCCTTGACACACACAGCAGAGGGTGTGAGGCCCTGACACACACACAGCATAGGATTGAGGCCTTGACACACACAGCAGAGGATGTGAGGCACAGACACACACACAGCAGCGGATGTGAGTCTCTGACACACACCCTGTATCGGATGTGAGGCCCTGACACAAACAGCAGAGGATGTGGGGCCCTGACACACACACAGCAGAGGATGCAAGCCCTGACACACACAACAGCTGATGTGAAGCCCTGACACAAACACAGCACAGGATGTTATACCCTGACACACACAATAGCTGATGTGAGGCCCTGACACACACACAGCAGAGGATGTGAGGCCCTGACACACACAGCAGAGGATGTGAGGCCCAGACACACACACAGCAGAGGATTGAGGCCTTGACACACACAGCAGAGGATGTGAGGCCCAGACACACACACAGCAGCGGATTTGAGGCCCTGATACACACACAGCAGAGGATTTGATGCCCTGACACACACACAGCAGAGGATGTAAGGCCTTGACACACACACAGCAGAGGATTTGATGCCCTGACACACACACAGCAGAGGATGTGAGGCCCAGACACACAAACAGCAGAGGATGTGAGGCCTTGATACACACAGTAGAGGATGTGAGTCCATGACACACACACTGCAGAGGATTGAGGCCTTGACACACACAGCAGAGGGTGTGAGGCCCTGACACACACACAGCATAGGATTGAGGCCTTGACACACACAGCAGAGAATGTGAGGCACAGACACACACACAGCAGCGGATTTGAGGCCCTGACACACACACAGAAGAGAATTTGATGCCCTGACACACACACAGCAGAGGATGTGAGGCCCAGACACACAAACAGCAGAGGATGTGAGGTCTTGACACACACAGCAGAGGATGTGAGTCCATGACACACACACTGCAGAGGATGTGAGGCCCAGAAACACAAACCACAGAGGATGTGAGACCCTAACACACACAGAAGAGGATGTGAGGCCCTGACACCCACACGGTATAGGATGTGAGGCCCTCACACACACACAGCAGAGGATGTAAGGCCCTGACACACACAGCAGAGGATGTGAGTCCCTGACACACACACAGCCGAGGATGATAGGCTCTGACACACAGCAGCTGATGTGAGGCCCTGGCACACACACAGCACGGGATGTGAGGCCCTGACACACACACAGCAGAGGATTGGGGCCTTGACACACACAGCAGAGGATGTGAGGCTCTGACACACACACAGCAGAAAATGTGAGGCTCTGACACACACACAGCAGAGGATGTGAGGCTCTGACACACACCCTGTTCCGGATGTGAGGCCCTGACACTAACAGCAGAGGATGTGGGGCCCTGACACACACACAGCAGAGGATGCAAGCCCTGACACACACAACAGCTGATGTGAGGCCCTGAACCAAACACAGCACAGGATGTTATACCCTGACACACACAATAGCTGATGTGAGGCCCTGACACACACACAGCAGAGGATGTGAGGCCCTGACACACACAGCAGAGGATGTGAGCCCCAGACACACACACAGTAGAGGATTGAGGCCTTGACACACACAGCAGAGGATGTGAGGCCCAGACACACACACAGCAGCAGATTTGAGGCCCTGACACACACACAGCAGAGGATTTGATGCCCTGACACACACACAGCAGAGGATGTAAGGCCCTGACACGCACACAGCAGAGGATTTGATGCCCTGACACACACACAGCAGAGGATGTGAGGCCCAGACACACAAACAGCAGAGGATGTGAGGCCTTGACACACACAGTAGAGGATGTGAGTCCATGACACACACACTGCAGAGGATTGAGGCCTTGACACACACAGCAGAGGGTGTGAGGCCCTGACACACACAGCGCATAGGATTGAGGCCTTGAAACACACAGCAGAGGATGTGAGGCACAGACACACACAGCAGCGGATTTGAGGCCCTGACACACACACAGCAGAGAATTTGATGCCCTGACACAAACACAGCAGAGGATGTGAGGCCCAGACACACAAACAGCAGAGGATGTGAGGTCTTGACACACACAGCAGAGGATGTGAGTCCATGACACACACACTGCAGAGGATGTGAGGCCCAGACACACAAACCACAGAGGATGTGAGACCCTAACACACACAGAAGAGGATGTGAGTCCCTGACAAACACACGGTATAGGATGTGAGGCCCTGACACACACACAGCAGAGGATGTAATGCCCTGACACACACAGAAGAGGATGTGAGTCCCTGACACACAGACAGCCGAGGAGGATAAGCCCTGACACACAGCAGCTGATGTGAGGCCCTGGCACACACACAGCACTGGATGTGAGGCCCTGACACACACACAGCAGAGGATTGGGGCCTTGACACACAGCAGAGGATGTGAGGCTCTGACACACACACAGCAGAAAATGTGAGGCTCTGACACACACACAGCAGAGGATGTGAGGCTCTGACACACACCCTGTAATGGATGTGAGGCCCTGACACTAACAGCAGAGGATGTGGGGCCCTGACTCACACACAGCAGAGGATGCAAGCCCTGACACACACAACAGCTGATGTGAGGCCCTGACACAAACACAGCACAGGATGTTATACCCTGACACACACAATAGCTGATGTGAGGCCCTGACACACACAGCAGTGGATGTGAGGCCGGGACACACATAGCAGAGGGTGTGAGGCCCTGACACACACACAGCAGAGGATGTGAGGCCCTGACACACACACAGCAGAGGATTGAGGCCTTGACACACACAGCAGAGGATGTGAGGCCCAGACACACACACAGCAGCGGATTTGAGGCCCTGACACACACACAGCATAGGATTTGGTGCACTGACACACACACGGCAGAGGATGTGAGGCCCAGACACACAAACAGCAGAGGATTGAGGCCTTGACACACACAGCAGAGGATGTGAGTCCATGACACACACACTGCAGAGGATGTGTGGCCCAGACACACAAACCACAGAGGATGTGAGACCCTAACACACACAGAGCAATGGATGTGAGGCCGTGACACACACAAGGTAAAAGATGTGAGTCCTTGATACACACAAAGCAGAGGATATGAGGCCCTGACAACCACAAAGCAGAAGTTGTGAGACCTTGACACACACAATGTAGAAGATGTGAGTAACTAACACACACACAGCTGAGGATGTGAGGCCCTGAAACACACACAGCAGAAGATGTAAGGCCCTGACACACACAAAGCAGCTGATATGAGGCCTTGACACACACACACGACAGAAGACATGAGGCCCTGACACACACGGGGCAGAGGATTTGAGGCACTGAACCACACACAGCAGAGGATGTGAGGCCCTGACACACACAGCAGTGGATGTGAGGCCGGGACACACACAGCAGAGGGTGTGAGGCCCTGACACACACACAGCAGAGGATGTGAGGCCCTGACACACACACAGCAGAGGATTGAGGCCTTGACAAACACAGCAGAGGATGTGAGGCCCAGACACACACACGGCAGATGATGTGAGGCCCAGACACACACAAGGCAGATGATGTGAGGCCCTGACACACACAAAGCAGAGGATTGAGGCCTTGACACACACAGCAGAGGATGTGAGGACCAGAAACACACACAGCAGAGGATTGAGGCCTTGACACACACAGCAGAGGATGTGAGGCCCAGACACACACACTACAGCGGATTTCAGGCCCTGACACACACACAGCAGAGGATTTGATGCCCTGACACACACACAGCAGAGGATGTGAGGCCCTGACACACACATAGCAGAGGATTTGATGCCCTGACACACATACAGCAGAGGATGTGAGGCCCAGACACACAAACAGCAGAGGATGTGAGGCCTTGACACACACAGCAGAGGATGTGAGTCCATGACACACACACTGCAGAGGATTGAGACCTTGACACACACAGCAGAGGATGTGAGGCCCAGACACACAAACAGAAGAGGATGTGAGGCCTTGACACACACAGCAGAGGATGTGAGGCCCTGACACACACACAGCAGAGGATTGAGGCCTTGAAACACACAGCAGAGGATGTGAGGCCCAGACACACACACAGTAGCGGATTTGAGTCCCTGACACACACACAGCAGAAGATGTGAGGCCCAGACACAAACAGCAGAGGATGTGAGGCCTTGACACACACAACAGAGGATGTGAGTCCATGACACACACACTGCAGAGGATGTGAGGCCCAGACACACAAACCACAGAGGATGTGAGACCCTAACACACACAGAGCAATGGATGTGAGGCCCTGACACACACAAGGTAAAAGATGTGAGTCCTTGATACACACAGCAGAGGATATGAGGCCCTGACACACACAAAGCAGAAGTTGTGAGACCTTGACACACACAATGTAGAAGATGTGAGTAACTGACACACACACAGCTGAGGATGTGAGGCCCTGAAACACACACAGAAGAAGATGTAAGGCCCTGACACACACAAAGCAGCTGATTTGAGGCCTTGACACACACACGACAGAGGACGTGAGGCCTTGCCACACACTCGACAGAGTATTTGAGGCACTGACACACACATAGCAGATGATGTGAGGCCCTGACACACACACAGAAGTGGATGTGAGGCCTTGACACACACAAGGCAGATGATGTGAGGCCCTGACACACACACGGCAGAGGATGTGAGGCCCTGACACACACGACAGAGGATGTGAGGCCCTGACACACACATAACAGATGATGTGAGGAACTGACACACACACGGCAGAGGATGTGAGGCCCTGACACACACACGACAGAGGATGTGATGCCCTCACACACACATAACAGATGATGTGAGGAACTGACACACACAGAGCAGAAGATGTGAGGACCTGACACACACAGCAGAGGATGTAGGACCTGACACACACAACAGCTGATGTGAGGCCCTGACACAAACACAGCACAGGATGTTAACCCTGACACACAATAGCTGATGTGAGGCCCTGACACACACAGAGCAGATGATGCACATCCACACAGTAGAGTATGTGAAGCCCTGAGACACACAGCAGTGGTTGTGAGGCCGGGACACACACAGCAGACGGTGTGAGGCCCTGACACACACATAGCAGAGGATGTTAGGCCCTGACACACACAACAGCTGATATAGGCCCTGACACACACACAGCAAAGGATGTTATGCCCAGAAACACACAACAGCAGATGTGAGGCACTGACACACACACAGAAGAGCATGTGAGGCCCTGACACACACACGGCAAAGGATGTGAGGACCTGATACACACACAGCAGAGGATGTGAGGCTCTGACACACACACAGCAGAAAATGTGAGGCTCTGACACACACACAGCAGAGTATTGAGGCCTTAACACACACAGCAGAGGATGTGAGGCCCAGACACACACACAGCAGAGGATTGAGGCCTTGACACACACAGCAGAGGATGTGAGGCCCAGACACACACACAGCAGCGGATTTGAGCCCCTGACACACACACAGCAGAGGATTTGATGCCCTGACACACACACAGCAGGGGATGTATGGCCCTGACACACACACAGCAGAGGATTTGATGCCCTGACACACACACAGCAGAGGATGTGAGGCCCTGACACACACACAGCAGAGGATTGAGGCCTTGACACACACAGCAGAGGATGTGAGGCCCAGACACACACACAGCAGCGGATTTGAGGCCCTGACACACACACAGCATAGGATTTGGTGCACTGACACACACACGGCAGAGGATGTGAGGCCCAGACACACAAACAGCAGAGGATTGAGGCCTTGACACACACAGCAGAGGATGTGAGTCCATGACACACACACTGCAGAGGATGTGTGGCCCAGACACACAAACCACAGAGGATGTGAGACCCTAACACACACAGAGCAATGGATGTGAGGCCGTGACACACACAAGGTAAAAGATGTGAGTCCTTGATACACACAAAGCAGAGGATATGAGGCCCTGACAACCACAAAGCAGAAGTTGTGAGACCTTGACACACACAATGTAGAAGATGTGAGTAACTAACACACACACAGCTGAGGATGTGAGGCCCTGAAACACACACAGCAGAAGATGTAAGGCCCTGACACACACAAAGCAGCTGATATGAGGCCTTGACACACACACACGACAGAAGACATGAGGCCCTGACACACACGGGGCAGAGGATTTGAGGCACTGAACCACACACAGCAGAGGATGTGAGGCCCTGACACACACAGCAGTGGATGTGAGGCCGGGACACACACAGCAGAGGGTGTGAGGCCCTGACACACACACAGCAGAGGATGTGAGGCCCTGACACACACACAGCAGAGGATTGAGGCCTTGACAAACACAGCAGAGGATGTGAGGCCCAGACACACACACGGCAGATGATGTGAGGCCCAGACACACACAAGGCAGATGATGTGAGGCCCTGACACACACAAAGCAGAGGATTGAGGCCTTGACACACACAGCAGAGGATGTGAGGACCAGAAACACACACAGCAGAGGATTGAGGCCTTGACACACACAGCAGAGGATGTGAGGCCCAGACACACACACTACAGCGGATTTCAGGCCCTGACACACACACAGCAGAGGATTTGATGCCCTGACACACACACAGCAGAGGATGTGAGGCCCTGACACACACATAGCAGAGGATTTGATGCCCTGACACACATACAGCAGAGGATGTGAGGCCCAGACACACAAACAGCAGAGGATGTGAGGCCTTGACACACACAGCAGAGGATGTGAGTCCATGACACACACACTGCAGAGGATTGAGACCTTGACACACACAGCAGAGGATGTGAGGCCCAGACACACAAACAGAAGAGGATGTGAGGCCTTGACACACACAGCAGAGGATGTGAGGCCCTGACACACACACAGCAGAGGATTGAGGCCTTGAAACACACAGCAGAGGATGTGAGGCCCAGACACACACACAGTAGCGGATTTGAGTCCCTGACACACACACAGCAGAAGATGTGAGGCCCAGACACAAACAGCAGAGGATGTGAGGCCTTGACACACACAACAGAGGATGTGAGTCCATGACACACACACTGCAGAGGATGTGAGGCCCAGACACACAAACCACAGAGGATGTGAGACCCTAACACACACAGAGCAATGGATGTGAGGCCCTGACACACACAAGGTAAAAGATGTGAGTCCTTGATACACACAGCAGAGGATATGAGGCCCTGACACACACAAAGCAGAAGTTGTGAGACCTTGACACACACAATGTAGAAGATGTGAGTAACTGACACACACACAGCTGAGGATGTGAGGCCCTGAAACACACACAGAAGAAGATGTAAGGCCCTGACACACACAAAGCAGCTGATTTGAGGCCTTGACACACACACGACAGAGGACGTGAGGCCTTGCCACACACTCGACAGAGTATTTGAGGCACTGACACACACATAGCAGATGATGTGAGGCCCTGACACACACACAGAAGTGGATGTGAGGCCTTGACACACACAAGGCAGATGATGTGAGGCCCTGACACACACACGGCAGAGGATGTGAGGCCCTGACACACACGACAGAGGATGTGAGGCCCTGACACACACATAACAGATGATGTGAGGAACTGACACACACACGGCAGAGGATGTGAGGCCCTGACACACACACGACAGAGGATGTGATGCCCTCACACACACATAACAGATGATGTGAGGAACTGACACACACAGAGCAGAAGATGTGAGGACCTGACACACACAGCAGAGGATGTAGGACCTGACACACACAACAGCTGATGTGAGGCCCTGACACAAACACAGCACAGGATGTTAACCCTGACACACAATAGCTGATGTGAGGCCCTGACACACACAGAGCAGATGATGCACATCCACACAGTAGAGTATGTGAAGCCCTGAGACACACAGCAGTGGTTGTGAGGCCGGGACACACACAGCAGACGGTGTGAGGCCCTGACACACACATAGCAGAGGATGTTAGGCCCTGACACACACAACAGCTGATATAGGCCCTGACACACACACAGCAAAGGATGTTATGCCCAGAAACACACAACAGCAGATGTGAGGCACTGACACACACACAGAAGAGCATGTGAGGCCCTGACACACACACGGCAAAGGATGTGAGGACCTGATACACACACAGCAGAGGATGTGAGGCTCTGACACACACACAGCAGAAAATGTGAGGCTCTGACACACACACAGCAGAGTATTGAGGCCTTAACACACACAGCAGAGGATGTGAGGCCCAGACACACACACAGCAGAGGATTGAGGCCTTGACACACACAGCAGAGGATGTGAGGCCCAGACACACACACAGCAGCGGATTTGAGCCCCTGACACACACACAGCAGAGGATTTGATGCCCTGACACACACACAGCAGGGGATGTATGGCCCTGACACACACACAGCAGAGGATTTGATGCCCTGACACACACACAGCAGAGGATGTGAGGCCATGACACACACAGCAGAGGATGTGAGTCCATGACACACACACTGCAGAGGATTGAGGCCTTGACACACACAGCAGAGGGTGTGAGGCCCTGACACACACACAGCAGAGGATTGAGGGCTTGACACACACAGCAGAGGATGTGAGGCACAGACACACACAGCAGAGGATGTGAGGCACAGACACACACACAGCAGAGGATTGGGGCCTTGACACACAGCAGAGGATGTGAGGCTCTGACACACACACAGCAGAAAATGTGAGGCTCTGACACACACACAGCAGAGGATGTGAGGCTCTGACACACACCCTGTAATGGATGTGAGGCCCTGACACTAACAGCAGAGGATGTGGGGCCCTGACTCACACACAGCAGAGGATGCAAGCCCTGACACACACAACAGCTGATGTGAGGCCCTGACACAAACACAGCACAGGATGTTATACCCTGACACACACAATAGCTGATGTGAGGCCCTGACACACACAGCAGTGGATGTGAGGCCGGGACACACATAGCAGAGGGTGTGAGGCCCTGACACACACACAGCAGAGGATGTGAGGCCCTGACACACACACAGCAGAGGATTGAGGCCTTGACACACACAGCAGAGGATGTGAGGCCCAGACACACACACAGCAGCGGATTTGAGGCCCTGACACACACACAGCAGAGGATTTGGTGCCCTGACACACACACGGCAGAGGATGTGAGGCCCAGACACACAAACAGCAGAGGATTGAGGCCTTGACACACACAGCAGAGGATGTGAGTCCATGACACACACACTGCAGAGGATGTGTGGCCCAGACACACAAACCACAGAGGATGTGAGACCCTAACACACACAGAGCAATGGATGTGAGGCCGTGACACACACAAGGTAAAAGATGTGAGTCCTTGATACACACAAAGCAGAGGATATGAGGCCCTGACAACCACAAAGCAGAAGTTGTGAGACCTTGACACACACAATGTAGAAGATGTGAGTAACTAACACACACACAGCTGAGGATGTGAGGCCCTGAAACACACACAGCAGAAGATGTAAGGCCCTGACACACACAAAGCAGCTGATATGAGGCCTTGACACACACACACGACAGAAGACATGAGGCCCTGACACACACGGGGCAGAGGATTTGAGGCACTGAACCACACACAGCAGAGGATGTGAGGCCCTGACACACACAGCAGTGGATGTGAGGCCGGGACACACACAGCAGAGGGTGTGAGGCCCTGACACACACACAGCAGAGGATGTGAGGCCCTGACACACACACAGCAGAGGATTGAGGCCTTGACAAACACAGCAGAGGATGTGAGGCCCAGACACACACACGGCAGATGATGTGAGGCCCAGACACACACAAGGCAGATGATGTGAGGCCCTGACACACACAAAGCAGAGGATTGAGGCCTTGACACACACAGCAGAGGATGTGAGGACCAGAAACACACACAGCAGAGGATTGAGGCCTTGACACACACAGCAGAGGATGTGAGGCCCAGACACACACACTACAGCGGATTTCAGGCCCTGACACACACACAGCAGAGGATTTGATGCCCTGACACACACACAGCAGAGGATGTGAGGCCCTGACACACACATAGCAGAGGATTTGATGCCCTGACACACATACAGCAGAGGATGTGAAGCCCAGACACACAAACAGCAGAGGATGTGAGGCCTTGACACACACAGCAGAGGATGTGAGTCCATGACACACACACTGCAGAGGATTGAGACCTTGACACACACAGCAGAGGATGTGAGGCCCAGACACACAAACAGAAGAGGATGTGAGGCCTTGACACACACAGCAGAGGATGTGAGGCCCTGACACACACACAGCAGAGGATTGAGGCCTTGAAACACACAGCAGAGGATGTGAGGCCCAGACACACACACAGTAGCGGATTTGAGTCCCTGACACACACACAGCAGAAGATGTGAGGCCCAGACACAAACAGCAGAGGATGTGAGGCCTTGACACACACAACAGAGGATGTGAGTCCATGACACACACACTGCAGAGGATGTGAGGCCCAGACACACAAACCACAGAGGATGTGAGACCCTAACACACACAGAGCAATGGATGTGAGGCCCTGACACACACAAGGTAAAAGATGTGAGTCCTTGATACACACAGCAGAGGATATGAGGCCCTGACACACACAAAGCAGAAGTTGTGAGACCTTGACACACACAATGTAGAAGATGTGAGTAACTGACACACACACAGCTGAGGATGTGAGTCCCTGAAACACACACAGAAGAAGATGTAAGGCCCTGACACACACAAAGCAGCTGATTTGAGGCCTTGACACACACACGACAGAGGACGTGAGGCCTTGCCACACACTCGACAGAGTATTTGAGGCACTGACACACACATAGCAGATGATGTGAGGCCCTGACACACACACAGAAGTGGATGTGAGGCCTTGACACACACAAGGCAGATGATGTGAGGCCCTGACACACACACGGCAGAGGATGTGAGGCCCTGACACACACGACAGAGGATGTGAGGCCCTGACACACACATAACAGATGATGTGAGGAACTGACACACACACGGCAGAGGATGTGAGGCCCTGACACACACACGACAGAGGATGTGATGCCCTCACACACACATAACAGATGATGTGAGGAACTGACACACACAGAGCAGAAGATGTGAGGACCTGACACACACAGCAGAGGATGTAGGACCTGACACACACAACAGCTGATGTGAGGCCCTGACACAAACACAGCACAGGATGTTAACCCTGACACACAATAGCTGATGTGAGGCCCTGACACACACAGAGCAGATGATGCACATCCACACAGTAGAGTATGTGAAGCCCTGAGACACACAGCAGTGGATGTGAGGCCGGGACACACACAGCAGACGGTGTGAGGCCCTGACACACACATAGCAGAGGATGTTAGGCCCTGACACACACAACAGCTGATATAGGCCCTGACACACACACAGCAAAGGATGTTATGCCCAGAAACACACAACAGCAGATGTGAGGCACTGACACACACACAGAAGAGCATGTGAGGCCCTGACACACACACGGCAAAGGATGTGAGGACCTGATACACACACAGCAGAGGATGTGAGGCTCTGACACACACACAGCAGAAAATGTGAGGCTCTGACACACACACAGCAGAGTATTGAGGCCTTAACACACACAGCAGAGGATGTGAGGCCCAGACACACACACAGCAGAGGATTGAGGCCTTGACACACACAGCAGAGGATGTGAGGCCCAGACACACACACAGCAGCGGATTTGAGCCCCTGACACACACACAGCAGAGGATTTGATGCCCTGACACACACACAGCAGGGGATGTATGGCCCTGACACACACACAGCAGAGGATTTGATGCCCTGACACACACACAGCAGAGGATGTGAGGCCATGACACACACAGCAGAGGATGTGAGTCCATGACACACACACTGCAGAGGATTGAGGCCTTGACACACACAGCAGAGGGTGTGAGGCCCTGACACACACACAGCAGAGGATTGAGGGCTTGACACACACAGCAGAGGATGTGAGGCACAGACACACACACAGCAGCGGATTTGAGGCCCTGACACACACACAGCAGAGGATTTGATGCCCTGACACACACACAGCAGAAGATGTGAGGCCCAGACACACAAACAGCAGAGGATGTGAGGTCTTGACACACACAGCAGAGGATGTGAGGCCCAGACACACACACAGCAGTATATTTGAGGCCCTGACACACACACAGCAGAGGATGTGAGGCCCTGACACACACAGCAGTGGATGTGAGGCCGGGACACACACAGCAGAGGGTGTGAGGCCCTGACACACACACAGCAGAGGATGTGAGGCCCTGACACACACACAGCAGAGGATTGAGGCCTTGACAGACACAGCAGAGGATGTGAGGCCCAGACACACACACAGCAGTATATTTGAGGCCCTGACACACACACAGCAGAGGATTTGGTGCCCTGACACACACACAGCAGAGGGTGTGAGGCCCAGACACACAAACAGCAGAGGATTGAGGCCTTGACACACACAGCAGAGGATGTGAGTCCATGACACACACACTGCAGAGGATGTGTGGCCCAGACACACAAACCACAGAGGATGTGAGACCCTAACACCCACAGAGCAATGGATGTGAGGCCGTGACACACACAAGGTAAAAGATGTGAGTCCTTGATACACACAAAGCAGAGGATATGAGGCCCTGACAACCACAAAGCAGAAGTTGTGAGACCTTGACACACACAATGTAGAAGATGTGAGTAACTAACACACACACAGCTGAGGATGTGAGGCCCTGAAACACACACAGCAGAAGATGTAAGGCCCTGACACACACAAAGCAGCTGATATGAGGCCTTGACACACACACACGACAGAGGACATGAGGCCCTGACACACACATAGCAGAGGATTTGAGGCACTGAACCACACACAACAGAGGATTGAGGCCTTGACACACACAGCAGAGGATGTGAGGCCCAGCCACACACACAGCAGAGGATGTGAGGCCCTGACACACACACGGCAGAGGATGTGAGGCCCTGAAACACACATAACAGATGATGTGAGGAACTGACACACACATAGCAGATGATGTGAGGCCCTAACATACACACAGCAGAGGATTGAGGCCTTGACACACACAGCAGAGGATGTGAGGCTCTGACACACACACAGCCGAGGATGAGAGGCCCTGACAAACAGCAGCTGATGTGAGTCCCTGGCACACACACAGCACAGGATCAGAGGCCCAGACACACACACAGCAGCGGACTTGAGGCACTGACACACACACAGCAGAGGATTTGATGCCCTGACACACACACAGCAGAAGATGTGAGGCCCTGAAACACACACAGCAGAAGATGTAAGGCCCTGACACACACAAAGCAGCTGATTTTAGGCCTTGTCACACACACACGAAAGAGGATGTGAGGCCCTGACACACACGAGGCAGAGGATTTGAGGCACTGACAAACACATAGCAGATTTTGTGAGGCCCTGACACACACACAGCAGAGGATGTGAGGTCCTGACATACACACGACAGATGATGTGAGGCCCTGACACACACATGGCAGAGGATATGAGGCCCTGAAACACACACGGCAGAGGATGTGAGGCCCTGACACACACATAACAGATGATGTGAGGAACTGACACACAAAAGGCAGATGATGTGAGGCCCTGACACACACACAGCAGAGGATTGAGGCCTTCACACACAGCAGAGGATGTGAGGACCAGACACACACACAGCAGAGGATTGAGGCCTTGACACACACAGCAGAGGATGTGAGGCCCAGACACACACACTGCAGCGGATTTCAGGCCCTGACACACACACTGCAGAGGATTGATGCCCTGACACACACACAGCCGAGGATGTGAGTCCCTGACACACACACAGCCGAGGATGATAGGCCCTGACACACAGCAGCTGATGTGAGGCCCTGGCACACACACAGCACTGGATGTGAGGCCCTGACACACACACAGCAGAGGATTGGGGCCTTGACACACACAGCAGAAGATGTGAGGCTCTGACACACACACAGCAGAAAATGTGAGGCTCTGACAAACACACAGCAGAGGATGTGAGGCTCTGACACACACCCTGTACCGGATGTGAGGCCCTGACACTAACAGCAGAGGATGTGGGGCCCTGACACACACACAGCAGAGGATGTAAGCCCTGACACAAACAACAGCTGATGTGAGGCCCTGACACAAACACAGCACAGGATGTTATACCCTGACACACACAATAGCTGATGTGAGGCCCTGACACCCACACAGCAGAGGATGTGAGGTCCTGACACACACAGCAGTGGATGTGAGGCCGGGACACACACAGCAGAGGGTGTGAGGCCCTGACACACACACAGCAGAGGATGTGAGGCCCTGACACACACACAGCAGAGGATTGAGGCCTTGACACACACAGCAGAGGAAGTGAGGCCCAGACACACACACAGCAGCAGATTTGAGGCCCTGACACACACACAGCAGAGGATTTGTTGCCCTGACACACACACAGCAGAGGATTTGAGGCCCAGACACACAAACAGCAGAGGATTGAGGCCTTGACACACACAGCAGAGGATGTGAGTCCATGACACACACACTGCAGAGGATGTGTGGCCCGGACACACAAACCACAGAGGATGTGAGACCCTAACACACACAGAGCAATGGATGTGAGGCCGTGACACACACAAGGTAAAAGATGTGAGTCCTTGATACACACAAAGCAGAGGATATGAGGCCCTGACACACACAGCAGAAGTTGTGAGACCTTGACACACACAATGTTGAAGATGTGAGTAACTAACACCCACACAGCTGAGGATGTGAGGCCCTGAAACACACACAGCAGAAGATGTAAGGCCCTGACACACACAAAGCAGCAGATTTGAGGCCTTGACACACACACAGGACAGAGGACATGAGGCCCTGACACACACACACCAGAGGATTGAGGCCTTGACACACACAGCAGAGGATGTGAGGCCCAGACACACACACGGCAGAGGATGTGAGGCCCTGACACACATATAACAGATGATGTGAGGAACTGACACACACACAGTAGAAGATGTGAGGCGCAGACACACAAACAGCAGAGGATGTGAGGTCTTGACACACACAGCAGAGGATGTGAGTCCATGACACACACATTGCAGAGGATGTGTGGCCCAGACACACAAACCACAGAGGATGTGAGAGCCTAACACACACAGAGCAATGGATGTGAGGCCGTGACACACACAAGGTAAAAGATGAGAGTCCTTGATACACACAAAGCAGAGGATATGAGGCCCTGACAACCACAAAGCAGAAGTTGTGAGACCTTGACACACACAATGTAGAAGATGTGAGTAACTAACACACACACAGCTGAGGATGTGAGGCCCTAAAACACACACAGCAGAAGATGTAAGGCCCTGACACACACAAAGCAGCTGATATGAGGCCTTGACACACACACACGACAGAGGACATGAGGCCCTGACACACACACAGCAGAGGATTTGAGGCACTGAACCACACACAGCAGAGGATTGAGGCCTTGACACACACAGCAGAGGATGTGAGGCCCAGCCACACACACAGCAGAGGATGTGAGGCCCTGACACACACACGGCAGAGGATGTGAGGCCCTGAAACACACATAACAGATGATGTGAGGAACTGACACACACATAGCAGATGATGTGAGGCCCTAACACACACAGCAGAGGATTGAGGCCTTGACACACACAGCAGAGGATGTGAGGCCCTGACACACACACAGCCGAGGATGAGAGGCCCTGACACACAGCAGCTGATGTGAGTCCCTGGCACACACACAGCACAGGATCAGAGGCCCAGACACACACACAGCAGCGCACTTGAGGCACTGACACACACACAGCAGAGTATTTGATGCCCTGACACACACACAGCAGAAGATGTGAGGCCCTGAAACACACACAGCAGAAGATGTAAGGCCCTGACACACACAAAGCAGCTGATTTGAGGCCTTGTCACACACACACGAAAGAGGACGTGAGGCCCTGAAACACACGCGGCAGAGTATTTGAGGCACTGACAAACACATAGCAGATGATGTGAGGCCCTGACACACACACAGCAGAGGATGTGAGGTCCTGACACACACACGACAGATGATGTGAGGCCCTGACACACACATGGCAGAGGATGTGAGGCCCTGACACACACACGGCAGAGGATGTGAGGCCCTGACACACACATAACAGATGATGTGAGGAACTGACACACAAAAGGCAGATGATGTGAGGCCCTGACACACACACAGCAGAGGATTGAGGCATTGACACACACAGCATAGGATGTGAGGACCAGACACACACACAGCAGAGGATAGAGGCCTTGACACACACAGCAGAGGATGTGAGGCCCAGACACACACACTGCAGAGGATTTCAGGCCCTGACACACACACAGCAGAGGATTTGATGCCCTGACACACACACAGCCGAGAATGATAGGCCCTGACACACAGCAGCTGATGTGAGGCCCTGGCACACACACAGCAGAGGGTGTGAGGCTCTGACACACACACAGCAGAAAATGTGAGGCTCTGCCACACACACAGCAGAGGATGTGAGGCTCTGACACACACCCTGTACCGGATGTGAGGCCCTGACACTAACAGCAGAGGATGTGGGGCCCTGACACACACACAGCAGAGGATGTAAGCCCTGACACACACAACAGCTGATGTGAGGCCCTGACACAAACACAGCACAGGATGTTATACCCTGACACACACAATAGCTGATGTGAGGCCCTGACACACACACAGCAGAGGATGTGAGGCCCTGACAGACACAGCAGTGGATGTGAGGCCGGGACACACACAGCAGAGGGTGTGAGGCCCTGACACACACACAGCAGAGGATGTGAGGCCCTGACACACACACAGCAGAGGATTGAGGCCTTGACACACACAGCAGAGGATGTGAGGCCCAGACACACACACAGCAGCAGATTTGAGGCCCTGACACACACACAGCAGAGGATTTGTTGCCCTGACACACACACAGCAGAGGATGTGAGGCCCAGACACACAAACAGCAGAGGATTGAGGCCTTGACACACACAGCAGAGGATGTGAGTCCATGACACACACACTGCAGAGGATGTGTGGCCCAGACACACAAACCACAGAGGATGTGAGACCCTAACACACACAGAGCAATGGATGTGAGGCCGTGACACACACAAGGTAAAAGATGTGAGTCCTTGATACACACAAAGCAGAGGATATGAGGCCCTGACACACACAAAGCAGAAGTTGTGAGACCTTGACACACACAATGTAGAAGATGTGAGTAACTAACACACACACAGCTGAGGATGTGAGGCCCTGAAACACACACAGCAGAAGATGTAAGGCCCTGACACACACAAAGCAGCTGATTTGAGGCCTTGACACACACACAGGACAGAGGACATGAGGCCCTGACACACACACAGCAGAGGATTGAGGCCTTGACACACACAGCAGAGGATGTGAGGCCCAGACACACACACGGCAGAGGATGTGAGGCCCTGACACACACATAACAGATGATGTGAGGAACTGACACACACAAGGCAGATGATGTTAGGCCCTGACACACACACAGCAGAGGATTGAGGCCTTGACACACACAGCAGAGGATGTGAGGACCAGAAACACACACAGCAGAGGATTGAGGCCTTGACACATACAGCAGAGGATGTGAGGCCCAGACACACACACTACAGCGGATTTCAGGCCCTGACACACACACAGCAGAGGATTTGATGCCCTGACACACACACAGCAGAGGATGTGAGGCCCTGACACACACAGAGCAGAGGATTTGATGCCCTGACACACACACAGCAGAGGATGTGAGGCCCAGACACACAAACAGCAGAGGATGTGAGGCCTTGACACACACAGTAGAGGATGTGAGTCCATGACACACACACTGCAGAGGATTGAGACCTTGACACACACAGCAGAGGATGTGAGGCCCAGACACATAAACAGCAGAGGATGTGAGGCCTTGACACACACAGCAGAGGATGTGAGGCCCTGACACACACACAGCAGAGGATTGAGGCCTTGAAACACACAGCAGAGGATGTGAGGCCCAGACACACACACAGCAGCGGATTTGAGGCCCTGACACACACACAGCAGAAGATGTGAGGCCCAGACACAAACAGCAGAGGATGTGAGGCCTTGACACACACAACAGAGGATGTGAGTCCATGACACACACACTGCAGAGGATGTGAGGCCCAGACACACAAACCACAGAGGATGTGAGACCCTAACACACACAGAGCAATGGATGTGAGGCCCTGACACACACAAGGTAAAAGATGTGAGTCCTTGATACACACAGCAGAGGATATGAGGCCCTGACACACACAAAGCAGAAGTTGTGAGACCTTGACACACACAATGTAGAAGATGTGAGTAACTGACACACATACAGCTGAGGATGTGAGGCCCTGAAACACACACAGCAGAAGATGTAAGGCCCTGACACACACAGCAGCTGATTTGAAGCCTTGACACACACACGACAGAGGACGTGAGGCCTTGCCACACACGCGACAGAGGATTTGAGGCACTGACACACACATAGCAGATGATGTGAGGCCCTGACACACACACAGAAGAGGATGTGAGGCACTGACACTCACAAGGCAGATGATGTGAGGCCCTGACACACACACGGCAGAGGATGTGAGGCCCTGACACACACACGACAGAGGATGTGAGGCCCTGACACACACATAACAGATGATGTGAGGAACTGACACACACACGGCAGAGGATGTGAGGCCCTGACACACACACGACAGAGGATGTGATGCCCTCACTCACACATAACAGATGATGTGAGGACTGACACACACAGAGCAGAAGATGTGAGGACCTGACACACACACAGCAGAGGATGTAGGACCTGACAAACACAACAGCTGATGTGAGGCCGTGACACAAACACAGCACAGGATGTTAACCCTGACACACAATAGCTGATGTGAGGCCCTGACACACACAGAGCATAGGATGTGCGGCCCTGACACACACACAGCAGAGTATGTGAAGCCCTGAGACACAGAGCAGTGGATGTGAGGCCAGGACACACACAGCAGACGGTGTGAGGCCCTGACACACACACAGCAGAGGATGTTAGGCCCTGACACACACAACAGCTGATATGAGGCCCTGACACACACACAGCAAAGGATGTTATGCCCAGAAACACACAACAGCAGATGTGAGGCACAGACACACACACAGAAGAGCATGTGAGGCCCTGACACACACACGGCAGAGGATGTGAGGACCTGATACACACACAGCAGAGGATGTGAGGCTCTGACACACACACAGCAGAGGATTGAGGCCTTAACACACACAGCAGAGGATGTGAGGCCCAGACACACACACAGCAGAGGATTGAGGCCTTGACACACACAGCAGAGGATGTGAGGCCCAGACACACACACAGCAGCGGATTTGAGCCCCTGACACACACACAGCAGAGGATTTGATGCCCTGACACACACACGGCAGAGGATGTGAGGCCCTGAAACACACATAACCGATGATGTGAGGAACTGACACACACATAGCAGATGATGTGAGGCCCTAACATACACACAGCAGAGGATTGAGGCCTTGACACACACAGCAGAGGATGTGAGGCCCTGACACACACACAGCCGAGGATGAGAGGCCCTGACACACAGCAGCTGATGTGAGTCCCTGGCACACACACAGCACAGGATCAGAGGCCCAGACACACACACAGCAGCGGACTTGAGGCACTGACACACACACAGCAGAGTATTTGATGCCCTGACACACACACAGCAGAAGATGTGAGGCCCTGAAACACACACAGCAGAAGATGTAAGGCCCTGACACACACAAAGCAGCTGATTTGAGGCCTTGTCACACACACACGAAAGAGGACGTGAGGCCCTGACACACACGCGGCAGAGGATTTGAGGCACTGACAAACACATAGCAGATGATGTGAGGCCCTGACACACACACAGCAGAGGATGTGAGGTCCTGACACACACACGACAGATGATGTGAGGCCCTGACACACAAAAGGCAGATGATGTGAGGCCCTGACACACGCACAGCAGAGGATTGAGGCCTTGACACACACAGCAGAGGATGTGAGGACCAGACACACACACAGCAGAGGATTGAGGCCTTGACACACACAGCAGAGGATGTGAGGCCCAGACACACACACTGCAGCGGATTTCAGGCCCTGACACACACACAGCAGAGGATTTGATGCCCTGACACACACACAGCAGAGGATGTGAGTCCCTGACACACACACAGCCGAGGATGATAGGCCCTGACACACAGCAGCTGATGTGAGGCCCTGGCAAACACACAGCACTGGATGTGAGGCCCTGACACACACACAGCAGAGGATTGAGGCCTTGAAACACACAGCAGAGGATGTGAGGCCCAGACACACACACAGCAGCGGATTTGAGGCCCTGACACACACACAGCAGAAGATGTGAGGCCCAGACACAAACAGCAGAGGATGTGAGGCCTTGACACACACAACAGAGGATGTGAGTCCATGACACACACACTGCAGAGGATGTGAGGCCCAGACACACAAACCACAGAGGATGTGAGACCCTAACACACACAGAGCAATGGATGTGAGGCCCTGACACACACAAGGTAAAAGATGTGAGTCCTTGATACACACAGCAGAGGATATGAGGCCCTGACACACACAAAGCAGAAGTTGTGAGACCTTGACACACACAATGTAGAAGATGTGAGTAACTGACACACATACAGCTGAGGATGTGAGGCCCTGAAACACACACAGCAGAAGATGTAAGGCCCTGACACACACAGCAGCTGATTTGAAGCCTTGACACACACACGACAGAGGACGTGAGGCCTTGCCACACACGCGACAGAGGATTTGAGGCACTGACACACACATAGCAGATGATGTGAGGCCCTGACACACACACAGAAGAGGATGTGAGGCACTGACACTCACAAGGCAGATGATGTGAGGCCCTGACACACACACGGCAGAGGATGTGAGGCCCTGACACACACACGACAGAGGATGTGAGGCCCTGACACACACATAACAGATGATGTGAGGAACTGACACACACACGGCAGAGGATGTGAGGCCCTGACACACACACGACAGAGGATGTGATGCCCTCACTCACACATAACAGATGATGTGAGGACTGACACACACAGAGCAGAAGATGTGAGGACCTGACACACACACAGCAGAGGATGTAGGACCTGACAAACACAACAGCTGATGTGAGGCCGTGACACAAACACAGCACAGGATGTTAACCCTGACACACAATAGCTGATGTGAGGCCCTGACACACACAGAGCATAGGATGTGCGGCCCTGACACACACACAGCAGAGTATGTGAAGCCCTGAGACACAGAGCAGTGGATGTGAGGCCAGGACACACACAGCAGACGGTGTGAGGCCCTGACACACACACAGCAGAGGATGTTAGGCCCTGACACACACAACAGCTGATATGAGGCCCTGACACACACACAGCAAAGGATGTTATGCCCAGAAACACACAACAGCAGATGTGAGGCACAGACACACACACAGAAGAGCATGTGAGGCCCTGACACACACACGGCAGAGGATGTGAGGACCTGATACACACACAGCAGAGGATGTGAGGCTCTGACACACACACAGCAGAGGATTGAGGCCTTAACACACACAGCAGAGGATGTGAGGCCCAGACACACACACAGCAGAGGATTGAGGCCTTGACACACACAGCAGAGGATGTGAGGCCCAGACACACACACAGCAGCGGATTTGAGCCCCTGACACACACACAGCAGAGGATTTGATGCCCTGACACACACACGGCAGAGGATGTGAGGCCCTGAAACACACATAACCGATGATGTGAGGAACTGACACACACATAGCAGATGATGTGAGGCCCTAACATACACACAGCAGAGGATTGAGGCCTTGACACACACAGCAGAGGATGTGAGGCCCTGACACACACACAGCCGAGGATGAGAGGCCCTGACACACAGCAGCTGATGTGAGTCCCTGGCACACACACAGCACAGGATCAGAGGCCCAGACACACACACAGCAGCGGACTTGAGGCACTGACACACACACAGCAGAGTATTTGATGCCCTGACACACACACAGCAGAAGATGTGAGGCCCTGAAACACACACAGCAGAAGATGTAAGGCCCTGACACACACAAAGCAGCTGATTTGAGGCCTTGTCACACACACACGAAAGAGGACGTGAGGCCCTGACACACACGCGGCAGAGGATTTGAGGCACTGACAAACACATAGCAGATGATGTGAGGCCCTGACACACACACAGCAGAGGATGTGAGGTCCTGACACACACACGACAGATGATGTGAGGCCCTGACACACAAAAGGCAGATGATGTGAGGCCCTGACACACGCACAGCAGAGGATTGAGGCCTTGACACACACAGCAGAGGATGTGAGGACCAGACACACACACAGCAGAGGATTGAGGCCTTGACACACACAGCAGAGGATGTGAGGCCCAGACACACACACTGCAGCGGATTTCAGGCCCTGACACACACACAGCAGAGGATTTGATGCCCTGACACACACACAGCAGAGGATGTGAGTCCCTGACACACACACAGCCGAGGATGATAGGCCCTGACACACAGCAGCTGATGTGAGGCCCTGGCAAACACACAGCACTGGATGTGAGGCCCTGACACACACACAGCAGAGGATTGGGGCCTTGACACACACAGCAGAGGATGTGAGGCTCTGACACACACACAGCAGAAAATGTGAGGCTCTGACACACACACAGCAGAGGATGTGAGGCTCTGACACACACCCTGTACCGGATGTGAGGCCCTGACACTAACAGCAGAGGATGTGGGGCCCTGACACACACACAGCAGAGGATGTAAGCCCTGACACACACAACAGCTGATGTGAGGCCCTGACACAAACACAGCACAGGATGTTATACCCTGACACACACAATAGCTGATGTGAGGCCCTGACACACACACAGCAGAGGATGTGAGGCCCTGACACACACAGCAGTGGATGTGAGGCCGGGACACACACAGCAGAGGGTGTGAGGCCCTGACACACACACAGCAGAGGATGTGAGGCCCTGACACACACACAGCAGAGGATTGAGGCCTTGACACACACAGCAGAGGATGTGAGGCCCAGACACACACACAGCAGCAGATTTGAGGCCCTGACACACACACAGCAGAGGATTTGTTGCCCTGACACACACACAGCAGAGGATGTGAGGCCCAGACACACAAACAGCAGAGGATTGAGGCCTTGACACACACAGCAGAGGATGTGAGTCCATGACACACACACTGCAGAGGATGTGTGGCCCAGACACACAAACCACAGAGGATGTGAGACCCTAACACACACAGAGCAATGGATGTGAGGCCCTGACACACACAAGGTAAAAGATGTGAGTCCTTGATACACACAAAGCAGAGGATATGAGGCCCTGACACACACAAAGCAGAAGTTGTGAGACCTTGACACACACAATGTAGAAGATGTGAGTAACTAACACACACACAGCTGAGGATGTGAGGCCCTGAAACACACACAGAAGAAGATGTAAGGCCCTGACACACACAAAGCAGCTGATTTGAGGCCTTGACACACACACAGGACAGAGGACATGAGGCCCTGACACACACACAGCAGAGGATTGAGGCCTTGACACACACAGCAGAGGATGTGAGGCCCAGACACACACACGGCAGAGGATGTGAGGCCCTGACACACACATAACAGATGATGTGAGGAACTGACACACACAAGGCAGATGATGTGAGGCCCTGACACACACACAGCAGAGGATTGAGGCCTTGACACACACAGCAGAGGATGTGAGGACCAGAAACACACACAGCTGAGGATTGAGGCCTTGACACACACAGCAGAGGATGTGAGGCCCAGACACACACACTACAGCGGATTTCAGGCCCTGACACACACACAGCAGAGGATTTGATGCCCTGACACACACACAGCAGAGGATGTGAGGCCCTGACACACACACAGCAGAGGATTTGATGCCCTGACACACACACAGCAGAGGATGTGAGGCCCAGACACACAAAAAGCAGAGGATGTGAGGCCTTGACACACACAGCAGAGGATGTGAGTCCATGACACACACACTGCAGAGGATTGAGACCTTGACACACACAGCAGAGGATGTGAGGCCCAGACACACAAACAGCAGAGGATGTGAGGCCTTGACACACACAGCAGAGGATGTGAGGCCCTGACACACACACAGCAGAGGATTGAGGCCTTGAAACACACAGCAGAGGATGTGAGGCCCAGACACACACACAGCAGCGGATTTGAGGCCCTGACACACACACAGCAGAAGATGTGAGGCCCAGACACAAACAGCAGAGGATGTGAGGCCTTGACACACACAACAGAGGATGTGAGTCCATGACACACACACTGCAGAGGATGTGAGGCCCAGACACACAAACCACAGAGGATGTGAGACCCTAACACACACAGAGCAATGGATGTGAGGCCCTGACACACACAAGGTAAAAGATGTGAGTCCTTGATACACACAGCAGAGGATATGAGGCCCTGACACACACAAAGCAGAAGTTGTGAGACCTTGACACACACAATGTAGAAGATGTGAGTTACTGACACACACACAGCTGAGGATGTGAGGCCCTGAAACACACACAGCAGAAGATGTAAGGCCCTGACACACACAGCAGCTGATTTGAAGCCTTGACACACACACGACAGAGGACGTGAGGCCTTGCCACACACGCGACAGAGGATTTGAGGCACTGACACACACATAGCAGATGATGTGAGGCCCTGACACACACACAGAAGAGGATGTGAGGCCCTGACACACAGAAGGCAGATGATGTGAGGCCCTGACACACACACGGCAGAGGATGTGAGGCCCTGACACACGACAGAGGATGTGAGGCCCTGACACACACATAACAGATGATGTGAGGAACTGACACACACACGGCAGAGGATGTGAGGCCCTGACACACACACGACAGAGGATGTGATGCCCTCACACACACATAACAGATGATGTGAGGAACTGACACACACATAGCAGATGATGTGATGCCCTGACACACACAGCCGAGGATTGAGGCCTTGACACTCACAGCAGAGGATGTGAGGCCCAGACTCACACACAGCAGAGGATTGAGGCCTTGACACACACAGAAGTGGATGTGAGGCTCAGACACACACACAGCAGCGGATTTGAGGCCCTGACACACACACAGCAGAGGATTTGATGCCCTGACACACACACAGCAGAGGATGTGAGGCCCAGACACACAAACAGCAGAGGATGTGAGGCCTTGACACACACAGCAGAGGATGTGAGTCCATGACACACACACTGCAGAGGATTGAGGCCTTGACACACACAGCAGAGGGTGTGAGGCCCTGACACACACACAGCATAGGATTGAGGCCTTGACACACACAGCAGAGGATGTGAGGCCCAGACACACACACAGCAGCGGATTTGAGCCCCTGACACACACACAGCAGAGGATTTGATGCCCTGACACACACACAGCAGGGGATGTAAGGCCCTGACACACACACAGCAGAGGATTTGATGCCCTGACACACACACAGCAGAGGATGTGAGGCCCTGAAACACACATAACAGATGATGTGAGGAACTGACACACACATAGCAGATGATGTGAGGCCCTAATATACACACAGCAGAGGATTGAGGCCTTGACACACACAGCAGAGGATGTGAGGCCCTGACACACACACAGCCGAGAATGAGAGGCCCTGACACACAGCAGCTGATGTGAGTCCCTGACACACACACAGCACAGGATCAGAGGCCCAGACACACACACAGCAGCGCACTTGAGGCACTGACACACACACAGCAGAGTATTTGATGCCCTGACACACACACAGCAGAAGATGTGAGGCCCTGAAACACACACAGCAGAAGATGTAAGGCCCTGACACACACAAAGCAGCTAATTTGAGGCCTTGTCACACACACACGAAAGAGGACGTGAGGCCCTGACACACACGCGGCAGAGGATTTGAGGCACTGACAAACACATAGCAGATGATGTGAGGCCCTGACACACACACAGCAGAGGATGTGAGGTCCTGACACACACACGACAGATGATGTGAGGCCCTGACACACACATGGCAGAGGATGTGAGGCCCTGACACACACACGGCAGAGGATGTGAGGCCCTGACACACACATCACAGATGATGTGAGGAACTGACACACAAAAGGCAGATGATGTGAGGCCCTGACACACACACAGCAGAGGATTGAGGCCTTGACACACACAGCAGAGGATGTGAGGACCAGACACACACACAGCAGAGGATTGAGGCCTTGACACACACAGCAGAGGATGTGAGGCCCAGACACACACACTGCAGCGGATTTCAGGCCCTGACACACACACAGCAGAGGATTTGATGCCCTGACACACACACAGCAGAGGATGTGAGTCCCTGACACACACACAGCCGAGGATGATAGGCCCTGACACACAGCAGCTGATGTGAGGCCCTGGCACACACACAGCACTGGATGTGAGGCCCTGACACACACACAGCAGAGGATTTGAGGCCCTGAAACACACACAGCAGAAGATGTAAGGCCCTGACACACACAAAGCAGCTGATTTGAGGCCTTGTCACACACACACTAAAGAGGACGTGAGGCCCTGACACACACGCGGCAGAGGATTTGAGGCACTGACAAACACATAGCAGATGATGTGAGGCCCTGACACACACACAGCAGAGGATGTGAGGTCCTGACACACACACGACAGATGATGTGAGGCCCTGACACACAAAAGGCAGATGATGTGAGGCCCTGACACACGCACAGCAGAGGATTGAGGCCTTGACACACACAGCAGAGGATGTGAGGACCAGACACACACACAGTAGAGGATTGAGGCCTTGACACACACAGCAGAGGATGTGAGGCCCAGACACACACACTGCAGCTGATTTCAGGCCCTGACACACACACAGCAGAGGATTTGATGCCCTGACACACACACAGCAGAGGATGTGAGTCCCTGACACACACACAGCCGAGGATGATAGGCCCTGACACACAGCAGCTGATGTGAGGCCCTGGCAAACACACAGCACTGGATGTGAGGCCCTGACACACACACAGCAGAGGATTGGGGCCTTGACACACACAGCAGAGGATGTGAGGCTCTGACACACACACAGCAGAAAATGTGAGGCTCTGACACACACACAGCAGAGGATGTGAGGCTCTGACACACACCCTGTACCGGATGTGAGGCCCTGACACTAACAGCAGAGGATGTGGGGCCCTGACACACACACAGCAGAGGATGTAAGCCCTGACACACACAACAGCTGATGTGAGGCCCTGACACAAACACAGCACAGGATGTTATACCCTGACACACACAATAGCTGATGTGAGGCCCTGACACACACACAGCAGAGGATGTGAGGCCCTGACACACACAGCAGTGGATGTGAGGCCGGGACACACACAGCAGAGGGTGTGAGGCCCTGACACACACACAGCAGAGGATGTGAGGCCCTGACACACACACAGCAGAGGATTGAGGCCTTGACACACACAGCAGAGGATGTGAGGCCCAGACACACACACAGCAGCAGATTTGAGGCCCTGACACACACACAGCAGAGGATTTGTTGCCCTGACACACACACAGCAGAGGATGTGAGGCCCAGACACACAAACAGCAGAGGATTGAGGCCTTGACACACACAGCAGAGGATGTGAGTCCATGACACACACACTGCAGAGGATGTGTGGCCCAGACACACAAACCACAGAGGATGTGAGACCCTAACACACACAGAGCAATGGATGTGAGGCCGTGACACACACAAGGTAAAAGATGTGAGTCCTTGATACACACAAAGCAGAGGATATGAGGCCCTGACACACACAAAGCAGAAGTTGTGAGACCTTGACACACACAATGTAGAAGATGTGAGTAACTAACACACACACAGCTGAGGATGTGAGGCCCTGAAACACACACAGCAGAAGATGTAAGGCCCTGACACACACAAAGCAGCTGATTTGAGGCCTTGACACACACACAGGACAGAGGACATGAGGCCCTGACACACACACAGCAGAGGATTGAGGCCTTGACACACACAGCAGAGGATGTGAGGCCCAGACACACACACGGCAGAGGATGTGAGGCCCTGACACACACATAACAGATGATGTGAGGAACTGACACACACAAGGCAGATGATGTGAGGCCCTGACACACACACAGCAGAGGATTGAGGCCTTGACACACACAGCAGAGGATGTGAGGACCAGAAACACACACAGCTGAGGATTGAGGCCTTGACACACACAGCAGAGGATGTGAGGCCCAGACACACACACTACAGCGGATTTCAGGCCCTGACACACACACAGCAGAGGATTTGATGCCCTGACACACACACAGCAGAGGATGTGAGGCCCTGACACACACACAGCAGAGGATTTGATGCCCTGACACACACACAGCAGAGGATGTGAGGCCCAGACACACAAACAGCAGAGGATGTGAGGCCTTGACACACACAGCAGAGGATGTGAGTCCATGACACACACACTGCAGAGGATTGAGACCTTGACACACACAGCAGAGGATGTGAGGCCCAGACACACAAACAGCAGAGGATGTGAGGCCTTGACACACACAGCAGAGGATGTGAGGCCCTGACACACACACAGCAGAGGATTGAGGCCTTGAAACACACAGCAGAGGATGTGAGGCCCAGACACACACACAGCAGCTGATTTGAGGCCCTGACAAACACACAGCAGAAGATGTGAGGCCCAGACACAAACAGCAGAGGATGTGAGGCCTTGACACACACAACAGAGGATGTGAGTCCATGACACACACACTGCAGAGGATGTGAGGCCCAGACACACAAACCCCAGAGGATGTGAGACCCTAACACACACAGAGCAATGGATGTGAGGCCCTGACACACACAAGGTAAAAGATGTGAGTCCTTGATACACACAGCAGAGGATATGAGGCCCTGACACACACAAAGCAGAAGTTGTGAGACCTTGACACACACAATGTAGAAGATGTGAGTTACTGACACACACACAGCTGAGGATGTGAGGCCCTGAAACACACACAGCAGAAGATGTAAGGCCCTGACACACACAGCAGCTGATTTGAAGCCTTGACACACACACGACAGAGGACGTGAGGCCTTGCCACACACGCGACAGAGGATTTGAGGCACTGACACACACATAGCAGATGATGTGAGGCCCTGACACACACACAGAAGAGGATGTGAGGCCCTGACACACACAAGGCAGATGATGTGAGGCCCTGACACACACACGGCAGAGGATGTGAGGCCCTGACACACGACAGAGGATGTGAGGCCCTGACACACACATAACAGATGATGTGAGGAACTGACACACACACGGCAGAGGATGTGAGGCCCTGACACACACACGACAGAGGATGTGATGCCCTCACACACACATAACAGATGATGTGAGGAACTGACACACACATAGCAGATGATGTGATGCCCTGACACACACAGCAGAGGATTGAGGCCTTGACACTCACAGCAGAGGATGTGAGGCCCAGACTCACACACAGCAGAGGATTGAGGCCTTGACACACACAGAAGTGGATGTGAGGCCCAGACACACACACAGCAGCGGATTTGAGGCCCTGACACACACACAGCAGAGGATTTGATGCCCTGACACACACACAGCAGAGGATGTGAGGCCCAGACACACAAACAGCAGAGGATGTGAGGCCTTGACACACACAGCAGAGGATGTGAGTCCATGACACACACACTGCAGAGGATTGAGGCCTTGACACACACAGCAGAGGGTGTGAGGCCCTGACACACACACAGCATAGGATTGAGGCCTTGACACACACAGCAGAGGATGTGAGGCCCAGACACACACACAGCAGCGGATTTGAGCCCCTGACACACACACAGCAGAGGATTTGATGCCCTGACACACACACAGCAGGGGATGTAAGGCCCTGACACACACACAGCAGAGGATTTGATGCCCTGACACACACACAGCAGAGGATGTGAGGCCCTGAAACACACATAACAGATGATGTGAGGAACTGACACACACATAGCAGATGATGTGAGGCCCTAACATACACACAGCAGAGGATTGAGGCCTTGACACACACAGCAGAGGATGTGAGGCCCTGACACACACACAGCCGAGAATGAGAGGCCCTGACACACAGCAGCTGATGTGAGTCCCTGGCACACACACAGCACAGGATCAGAGGCCCAGACACACACACAGCAGCGCACTTGAGGCACTGACACACACACAGCAGAGTATTTGAAGCCCTGACACACACACAGCAGAAGATGTGAGGCCCTGAAACACACACAGCAGAAGATGTAAGGCCCTGACACACACAAAGCAGCTGATTTGAGGCCTTGTCACACACACACGAACGAGGACGTGAGGCCCTGACACACACGCGGCAGAGGATTTGAGGCACTGACAAACACATAGCAGATGATGTGAGGCCCTGACACACACACAGCAGAGGATGTGAGGTCCTGACACACACACGACAGATGATGTGAGGCCCTGACACACACATGGCAGAGGATGTGAGGCCCTGACACACACACGGCAGAGGATGTGAGGCCCTGACACACACATCACAGATGATGTGAGGAACTGACACACAAAAGGCAGATGATGTGAGGCCCTGACACACACACAGCAGAGGATTGAGGCCTTGACACACACAGCAGAGGATGTGAGGACCAGACACACACACAGCAGAGGATTGAGGCCTTGAAACACACAGCAGAGAATGTGAGGCCCAGACACACACACTGCAGCGGATTTCAGGCCCTGACACACACACAGCAGAGGATTTGATGCCCTGACACACACACAGCAGAGGATGTGAGTCCCTGACACACACACAGCCGAGGATGATAGGCCCTGACACACAGCAGCTGATGTGAGGCCCTGGCACACACACAGCACTGGATGTGAGGCCCTGACACACACACAGCAGAGGATTGGGGCCTTGACACACACAGCAGAGGATGTGAGGCTCTGACACACACACAGCAGAAAATGTGAGGCTCTGACACACACACAGCAGAGGATGTGAGGCTCTGACACACACCCTGTACCGGATGTGAGGCCCTGACACTAACAGCAGAGGATGTGGGGCCCTGACAAACACACAGCAGAGGATGTAAGCCCTGACACAAACAACAGCTGATGTGAGGCCCTGACACAAACACAGCACAGGATGTTATACCCTGACACACACAATAGCTGATGTGAGGCCCTGACACACACACAGCAGAGGATGTGAGGCCCTGACACACACAGCAGTGGATGTGAGGCCGGGACACACACAGCAGAGGGTGTGAGGCCCTGACACACACACAGCAGCAGATTTGAGGCCATGACACACACACAGCAGAGGATTTGTTGCCCTGACACACACACAGCAGCAGATTTGAGGCCCTGACACACACACAGCAGAGGATTTGTTGCCCTGACACACACACAGCAGAGGATGTGAGGCCCAGACACACACACAGCAGCAGATTTGAGGCCCTGACACACACACAGCAGAGGATTTGTTGCCCTGACACACACACAGCAGAGGATGTGAGGCCCAGACACACAAACAGCAGAGGATTGAGGCCTTGACACACACAGCAGAGGATGTGAGTCCATGACACACACACTGCAGAGGATGTGTGGCCCAGACACACAAACAACAGAGGATGTGAGACCCTAACACACACAGAGCAATGGATGTGAGGCCGTGACACACACAAGGTAAAAGATGTGAGTCCTTGATACACACAAAGCAGAGGATATGAGGCCCTGACACACACAAAGCAGAAGTTGTGAGACCTTGACACACACAATGTAGAAGATGTGAGTAACTAACACCCACACAGCTGAGGATGTGAGGCCCTGAAACACACACAGCAGAAGATGTAAGGCCCTGACACACACAAAGCAGCTGATTTGAGGCCTTGACACACACACAGGACAGAGGACATGAGGCCCTGACACACACACAGCAGAGGATTGAGGCCTTGACACACACAGCAGAGGATGTGAGGCCCAGACACACACACGGCAGAGGATGTGAGGCCCTGACACACACATAACAGATGATGTGAGGAACTGACACACACAAGGCAGATGATGTGAGGCCCTGACACACACACAGCAGAGGATTGAGGCCTTGACACACACAGCAGAGGATGTGAGGACCAGAAACACACACAGCAGAGGATTGAGGCCTTGACACACACAGCAGAGGATGTGAGGCCCAGACACACACACTACAGCGGATTTCAGGCCCTGACACACACACAGCAGAGGATTTGATGCCCTGACACACACACAGCAGACGATGTGAGGCCCTGACACACACACAGCAGAGGATTTGATGCCCTGACACACACACAGCAGAGGATGTGAGGCCCAGACACACAAACAGCACAGGATGTGAGGCCTTGACACACACAGCAGAGGATGTGAGTCCATGACACACACACTGCAGAGGATTGAGACCTTGACACACACAGCAGAGGATGTGAGGCCCAGACACACAAACAGCAGAGGATGTGAGGCCTTGACACACACAGCAGAGGATGTGAGGCCCTGACACACACACAGCAGAGGATGAGGCCTTGAAACACACAGCAGAGGATGTGAGGCCCAGACACACACACAGCAGCGGATTTGAGGCCCTGACACACACACAGCAGAAGATGTGAGGCCCAGACACAAACAGCAGAGGATGTGAGGCCTTGACACACACAACAGAGGATGTGAGTCCATGACACACACACTGCAGAGGATGTGAGGCCCAGACACACAAACCCCAGAGGATGTGACACCCTAACACACACAGAGCAATGGATGTGATGCCCTGACACACACAAGGTAAAAGATGTGAGTCCTTGATACACACAGCAGAGGATATGAGGCCCTGACACACACAAAGCAGAAGTTGTGAGACCTTGACACACACAATGTAGAAGATGTGAGTTACTGACACACACACAGCTGAGGATGTGAGGCCCTGAAACACACACAGCAGAAGATGTAAGGCCCTGACACACACAGCAGCTGATTTGAAGCCTTGACACACACACGACAGAGGACGTGAGGCCTTGCCACACACGCGACAGAGGATTTGAGGCACTGACACACACATAGCAGATGATGTGAGGCCCTGACACACACACAGAAGAGGATGTGAGGCCCTGACACACACAAGGCAGATGATGTGAGGCCCTGACACACACACGGCAGAGGATGTGAGGCCCTGACACACGACAGAGGATGTGAGGCCCTGACACACACATAACAGATGATGTGAGGAACTGACACACACACGGCAGAGGATGTGAGGCCCTGACACACACACGACAGAGTATGTGATGCCCTCACACACACATAACAGATGATGTGAGGAACTGACACACACAAAGCAGATGATGTGATGCCCTGACACACACACAGCAGAGGATTGAGGCCTTGACACTCACAGCAGAGGATGTGAGCCCCAGACTCACACACAGGAGAGGATTGAGGCCTTGACACACACAGCAGAGGATGTGAGGCCCTGACACACACACAGCAGAGGATGAGGCCTTGAAACACACAGCAGAGGATGTGAGGCCCAGACACACACACAGCAGCGGATTTGAGGCCCTGACACACACACAGCAGAAGATGTGAGGCCCAGACACAAACAGCAGAGGATGTGAGGCCTTGACACACACAACAGAGGATGTGAGTCCATGACACACACACTGCAGAGGATGTGAGGCCCAGACACACAAACCACAGAGGATGTGAGACCCTAACACACACAGAGCAATGGATGTGAGGCCCTGACACACACAAGGTAAAAGATGTGAGTCCTTGATACACACAGCAGAGGATATGAGGCCCTGACACACACAAAGCAGAAGTTGTGAGACCTTGACACACACAATGTAGAAGATGTGAGTTACTGACACACACACAGCTGAGGATGTGAGGCCCTGAAACACACACAGCAGAAGATGTAAGGCCCTGACACACACAGCAGCTGATTTGAAGCCTTGACACACACACGACAGAGGACGTGAGGCCTTGCCACACACGCGACAGAGGATTTGAGGCACTGACACACACATAGCAGATGATGTGAGGCCCTGACACACACACAGAAGAGGATGTGAGGCCCTGACACACACAAGGCAGATGATGTGAGGCCCTGACACACACACGGCAAAGGATGTGAGGCCCTGACACACGACAGCGGATGTGAGGCCCTGACACACACATAACAGATGATGTGAGGAACTGACACACACACGGCAGAGGATGTGAGGCCCTGACACACACACGACAGAGTATGTGATGCCCTCACACACACATAACAGATGATGTGAGGAAGTGACACACACATAGCAGATGATGTGATGCCCTGACACACACACAGCAGAGGATTGAGGCCTTGACACTCACAGCAGAGGATGTGAGGCCCAGACTCACACACAGCAGAGGACTGAGGCCTTGACACACACAGCAGTGGATGTGAGGCCCAGACACACACACAGCTGCGGATTTGAGGCCCTGACACACACACAGCAGAGGATTTGATGCCCTGACACACACACAGCAGAGGATGTGAGGCCCAGACACACAAACAGAAGAGGATGTGAGGCCCAGACACACAAACAGCAGAGGATGTGAGGCCTTGACACACACAGCAGAGGATGTGAGTCCATGACACACACACTGCAGAGGATTGAGGCCTTGACACACACAGCAGAGGGTGTGAGGCCCTGACACACTCACAGCAGAGGATTGAGGTCTTGACACACACAGCAGAGGTTGTGAGGCACAGACACACACACAGCAGCGGATTTGAGGCCCTGACACACACACAGCAGAGGATTTGATGCCCTGATACACACACAGCAGAGGATGTGAGGCCCAGACACACAAACAGCAGAGGATGTGAGGTCTTGACACACACAGCAGAGGATGTGAGTCCATGACACACACACTGCAGAGGATGTGAGGCCCAGACACACAAACCACAGAGGATGTGAGACCCTAACACACACAGAATTGGATGTGAGGCCCTGACACACACAAGGTAAAAGATGTGAGTCCTTGATACACACACAGCAGAGGATATGAGGCCCTGACACACACAAAGCAGAAGTTGTGAGACCTTGACACACACAATGTAGAAGATGTGAGTAACTGACACACACACAGCTGAGGATGTGAGGCCCTGAAACACACACAGCAGAAGATGTAAGGCCCTGACACACACAAAGCAGCTGATTTGAGGCCTTGACACACACACTCGACAGAGGACGTGAGTCCTTGCCACACACGCGACAGAGGATTTGAGGCACTGACACACACATAGCAGATGATGTGAGGCCCTGACACACACACAGAAGAGGATGTGAGGCCCTGACACACACAAGGCAGATGATGTGAGGCCCTGACACACACACAGAAGAGGATGTGAGGCCCTGACACACATAAGGCAGTTGATGTGAGGCCCTTACACACACACAGCAGAGGATGTGAGACCCTAACACACACAGAGCAATGGATGTGAGGCCCTGACACACACAAGGTAAAAGATGTGAGTCCTTGATACACACAGCAGAGGATATGAGGCCCTGACACACACAAAGCAGAAGTTGTGAGACCTTGACACACACAATGTAGAAGATGTGAGTTAATGACACACACACAGCTGAGGATGTGAGGCCCTGATACACACACAGCAGAAGATGTAAGGCCCTGACACACACAGCAGCTGATTTGAAGCCTTGACACACACACGACAGAGGACGTGAGGCCTTGCCACACACGCGACAGAGGATTTGAGGCACTGACACACACATAGCAGATGATGTGAGGCCCTGACACACACACAGAAGAGGATGTGAGGCCCTGACACACACAAGGCAGATGATGTGAGGCCCTGACACACACACGGCAAAGGATGTGAGGCCCTGACACACGACAGAGGATGTGAGGCCCTGACACACACATAACAGATGATGTGAGGAACTGACACACACACGGCAGAGGATGTGAGGCCCTGACACACACACGACAGAGTATGTGATGCCCTCACACACACATAACAGATGATGTGAGGAACTGACACACACATAGCAGATGATGTGATGCCCTGACACACACACAGCAGAGGATTGAGGCCTTGACACTCACAGCAGAGGATGTGAGGCCCAGACTCACACACAGCAGAGGATTGAGGCCTTGACACACACAGCAGTGGATGTGAGGCCCAGACACACACACAGCTGCGGATTTGAGGCCCTGACACACACACAGCAGAGGATTTGATGCCCTGACACACACACAGCAGAGGATGTGAGGCCCAGACACACAAACAGAAGAGGATGTGAGGCCCAGACACACAAACAGCAGAGGATGTGAGGCCTTGACACACACAGCAGAGGATGTGAGTCCATGACACACACACTGCAGAGGATTGAGGCCTTGACACACACAGCAGTGGGTGTGAGGCCCTGACACACTCACAGCAGAGGATTGAGGTCTTGACACACACAGCAGAGGTTGTGAGGCACAGACACACACACAGCAGCGGATTTGAGGCCCTGACACACACACAACAGAGGATTTGATGCCCTGATACACACACAGCAGAGGATGTGAGGCCCAGACACACAAACAGCAGAGGATGTGAGGTCTTGACACAACAGCAGAGGATGTGAGTCCATGACACACACACTGCAGAGGATGTGAGGCCCAGACACACAAACCACAGAGGATGTGAGACCCTAACACACACAGAATTGGATGTGAGGCCCTGACACACACAAGGTAAAAGATGTGAGTCCTTGATACACACACAGCAGAGGATATGAGGCCCTGACACACACAAAGCAGAAGTTGTGAGACCTTGACACACACAATGTAGAAGATGTGAGTAACTGACACACACACAGCTGAGGATGTGAGGCCCTGAAACACACACAGCAGAAGATGTAAGGCCCTGACACACACAAAGCAGCTGATTTGAGGCCTTGACACACACACTCGACAGAGGACGTGAGTCCTTGCCACACACGCGACAGAGGATTTGAGGCACTGACACACACATAGCAGATGATGTGAGGCCCTGACACACACACAGAAGAGGATGTGAGGCCCTGACACACACAAGGCAGATGATGTGAGGCCCTGACACACACACAGAAGAGGATGTGAGGCCCTGACACACATAAGACAGTTGATGTGAGGCCCTTACACACACACAGCAGAGGATGTGAGGCCCTGACACACACACGGCAGATGATGTGAGGCCCTGACACACAAACGGAAGAGGATGTGAGGACCTGACACACACATGTCAGAGGATGTGAGGCCCTGATACACACACGGCAGAGGATGTGAGGGCCTGACACACACTTAACAGATGTTGTGAGGAACTGACACACACATAGCAGATGATGTGATGCCCTGACACACACACAGCAGAGGATTGAGGCCTTGACACTCACAGCAGAGGATGTGAGGCCCAGACTCACACACAGCAGAGGATTGAGGCCTTGACACACACAGCAGTGGATGTGAGGCCCAGACACACACACAGCAGCGGATTTGAGGCCCTGACACACACACAGCAGAGGATTTGATGCCCTGACACACACACAGCAGAGGATGTGAGGCCCAGACACACAAACAGCAGAGGATGTGAGGCCTTGACACACACAGCAGAGGATGTGAGTCCATGACACACACACTGCAGAGGATTGAGGCCTTGACACACACAGCAGAGGGTGTGAGGCCCTGACACACTCACAGCAGAGGATTGAGGTCTTGACACACACAGCAGAGGTTGTGAGGCACAGACACACACACAGCAGCGGATTTGAGGCCCTGACACACACACAGCAGAGGATTTGATGCCCTGATACACACACAGCAGAGGATGTGAGGCCCAGACACACAAACAGCAGAGGATGTGAGGTCTTGACACACACAGCAGAGGATGTGAGTCCATGACACACACACTGCAGAGGATGTGAGGCCCAGACACACAAACCACAGAGGATGTGAGACCCTAACACACACAGAATTGGATGTGAGGCCCTGACACACACACAGAATAGGATGTGAGGCCCTTACACACACACAGCACAGGATGTAAGCCCTGAAACACACAACAGCTGATGTGAGGCCCTGACACAAACACAGCACAGGATGTTATGCCCTGACACACACAATAGCTGATGTGAGGCCCTGACACACACAGAGCAGAGGATGTGCGGCCCTGACACACACACAGCAGAGGATGTGAGGCCCTGACACACACAGCAGAGGATTGAGGCCTTGACACACACAGCAGAGGATGTGAGGCCCAGACACACACACAGCAGCGGATTTGAGGCCCTGAAAAACACACAGCAGAGTAAGTGATGCCCTGACACACACACAGCAGAGGATGTTAGGCCCAGACACACAAACAGCAGTGGATGTGAGGCCTTGACACACACAGCAGAGGATGTGAGTCCATGACACACACACTGCACAGGATATGAGGCCCAGACACACAAACCACAGAGGATGTGAGACCCTAACACACACAGAGCAATGGATGTGAGGCCCTGACACACACAAGGTAAAAGAAGTGAGTCCTTGGTACACACACAGCAGAGGATATGAGGCCCTGACACACACAAAGCAGATGTTGTGAGACCTTGACACACACAATGTAGAAGATGTGAGTAACTGACACACACACAGCTGAGGATGTGAGGCCCTGACACACACACAGCAGAAGATGTAAGGCCCTGACACACACAAAGCACCTGAATTGAGGCCTTGTCACACACACATGACAGAGGATGTGAGGCACTGACACACACATAGCAGATGATGTGAGGCCCTGACACACACAAAGCAGCTGAATTGAGGTCTTGACACACACACACGGCAGATGATGTGAGGCCCTGACACACACACGGCAGAGGATGTGAGGACCTGACACACACATAACAGATGTTGTGAGGAACTGACACACACATAGCAGATGATGTGAGGCCCAGACACACAAACAGCAGAGGATGTGAGGTCTTGACACACACAGCAGAGGATGTGAGTCCATGACACACACACTGCAGAGGATGTGAGGCCCAGACACACAAACCACAGAGGATGTGAGACCCTAACACACACAGAAGAGGATGTGAGGCCCTGACACACACACGGAATAGGATGTGAGGCCCTGACGCACACACAGCACAGGATGTAAGCCCTGACACACACAACAGCTGATGTGAGGCCCTGACACAAACACAGCACAGGATGTTATGCCCTGACACACTCAATAGCTGATGTGAGGCCCTGACACACAAGAGCAGAGGATGTGCAGCCCTGACACACACACAGCAGAGGATGTGAGGCCCTGACACACACAGCAGTGGATGTGAGGCCGGGACACACACAGCAGAGGGTGTGAGTTCCTGACACACACACAGCAGAGGATGTGAGGCCCTGACACTCACACAGCAGAGGATGTGAGGAACTGACACACAAACGGCAGATGATGTGAGGCCCTGACACACACATAACAGATGATGTGAGGAACTGACACACAAACGGCAGATGATGTGAGGCCCTGACACACACACAGCAGAGGATTGAGGCCTTGACACACACAGCAGAGAATGTGAGGAACAGACAGACACACAGCAGAGGATTGAGGCCTTGACACACACAGCAGAGGATGTGAGGCCCAGACACACACACTGCAGGAGATTTCAGGCCCTGACACACACACAGCAGAGGATTTGATGCCCTGACACACACACCGCAGAGGATGTGAGTCCCTGACACACACACAGCCAAGGATGATAGGCCCTGAAACACAGCAGCTGATGTGAGGCCCTGGCACACACACAGCACTGGATGTGAGGCCCTGACACACACACAGCAGAGGATTGGGGCCTTGACACACACAGCAGAGGATGTGAGGCTCTGACACACACACAGCAGAAAATGTGAGGCTCTGACACACACACAGCAGAGGATGTGAGGCTCTGAGACACACCCTGTACCGGATGTGAGGCCCTGACACACACACAGCAGAAGATGTAAGGCCCTGACACACACAAAGCACCTGAATTGAGGCCTTGTCACACACACATGACAGAGGATGTGAGGCACTGACACACACATAGCAGATGATGTGAGGCCCTGACACACACAAAGCAGCTGAATTGAGGTCTTGACACACACACACGGCAGATGATGTGAGGCCCTGACACACACACGGCAGAGGATGTGAGGACCTGACACACACATAACAGATGTTGTGAGGAACTGACACACACATAGCAGATGATGTGAGGCCCAGACACACAAACAGCAGAGGATGTGAGGTCTTGACACACACAGCAGAGGATGTGAGTCCATGACACACACACTGCAGAGGATGTGAGGCCCAGACACACAAACCACAGAGGATGTGAGACCCTAACACACACAGAAGAGGATGTGAGGCCCTGACACACACACGGAATAGGATGTGAGGCCCTGACGCACACACAGCACAGGATGTAAGCCCTGACACACACAACAGCTGATGTGAGGCCCTGACACAAACACAGCACAGGATGTTATGCCCTGACACACTCAATAGCTGATGTGAGGCCCTGACACACAAGAGCAGAGGATGTGCAGCCCTGACACACACACAGCAGAGGATGTGAGGCCCTGACACACACAGCAGTGGATGTGAGGCCGGGACACACACAGCAGAGGGTGTGAGTTCCTGACACACACACAGCAGAGGATGTGAGGCCCTGACACTCACACAGCAGAGGATGTGAGGAACTGACACACAAACGGCAGATGATGTGAGGCCCTGACACACACATAACAGATGATGTGAGGAACTGACACACAAACGGCAGATGATGTGAGGCCCTGACACACACACAGCAGAGGATTGAGGCCTTGACACACACAGCAGAGAATGTGAGGAACAGACAGACACACAGCAGAGGATTGAGGCCTTGACACACACAGCAGAGGATGTGAGGCACAGACACACACACTGCAGGAGATTTCAGGCCCTGACACACACACAGCAGAGGATTTGATGCCCTGACACACACACCGCAGAGGATGTGAGTCCCTGACACACACACAGCCAAGGATGATAGGCCCTGAAACACAGCAGCTGATGTGAGGCCCTGGCACACACACAGCACTGGATGTGAGGCCCTGACACACACACAGCAGAGGATTGGGGCCTTGACACACACAGCAGAGGATGTGAGGCTCTGACACACACACAGCAGAAAATGTGAGGCTCTGACACACACACAGCAGAGGATGTGAGGCTCTGACACACACCCTGTACCGGATGTGAGGCCCTGACACTAACAGCAGAGGTTGTGGGGCCCTGACACACACACAGCATAGGATGTAAGCCCTGACACACACAACAGCTGATGTGAGGCCCTGACACAAACACAGCACAGGATGTTATACCCTGACACAGACAATAGCTGATGTGAGGCCCTGACACACACACAGCAGAAGATGTGAGGCCCTGACCCACACAGCAGAGGATGTGAGGCCGGGACACACACAGCAGAGGGTGTGAGGCCCTGACACAAACACAGCAGAGGATGTGAGGCCCTGGCACACACACAGCAGAGGATTGAGGCCTTGACACACACAGCAGAGGATGTGAGGCCCAGACACACACACAGCAGCGGATTTGCGGCCCTGACACACACACAGCAGAGGATTTGGTGCCCTGACACACACACAGCAGAGGATGTGAGGCCCAGACTCACAAACAGCAGAGGATTGAGGCCTTGACACACACAGCAGAGGACGTGAGTCCATGACACACACACTGCAGAGGATGTGTGGCCCATACACACAAACCACAGAGGATGTGAGACCCTAACACACACAGAGCAATGGATGTGAGGCCGTGACACACACAAGGTAAAAGATGTGAGTCCTTGGTACACACACAGCAGAGGATATGAGGCCCTGACACACACAAAGCAGATGTTGTGAGACCTTGACACACACAATGTAGAAGATGTGAGTAACTGACACACACACAGCTGAGGATGTGAGGCCCTGACACACACACAGCAGAAGATGTAAGGCCCTGACACACACAAAGCACCTGAATTGAGGCCTTGTCACACACACACGACAGAGGATGTGAGGCACTGACACACACATAGCAGATGATGTGAGGCCCTGACACACACAAAGCAGCTGAATTGAGGTCTTGACACACACACACGGCAGATGATGTGAGGCCCTGACACACACACGGCAGAGGATGTGAGGACCTGACACACACATAACAGATGTTGTGAGGAACTGACACACACATAGCAGATGATGTGAGGCCCAGACACACAAACAGCAGAGGATGTGAGGTCTTGACACACACAGCAGAGGATATGAGTCCATGACACACACACTGCAGAGGATGTGAGGCCCAGACACACAAACCACAGAGGATGTGAGACCCTAACACACACAGAAGAGGATGTGAGGCCCTGACACACACACGGAATAGGATGTGAGGCCCTGACGCACACACAGCACAGGATGTAAGCCCTGACACACACAACAGCTGATGTGAGGCCCTGACACAAACACAGCACAGGATGTTATGCCCTGACACACTCAATAGCTGATGTGAGGCCCTGACACACAAGAGCAGAGGATGTGCAGCCCTGACACACACACAGCAGAGGATGTGAGGCCCTGACACACACAGCAGTGGATGTGAGGCCGGGACACACACAGCAGAGGGTGTGAGTTCCTGACACACACACAGCAGAGGATGTGAGGCCCTGACACACACACAGCAGAGGATGTGAGGAACTGACACACAAACGGCAGATGATGTGAGGCCCTGACACACACATAACAGATGATGTGAGGAACTGACACACAAACGGCAGATGATGTGAGGCCCTGATACACACACAGCAGAGGATTGAGGCCTTGACACACACAGCAGAGAATGTGAGGAACAGACAGACACACAGCAGAGGATTGAGGCCTTGACACACACAGCAGAGGATGTGAGGCCCAGACACACACACTGCAGGAGATTTCAGGCCCTGACACACACACAGCAGAGGATTTGATGCCCTGACACACACACCGCAGAGGATGTGAGTCCCTGACACACACACAGCCGAAGATGATAGGCCCTGAAACACAGCAGCTGATGTGAGGCCCTGGCACACACACAGCACTGGATGTGAGGCCCTGACACACACACAGCAGAGGATTGGGGCCTTGACACACACAGCAGAGGATGTGAGGCTCTGACACACACACAGCAGAAAATGTGAGGCTCTGACACACACACAGCAGAGGATGTGAGGCTCTGACACACACCCTGTTCCGGATGTGAGGCCCTGACACTAACAGCAGAGGATGTGGGGCCCTGACACACACACAGCAGAGGATGTAAGCCCTGACACACACAACAGCTGATGTGTGGCCCTGACACAAACACAGCACAGGATGTTATGCCCTGACACACACAATAACTGATGTGAGGCCCTGACACACACACAGCAGTGGATGTGAGGCCCTGACACACTCAGCAGTGGATGTGAGGCCGGGACACACACAGCAGAGGGTGTGAGGCCCTGACACACACACAGCAGAGGATGTGAGGCCCTGACACACACACTGCAGAGGATTGAGGCCTTGACACACACAGCAGAGGATGTGAGTCCATGACACACACACTGCTGAGGATGTGAATCCCAGACACACAAACCACAGAGGATGTGAGACCCTAACACACACAGAGCAATGGATGTGAGGCCGTGACACACACAAGGTAAAAGATGTGAGTCCTTGATACACACAAAGCAGAGGATATGAGGCCAGGACACACACTAAGCAGAAGTTGTGAGACCTTGACACACACAATGTATAAGATGTGAGTAACTAACACACACACAGCTGAGAATGTGACGCCCTGAAACACACACAGCAGAAGGTGTAAGGCCCTGACACACACAAAGCAGCTGATTTGAGGCCTTGACACACACACAAACAGAGGACATGACGCCCTGACACACACGGGGCAGAGGATTTGAGGCACTGAACCACACACAGCAGAGGATTGAGGCCTTGACACACACAGCAGAGGATGTGAAGCCCAGACACACACACGGCAGAGGATGTGAGGCCCTGACACACACATAACATATGATGTGAGGAACTGACACACACAAGGCAGATGATGTGAGGCCCTGACACACACACAGCAGAGGATTGAGGCCTTGACACAGACAGCAGAGGATGTGAGGCCCAGACACACACACTGCAGCGGATTTCAGGCCCTGACACACACATAGCAGAGGATTTGATGCCCTGACACACACACAGCAGAGGATGTGAGGCCCAGACACACAAACAGCAGAGGATGTGAGGCCTTGACGCACACAGCAGAGGATGTGAGTCCATGACACACACACTGCAGAGGATTGAGACCTTGACACACACAGCAAGGATGTGAGGCCCTGACACACACACACAGCAGAGGATTGAGGCCTTGAAACACACAGCAGAGGATGTGAGGCCCAGACAATAACAGCAGAGGATGTGAGGACTTGACACACACAACAGAGGATGTGTGTCCATGACACACACACTGCAGAGGATGTGAGGCACAGACACACAAACCACAGAGGATGTGAGATCCTAACACACACAGAGCAATGGATGTGAGGCCCTGACACACACAAGGTAAAAGATGTGAGTCCTTGATACACACAGCATAGGATATGAGTCCCTGACACACACAAAGCAGAAGATGTGAGACCTTGACACACACAATGTAGAAGATGTGAGTAACTGACACACACACAGCTGAGGATGTGAGGCCCTGAAACACACACAGCAGAAGATGTAAGGCCCTGACACACACAAAGCAGCTGATTCGAGGCCTTGACACACACATACGACAGAGGACGTGAGGCCCTGACACACACACGGCAGAGGATTTGAGGCACTGACACACACATAGCAGATGATGTGAGGCCCTGACACACACATGACAGAGGATGTGAGGCCCTGACACACACATAACAGATGATGTGAGGAACTGACACACAGAAGGCAGATGATGTGAGGCCCTGACACACACACAGCAGAGGATTGAGGCCTTGACACACACAGCCGAGGATGTGAGGCCCAGACACACACACAGTAGAGGATTTGAGGCCTTGACACACACACACACGACAGAGGACGTGAGGCCTTGCCACACACGCGACAGAGGATTTGAGGCACTGACACACACATAGCAGATGATGTGAGGCCCTGACACACACACAGAAGAGGATGTGAGGCCCTGACACACACACGGCAGATGATGTGAGGCCCTGACACACACACGGCAGAGGATGTGAGGCCCTGACACACACACGACAGAGGATGTGAGGCCCTGACACACACATAAGAGATGATGTGAGGAACTGACACACACATAGCAGATGATTTGAGGCCCTGACACAAACACAGCACAGGATGTTATGCCCTGACACACACAATTGCTGATGTGAGGCTCTGACACTCACAGAGCAGAGGATGTGAGGCCCTGACACACACACAGCAGAGGATGTAGGACCTGACACACAAACAGCTGATGTGAGGCCCTGACACAAACACAGCACTGGATGTTAAACCTGACACACAATAGCTGATGTGAGGCCCTGACACACACAGAGCAGAGGATGTGAGGCCCTGACACAAACACACAGCAGAGTATTTGAAGCCCTGACACACACTGCAGTGGATGTGAGGCCGGGACACACACAGCAGACGGTGTGAGGCCCTGACACACACACAGCAGAGGACGTTAGGCCCTGACACACACAACAGCTGATATCAGGCCCTGACACACACACAGCAACGGATGTTATGCCCAGAAACACACAACAGCTGATGTGAGGCCCTGACACACATACAGAAGCAGATGTGAGGCACTGACACACACACAGACGAGCATGTGAGGCCCTGAAGCACACACGGCAGAGGATGTGAGGACCTGATACACACACAGCAGAGGATGTGAGGCTCTGACACACACACAGCAGAAAATGTGAGGCTCTGACACACACACAGCAGAGGATTGAGGCCTTAACACACACAGCAGAGGATGTGAGGCCCAGACACACACACAGCAGAGGATTGAGGCCTTGACACACACAGCAGAAAATGTGAGGCCCAGACACACACACAGCGGCGGATTTGAGGCCCTGACACACACACAGCAGAGGATTTGATGCCCTGACACACACAGCAGGGGATGGAAGGCCCTGACACACACACAGCAGAGGATTTGATGCCCTGACACACACAGAGCAGAGGATGTGAGGCCCAGACACACAAACAGGAGAGGATGTGAGGCCATAACACACACACTGCAGAGGATTGAGGCCTTGACACACACAGCAGAGGGTGTGAGGCCCTGACACACACAGAGCAGAGGATTGAGGCCTTGACACACACAGCAGAGGATGTGAGGCACAGACACACACACAGCAGCGGATTTGAGGCCCTGACACACACACAGCAGAGGATTTGATGCCCTGACACACACACAGCAGAGGATGTGAGGCCCAGACACACAAACAGCAGAGGATGTGAGGTCTTGACACACACAGCAGAGGATGTGAGTCCATGACACACACACTGCAGAGGATGTGAGGCCCAGACACACAAACCACAGAGGATGTGAGACCCTAACACACACAGAAGAGGATGTGAGGCCCTGACACACACACGGCATAGGATGTGAGGCCCTGACACAAACACAGCAGAGGATTGAGTCCTTGACACACACAGCAGAGGATGTGAGGCACAGACACATACACTGCAGAGGATGTGAGTCCCTGACACACATAAAGCAGAGGATTTGATGCCCTGACACACACACAGCAGAGGATGTGAGGCCCAGACACACAAACAGCAGAGGATGTGAGGTCTTGACACACACAGCAGAGGATGTGAGTCCATGACACAAACACTGCAGAGGATGTGAGGCCCAGACACACAAACCACAGAGGATGTGAGACCCTAACACACACAGAAGAGGATGTGAGGACCTGACACACACACGGCATAGGATGTGAGGACCAGACACACAAACCACAGAGGATGTGAGACCCTAACACACACAGAGCAATGGATTTGAGTCCCTGACACACACAAGGTAAAAGATGTGAGTCCTTGATACACACACAGCAGAGGACATGAGGCCCTGACACACACAAAGCAGAAGTTGTGAGACCTTGACACACACAATGCAGAAGATGTGAGTAACTGACACACACACAGCTGAGGATGTGAGGCCCTGAAACACACACAGCAGAAGATGTAAGGCCTGACTCACAAAAAGCAGCTGATTTGAGGCCTTGACACACACACATGACAGAGGACGTGAGGCCTTGACACACAAGTGGCAGAGGATTTGAGGCACTGACACACATAGCAGATGATGTGAGGCCCTGACACACACACAGCAGAGGATGTGAGGCCCTGACACACACAGGGCAGATGATGTGAGGCCCTGACACACACGGCAGAAGATGTGAGGCCCTGACACACACACAGCAGAGGATGTGAGGTCTTGACACACACAGCAGAGGATGTGAGTCCATGACACACACACTGCAGAGGATGTGAGGCCCAGACACACAAACCACAGAGGATGTGAGACCCTAACACACACAGAAGAGGATGTGAGGCCCTGACACACACACAGCAGAGGATGTAAGGCCCTGACACACACATCATAGGATGTGTGTCCCTGACACACACACAGCCGAGGATGAGAGGCCCTGACACACAGCAGCTGATGTGAGGCCCTGGCACACACACAGCACAGGATCAGAGGCCCAGACACACACACAGCAGCGGATTTGAGGCCATGACACACACAGCAGAGTATTTGATGCCCTGACACACACAAAGCAGAAGATGTGAGGCCCAGACACACAAACAGCAGAGGATGTGAGGTCTTGACACACAAAGCAGAGGATGTGAGTCCATGACACACACACTGAAGAGGATGTGAGGCCCAGACACACAAACCACAGAGGATGTGAGACCCTAACACACACAGAAGAGGATGTGAGGCCCTGACACACACACGGCATAAGATGTGAGGCCCAGACACACAAACCACAGAGGATGTGAGGTTTTGACACACACAGCAGAGGATGTGAGTCCATGACACACACACTGAAGAGGATGTGAGGCCCAGACACACAAACCACAGAGGATGTGAGATCCAAACACACACAGAAGAGGATTTGAGGCCCTGACACACACACGGCATAGGATGTTAGGCCCAGACACACAAACCACAGAGGTTGAGAGACCCTACCACACACAGAGCAATGGATGTGAGGCCCTGACACACACAAGGTAAAAGATGTGAGCCCTTGATACACACACAGCAGAGGACATGAGGCCCTGACACACACAAAACAAAGTTGTGAGACCTTGACACACACAATGTAGAAGATGTGAGTAACTGACACACACACAGCAGAGGATGTGAGGCCCTGACACACACACAGCAGAGGATGTGAGGCCCTAACACACACATAACAGATGATGTGAGGAACTGACACACACATAGCAGATGATGTGAGGCCCTGACACAAACACAGCACAGGATGTTATGCCCTGACACACACAATTGCTGATGTGAGGCCCTGACACACACAGAGCCGAGGATGTGATGCCCTGACACACACACAGCAGAGGATGTATGCCCTGATACACACAACAGCTGATGTGAGGCCCTGACACAAACACAGCACAGGATGTTAACCCTGACACACAATAGCTGATGTGAGGCCCTGACACACACAGACCAGAGGATGTGCGGCCCTGACACACACACAGCAGAGGATGTGAAGCCCTGACACACACAGCAGTGGATGTAAGGCCGGGACACACACAGCAGAGGGTGTGAGGCCGTGACACACACAACAGCTGATATGAGGCCCTGACACACACACAGCAAAGGATGTTATGCCCTGAAACAGACAACAGCTGATGTGAGGCCCTGACACATATACAGCAGCAGATGTGAGGCACTGACACACACACAGAAGAGCATGTGAGGCCCTGACACACACGGCAGAGGATGTGAGGCTCTGACACACACCCTGTACCGGATGTGAGGCCCTGACACTAACAGCAGAGGATGTTGGGCCCTGACACACACACAGCAGAGGATGTAAGCCCTGACACACACAACAGCTGATGTGTGGCCCTGACACAAACACAGCACAGGATGTTATGCCCTGACACACACAATAGCTTATGTGAGGCCCTGAAACACACACAGCAGAGGATGTGAGGCCCTGACACACTCAGCAGTGGATGTGAGGCCGGGACACACACAGCAGAGGGTGTGAGGCCCTGACAAACACACAGCAGAGGATGTGAGGCCCTGACACACACACAGCAGAGGATTGAGGCCTTGACACAGACAGCAGAGGATGTGAGGCCCAGACACACACAGAGCAGCAGATTTTCGGCCCTGACACACACACAGCAGAGGATTTGATGCCCTGACACACACACAGCAGAGGATGTGAGGCCCAGACACACAAACAGCAGAGGATTGAGGCCTTGACACACACAGCAGAGGATGTGAGTCCATGACACACACACTGCTGAGGATGTGAGGCCCAGACACACAAACAACAGAGGATGTGAGACCCTAACACACACAGAGCAATGAATGTGAGGCCCTGACACAAACAAGGTAAAAGATGTGAGTCCTTGATACACACAAAGCAGAGGATATGAGGCCCTGACACACAGAAAGCAGAAGTCGTGAGACCTTGACACACACAATGTAGAAGATGTGAGTAACTGACACACACACACCTGAGGATGTGAGGCCCTGAAACACACACAGCAGAAGATGTAAGGCCCTGACACACACAAAGCAGCTGATTTGAGGCCTTGACACACACATACGACAGAGGACGTGAGGCCCTGACACACACACGGCAGAGGATTTGAGGCACTGACACACACATAGCAGATGATGTGAGGCCCTGACACACACACAGCAGAGGATGTGAGGCCCTGACACACACACGGCAGATGATGTGATGCCCTGACACACACGGCAGAGGATGTGAGGACCTGACACACACACGTCAGAGGATGTGAGGCCCTGACACACACACGGCAGAGGATGTGAGGGCCTGACACACACATAACAGATGTTGTGAGGAACTGACACACACATAGCAGATGATGTGAGGCCCTGACACACACACAGCAGAGGATTGAGGCCTTGACACACACAGCAGAGGATGTGAGGCCCAGACTCACACACAGCAGAGGATTGAGGCCTTGACACACACAGCAGAGGGTGTGAGACCCTGACACACTAACAGCAGAGGATTGAGGCCTTGACACACACAGCAGAGGATGTGAGGCACAGATACACACACAGCAGCGGATTTGAGGGCCTGACACACACACAGCAGAGGATTTGATGCCCTGATACACACACAGCAGAGGATGTGAGGCCCAGACACACATACAGCAGAGGATGTGAGGTCTTTTTTTTTTTTTTTTTTTTTCCATTTTTTATTAGGTATTTAGCTCATTTACATTTCCAATGCTATACCAAAAGTCCCCCATACCCACCCACCCCCACTCCCCTACCCACCCACTCCCCCTTTTCGGCCCTGGCGTTCCCCTGTACTGGGGCATATAAAGTTTGCGTGTCCAATGGGCCTCTCTTTCCAGTGATGGCCGACTAGGCCATCTTTTGATACATATGCAGCTAGAGTCAAGAGCTCAGGGGTACTGGTTAGTTCATAATGTTGTTCCACCTATAGGGTTGAAGATCCCTTTAGCTCCTTGGGTACTTTCTCTAGCTCCTCCATTGGGAGCCCTGTGATCCATCCATTAGCTGACTGTGAGCATCCACTTCTGTGTTTGCTAGGCCCCGGCATAGTCTCACAAGAGACAGCTACATCTGGGTCCTTTCAGTAAAATCTTGCTAGTGTGTGCAATGGTGTCAGCATTTGGATGCTGATTATGGGGTGGATCCCTGGATATGGCAGTCTCTATATGGTCCATCCTTTCATCTCAGCTCCAAACTTTGTTTCTGTAACTCCCTCCATGGGTGTTTTGTTCCCACTTCTAAGGAGGGGGCATAGTGTCCACACTTCAGTCTTCATTTTTCTTGAGTTTCATGTGTTTAGGAAATTGTATCTTATATCGTGGGTATCCTAGGTTTTGGGCTACTATCCACTTATCAGTGAGTACATATTGTGTGAGTTCCTTTGTGAATGTGTTACCTCACTCAGGATGATGCTCTCCAGGTCCATCCATTTGGCTAGGAATTTCATAAATTCATTCTTTTTAATAGCTGAGTAGTACTCCATTGTGTAGATGTACCACATTTTCTGTATCCATTCCTCTGTTGAGGGGCATCTGGGTTCTTTCCAGTTTCTGGCTATTATAAATAAGGCTGCTATGAACATAGTGGAGCATGTGTCCTTCTTACCAGTTGGGGCTTCTTCTGGATATATGCCCAGAAGAGGTATTGCTGGATCCTCCGGTAGTACTATGTCCAATTTTCTGAGGAACCGCCAGACTGATTTCCAGAGTGGTTGTACAAGCCTGCAATCCCACCAACAATGGAGGAGTGTTCCTCTTTCTCCACATCCACGCCAGCATCTGCTGTCACCTGAATTTTTGATCTTAGCCATTCTCACTGGAGTGAGGTGGAATCTCAGGGTTGTTTTGATTTGCATTTCCCTGATGATTAAAGATGTTGAACATTTTTTCAGGTGCTTCTCTGCCATTCGGTATTCCTCAGGTGAGAATTCTTTGTTCAGTTCTGAGCCCCATTTTTTAAGGGGGTTATTTGATTTTCTGAGGTCCACCTTCTTGAGTTCTTTATATATGTTGGATATTAGTCCCCTATCTGATTTAGGATAGGTAAAGATCCTTTCCCAGTCCGTTGGTGGTCTTTTTGTCTTATTGACAGTGTCTTTTGCCTTGCAGAAACTTTGGAGTTTCATTAGGTCCCATTTGTCAATTCTCGATCTTACAGCACAGGCCATTGCTGTTCTGTTCAGGAATTTTTCCCCTGTGCCCATATCTTCAAGGCTTTTCCCCACTTTCTCCTCTATAAGTTTCAGTGTCTCTGGTTTTATGTGGAGTTCCTTGATCCACTTAGATTTGACCTTAGTACAAGGAGATAAGTATGGATCGATTCGCATTCTTCTACATGATAACAACCAGTTGTGCCAGCACCAATTGTTGAAAATGCTGTCTTTCTTCC